>WNGS01163947.1:13643835-13702238 GCA_020271785.1 Procambarus virginalis | reverse complement strand
ATTGCGAAGTCTGAATGCGAAAAATATTAATGCCTAATTCGTATAAGCCAATATGATACTTAGATTTATTTTTAGGGCGTTAATGGACAGCTAATGTTTATTCCTGAGCTATATCTCGTTTGGATGATACAATTAAATTTTGGTCACCATACTGCAGAATCTCCACATTTACTTTAAAAAGTTCACAGAAGGACAACAAAGATAGTCCAAGGAATTAGAAACCTTTTTTTATAGGAAGAAATGAAAAAAGCTGAACATTCATTTTCCAGAAGAATTATTTGTTATAGAGTCCTCTGTCAGCCGACTTGATAGGTCAGGTGGGTTGCTTCGTTTCGTATACTTCTGGTGATATACATATATAACGTAATATACGTTACGTATGCTTCGGTTCGTCGTCGTCCCTTCATTTTCTAGTGTGTGGTCTGGTCAACTTCTGGTTAGGTTAGAGGTTGGATTTTTTTACGGAGTGGCAATCAAGAAAACGTACTGCGCCACGACCTTGACCCCATGCTGTGGTCCCTGGATAGGAACCTTGACCCCATGCTGTGGTCCCAAGATAGGAACCTTGACCCCATGCTGTGGTCCCTGGATAGGAAACCTTGACCCCATGCTGTGGTCCCTGGATAGGAAACCTTGACCCCATGCTGTGGTCCCAAGATAGGAAACCTTGACCCATGCTGTGGTCCCTGGATAGGAAACCTTGACCCATGCTGTGGTCCCTGGATAGGAAACCTTGACCCATGCTGTGGTCCCTGGATAGGAAACCTTGACCCCATGCTGTGGTCCCTGGATAGGAAACCTTGACCCATGCTGTGGTCCCTGGATAGGAAACCTTGACCCCATGCTGTGGTCCTTGGATAGAAAACATTGACCCCCATGCTGTGATCCCAAGATAGGAAACCTTGACCCATGCTGTGGTCCCAAGATAGGAAACCTTGACCCATGCTGGGTCCCAAGATAGGAAACCTTGACCCAAGCTGCGGGCCGTGACAATCAGACTGCCTCAAGTCATGCCCGTTGGTAGGAACCTTGACTCGCGACCCTGTGGTGCCGGCGTTAGCTCGGTATATGAAACCCGAGTTACACCGGGTTTTCCCTGATGGGTATCCGGACCACACGATCCCACGCCATCTCCGGGGGGGGGGGGAACAGGTTGTCATGCAAGCGCAAAAATCTTACTTGCAGGTCCTTGTTATTATGTGTAAGACCCGTATTTTTATAAGATTGCTACTCTTACGAGATAATAATAGTAATATCGTCAAATATTGAGTGAAATGGATCTGATTGAATACATTTTTGTTAGGTTAGGAAAAACATTTATGGGGAAATTGGAAATTGTGTGGAGATGCTCGTTGGCCTTGATCTTAACTATACCAAGAAACATGTCACGCTTACCTGTAGGAATGTGGCTTTTGCTTTCACCTGTACATTACAGACCTGCCCTGGCTTTGTGCCCTGGAGAAGCCACTCCAGACCGACAACCAGAGCACAACTCCATAGTCTCCTGAGACTGATGGCTGCCTACTACTACTACTACTACTATTTATATCGCCAAAAGGACGTTAGAGTAATATTTAGTGAATGTTTACTTTTATTTTACATTTATTTACGAGAGTTTGCATTATTCTTGTTCTCGGTTATTGGAGAAATTCTAGAGACCGATGGGACGCAGTTTCACCATGTGGTCTCCATGGTCGTTTGGTTTTCTGTTCTCAAGAATAAGAAACCCGCTTAATCTTACCGAGTTCCCACTAACGACTGATCTTCTCCAGGATGTAACTCAATAGTCGACTTAACACCCAGGTACCTATTTACTGCCATGTGAACTGAGGCATCGAGTGTAAGGGATTTGTGAAAACATCTTGTGCTCTGCCTGGGAATCAAACCCGGGCAGAAGCGGTTATGAGCCGTCGGCTGCTGCAGATAATCCAATACATAAACTTGGTAATTCAAATTCAAATTTAAATAAGTTTATTGAGGTATAAATACACGCGAAGTGATGAGCAACCCGTCCTCTGACCAGACCAAGTCCATTCCATCCAACAACCCGTCCTCGACTCAAGTCCATTACATCCAGCGGTCGACCCCACAGACGCATTCATAAATTTTTACATGCTGTTCATTCAAAACAGGATTTTTTTTTTCAAATATAAATTAATATTATAATATATAAGCATATTGTGCATATATATATAGACTTAGGTTAGGTGTTTAGGTTCTGTTGGCGATTATTTGTATTTGTAGTACGTGGGTGAAGCATTTACAGTGTTGTGGTTCGAATAAAAGTCGTCAGTGAAGCACTTGTCCCGGAAGTGTTCGAACGTCATCAGCTGTGAGTCGTGTGTAAACCGTTTTTCATTCATAAACAGCTGGGGGTTGGCGGGTGCATGGAATGGACATTGGCCCTTTGTTTAGAGGACGAGTTGGGGTCGTTAGCTTCTTTAACTTTTGATCCCTGTTCACACAATAGTAATTAGGATACCTGGTTGTAAGCCGATTGGAGGCCCATGTTTCAGGGAAACCTTGTGTGCCTTTATTGGATGACACCAAAATTGGTTGAGAAGCAGATTATGTAGCTAATATACTCTTATCACAGAACTAGAGGAAATTGACACGTAATTGTTAATTACCTCCTTCTGTTTCTCTCCAACTTGTATGACAAGGCTGGTGCTGAGCTGTAGGAAGGGCAAATTCTAAGCTTGCTATCAAGAGTCAGTCACACATGCACCCACCTGTGTAAAAAAAAATGCCCATGCCCGTGTGCTGATGTAAGTGTCCTTGTCTGTTTTTCAAGGAGAGTGGGGTAACTGGTTCCGCCACGCCGGGAAACCTGTTCGACCCCCCTAAAGCGGAGAAAGAGATGGGGTGAAGGAAGCAATTACTACTGAAGGATTAGCTCTGTTATTATCTATGATGGATAAGAGTTTATATGTGCGACTAAGAGATAAGTCAAAACACGTGAGAGGGCAGACCGTGTGGATGTGAAGGATCACTGCCACACCGTTAACATTATAGTGCCGGCAAATTCGTAACCGGATCACACGTGGTAGACACGACTAACTTCTTTTTGTTTAGTGCAAAATGTATATGAACACGACCAAAGCAACGATAAGCTTGTTCGAATGTTCGTGCAAATTATTGGACTCGCCTAACATTAACTCGAAAAGAAATGCGAGAATGATGTGGTTTACAGAAAGGCACAAGGTATACCGGTAAATTGCATGGGATGTACAGTGATTCATTGTTCTGAAGTGAATATAGACGTCCATCTTGAATCCAATGTCAAATGAATTCAGTGCTGTAAAACCGGCGTGATGGCAAAATTTAAGTATTTTAAGTTAGTTTTTGTGGTGTTCGGTTTAAGGCGTATCAACCATTGGCGAGATGCTAAATTTACATACACATTTCCATTAGCAACAAATTAAAATAATCAACGTCTCTTAATCGTTTTCGTATGCACATGGGTAGGCAAATTTCACATCAGGTGTTTTAATGATGTTATGACTTAGGCCGAAGCCTAGTCCATAACTTAATGGTCAGTTGGTCATGGCTGGTTGGTCAGTTGATCATGGCTGGTTGGTCAGTTGGTCATGGCTGGTTGGTCAGTTGATCATGGCTGGTTGGTCAGTTGATCATGGCTGGTTGGTCAGTTGGTCATGGCTGGTTGGTCAGTTGGTCATGGCTGGTTGGTCAGTTGGTCATGGCTGGTTGGTCAGTTGGTCATGGCTGGTTGGTCAGTTGGTCATGGCTGGTTGGTCAGTTGGTCATGGCTGGTTGGTCAGTTGGTCATGGCTGGTTGGTCAGTTGGTCATGGCTGGTTGGTCAGTTGGCTGTTGAGGTGGCCTTAATCATAATGATAGCCAGACATGGGTTCATTTTCAAGATTAGGTTTTTCTTTAATTTTCAAGGTTAGATTTCAAGATTACTTTCACTAATACTGTCATCATATATTCTTAGGCAGGAGAATAATTTGCATGCTGTAATACAGATTTCATGTGCAATATTTTTGCCTTTCAAGGTAAACCAAGGAATTTTGTGTAAAATTATCAAGTTGTAAGTTAAATTTACGTAAATTATATGAGAGTTTGGTGATAGTCAGCTGTTGTGGAATGCATTAGTGCTGCCTGATTGGGCAACCCAACGTTTTTCATCGGTACTTTAATGAATGTGTTGGGAGAATGTGTTAGTGTAGGGTATTAATTATGAAATATAGATAAGTGTTTGTGACAAGCTACTGGAAGCTACTGTTACAGTGTACTGTATGTAAAGAGAAAACTTGTTCATAACTTGCAACTTTGTAAAGTTCAACTTTTAACTTTGTTAAAAGTTAACGTTAAATTTTAAACTTAAACTTTGTAAAGGTTTGTGTATTCTCACAAACCCAATGTACCTTCTTGTATATATATATATATATATAAATATATATATATATATAAATAAACTAAATAAATAAACTATTGGTTAGTGTAGACGTGGCAACTGTTAAGAGAGCGCGGGCTTGCTGCTTGCCTCCTGCTACATTTTTAATTTAGTACAGACATGTAGCATTGATGAGGGATGGCGCGCGCTGTGGCTCGTCGCTACCACTAAATAATATTTAATTCTTGCTGTTGGTTTATCGCCAATGAGTAGAGAAGTGCCCTCTAGTTATTACTTTATTTACCAGGAAAATATACAAACTGTAGTGCTACCTCTGAAACAAGTAAGTTTGTTAACTGGTCCAGCTACCTGCAATATTAATTCAGAGCGTTTTTTTTTTATTTACCATTTCGTAAAAAAACTTTTTTTTTAGCCTAACCAGAAACGTACGACCTGTGCAACCCACCTAACCTATCGAGCCCGAAGCATAGCAAACGTGAATATTACGAGGTTTTACAGTTCTTAAAGGTTGCATTTTTAACGTTGGCTCTGGTAACGAAAAAACACAAGTTATTAGTTGAGAGACGGGTTGATTAAGGTGCCATACACCCCCCCCCCACCACCACCACACCCCCCAGTGGGTGACAGTGGAAAGGCTACAATCATTTGCATGCACTACCTACAATTAGTAAACTGGACATAATTGGCTAAAATGTCTGATAATAGATAATTTTTAATTAAAGACATATTTTTTTTTAAATACATGGATAAGGCCATTATTTTTTTTTGGGTGGGGGTGGCAGGGATAGTCCTGCGCGGGGCCCTAAGCCTCTGGCTGGCCCACTAAAGGAAGACAACAGTTAACATATACCCGCCAGAGCTTGACCTTATAATTCAACTTTTCTGAGGATTTTCTGTGAACTTTTACCAAGAGCGTTGGCTGCGGCCTTTGAATCCCACGTGAGTGTTACGTGTTGTCTCTGGAATCCATGTAAATAATAATAATATAATAATAATAGAATAATAATATTTTATTTAGGAAAAGTACATACATAGATTCAGTTACAAACATTCTGATTATTTATAGATAGAGCTAGTACATACAATACCTAAAGCCACCTAGTACTTGATAACAAATTTCAAACAGAGTTCAAAGTACTGATCAATGTAGACAGCGAGTCGATCGCTAAATGCGTGTTTGCTTTCACTAAACATCGTTGCCATCTGCGCCTTTGCTCTCTCTCGACCTCCGCTGACCAAGTCTCCTCCAGCCAATTCGTTTGTCTATCCTTCAGTTTTGACATAAATGTTCACTATTTCCTCTGGAATATATGAATCGTGCTCGGTTTTGTTTTGTGTGTATGTGGCTATAGGATTGTGTGAACAATGTTGGAATGGATCTATGTAGCAGATATATGAACAGTTGAACAAACGTGAGCAGGGGAGGCTAGGAGAGGTACTCTTACAAATGTTTACAACCCGTTTTACACACATAGATAGATGTACGATTAACCATAGCCAGAAAGTTGTTCCACCCTCAAATAATGAGAGAAGTATCGTAAAGCCATTGTAGTGGAACTGTCAACCATCGAGAGTTGAAAGTATTCATGAGCAGCATCTCCAGTAGTTAAACCTGTCTTCACCATTTGCACACCGTTAAAATGCAATTGCTTTACCTAACCAGAACTGTTCGAACCTAAACAACCCACCTAACGCAGGCCATGAGTCACAATTGGTGTGTGGGGGACACTTGGGCACGGTGGGGGGTGTGGGGGGACTCTTGGCACGGTGGGGTGTGGGGGGACACTTGGGCACGGGGGGGGGTGTGGGGGGACTCTTGGCACGGTGGGGGTGTGGGGGGACACTTGGGCACTCTCTTCACCTTCTAGTGTGTGGTCTGGTCANTTGAAGTGACATAATGAGCGCTTGAAGTGACATAATGAGCGCTTGAAGTGACATAATGAGCGCTTGAAGTGACATAATGAGCGCTTGAAGTGATATAATGAGCGCTTGAAGTGACATAATGAGCGCTTGAAGTGACATAATGAGCGCTTGAAGTGACATAATGAGCGCTTGAAGTGACATAATGAGCGCTTGAAGTGACATAATGAGCGCTTGAAGTGACATAATGAGCGCTTGAAGTGACATAATGAGCGCTTGAAGTGACATAATGAGCGCTTGAAGTGACATAATGAGCGCTTGAAGTGACATAATGAGCGCTTGAAGTGACATAATGAGCGCTTGAAGTGACGTAATGAGCGCTTAAAGTGGCGTAATGAGCGCTTGAAGTGACGTAATGAGCGCTTGAAGTGACGTAATGAGCGCTTGAAGTGACGTAATGAGCGCTTGAAGTGGCGTAATGAGCGCTTGAAGTGACATAATGAGCGCTTGAAGTGACATAATGAGCGCTTGAAGTGACATAATGAGCGCTTGAAGTGACGTAATGAGCGCTTGAAGTGACGTAATGAGCGCTTGAAGTGACGTAATGAGCGCTTGAAGTGACGTAATGAGCGCTTGAAGTGACATAATGAGCGCTTGAAGTGACATAATGAGCGCTTGAAGTGACGTAATGAGCGCTTGAAGTGACGTAATGAGCGCTTGAAGTGACGTAATGAGCGCTTGAAGTGACATAATGAGCGCTTGAAGTGACATAATGAGCGCTTGAAGTGACATAATGAGAGCTTGAAGTGACATAATGAGCGCTTGAAGTGACTTAATGAGCGTTTGAAGTGACGTAATGAGCGCTTGAAGTGACATAATGAGCGCTTGAAGTGACATAATGAGCGCTTGAAGTGACATAATGAGCGCTTGAAGTGACATAATGAGCGCTTGAAGTGACGTAATGAGCGCTTGAAGTGACGTAATGAGCGCTTGAAGTGACGTAATGAGCGCCTGAAGTGACATAATGAGCGCTTGAAGTGACGTAATGAGCGCTTGAAGTGACATAATGAGCACTTGAAGTGACATAATGAGCGCTTGAAGTGACATAATGAGCGCTTGAAGTGACATAATGAGCACTTGAAGTGACATAATGAGCGCTTGAAGTGACATAATGAGCGCTTGAAGTGACGTAATGAGCGCTTGAAGTGACGTAATGAGCGCCTGAAGTGACATAATGAGCGCTTGAAGTGACGTAATGAGCGCCTGAAGTGACATAATGAGCGCTTGAAGTGACATAATGAGTGCTTGAAGTGACATAATGAGCGCTTGAAGTGACATAATGAGCGCTTGAAGTGACGTAATGAGCGCTTGAAGTGACGTAATGAGCGCTTGAAGTGACGTAATGAGCGCCTGAAGTGACATAATGAGCGCTTGAAGTGACGTAATGAGCGCTTGAAGTGACATAATGAGCACTTGAAGTGACATAATGAGCGCTTGAAGTGACATAATGAGCGCTTGAAGTGACATAATGAGCACTTGAAGTGACATAATGAGCGCTTGAAGTGACATAATGAGCGCTTGAAGTGACGTAATGAGCGCTTGAAGTGACGTAATGAGCGCCTGAAGTGACATAATGAGCGCTTGAAGTGACGTAATGAGCGCCTGAAGTGACATAATGAGCGCTTGAAGTGACATAATGAGTGCTTGAAGTGACATAATGAGCGCTTGAAGTGACATAATGAGCGCTTGAAGTGACATAATGAGCGCTTGAAGTGACGTAACAGAAGCCTAAAGTGGCTTAATATACAATTGATTTCATACACTTGCGCTCTAGGAGACTTGAACCGCGGCCCCACACATTGATTAACGTGACATAATGGTGTTGTAGCGAGCTGTCATTTATCGTAAATTCCTTGTTACTATCTCAGCACCTCAAATTCTTATTCATAATTCACCACACGAGTCTCACCTGGAGACGCACCATGCAGCTTGTGATACACATGTTGCAAAGAATAAGGATGGCAACTGAAACTCTATTTTATCTATGACATCAACTATGAAACATCTACAACAGCATTCTATTCTCCACAGTCCAAACAGTTACTCGCAAAGGACCTCAATATCCCTACGCTAACCATAATACTCCTGGAACTAGATTCACGAAGCAGTTACGCACTTACGAACCTGTAAATCTTTCCTCAATCTTTGGAGCTTAGTTTACAATTAATAAGCAGTTAACGAGCTCCAAAGCACCAGGAGTCTGTTTATAACAATAACAGTTGATTGGGAAGTTTTCATGCTTGTAAACTGTTTGTACTTGTGTACTTGTGTAACTGCTTCGTGAATCTGGCCCCTGGCCACCGTTGATAGGTTAAGTAATAATTGTAAATAAGAAGCATGTTGTTGTTAGAGATTTAGCTACTCAGGACGAAGTGTCCATGTAGCACGGGCTATGGTGAGCCCGTAAGACAATAAGAAGCAATAAGATGCTTATCTTAACATACTAAGAAGGGTAGGTGAGGTCGGTGTTTTCTATGAAGCTTTTCAAGGTAAACTAAAATATTCACAAAATTAGTATGTCACATATGCACTTATTAAATAAGCCAATATTGACAATAAGCAAGTGCGAGAACGGGTTGCAACTAGGGGTCACATGCTCGGCCCATCGACAACTTTACCACTCTTGGTTATTCTGGACCCCTACCTATTACACAACCTGGATCTCACTAAATCCAGGCTACACCTGTTCCGTGACACTACACGCCACTGTAGTCACTATTGTTCCACATCATTAGTATCTTAATACCCTATAGTCAGAACCCCCTGAGTAATTAAATTACTGTACTTAGGACCCTTAGGATCATAATTAAATTTGGACTATTCCATTATCTATAAGAATTGTATATAATAATTGGTAATGTTTGAGAAAACAAGACATTCAATCTCCTTGGCCACCGATCAATATGATGAGAACCAGTACGAGCAATGGCGGCCCAGCAATGTGGCGCCAACTAGCTCAACCAATGGCGGCCCAGCAATGTGGCGCCAACTAGCTCAACCAATGGCGGCCCAGCAATGTGGCACCAACTAGCTCAACCAATGGCGGCCCAGCAATGTGGCGCCAACTACCTCAACCAATGGCGGCCCAGCAATGTGGCGCCAACTACCTCAACCAATGGCGGCCCAGCAATGTGGCGCCAACTACCTCAACCAATAGCGGCCCAGCAATGTGGCGCCAACTACCTCAACCAATGGCGGCCCAGCAATGTGGCGCCAACTAGCTCAACCAATGGCGGCCCAGCAATGTGGCGCCAACTAGCTCAACCAATGGCGGCCCAGCAATGTGGCGCCAACTAGCTCAACCAATGGCGGCCCAGCAATGTAGCGCCAACTAGCTCCACCAATGGCGGCCCAGCAATGTGGCGCCAACTAGCTCAACCAATGGCGGCCCAGCAATGTGGCGCCAACTACCTCAACCAATGGCGGCCCAGCAATGTGGCGCCAACTACCTCAACCAATGGCGGCCCAGCAATGTGGCGCCAACTACCTCAACCAATGGCGGCCCAGCAATGTGGCGCCAACTAGCTCCACCAATGACGGCCGAGCAATGTGGCGCCAACTACCTCAACCAATAGCGGCCCAGCAATGTGGCGCCAACTAGCTCCACCAATGGCGGCCCAGCAATGTGGCGCCAACTACCTCAACCAATAGCGGCCCAGCAATGTGGCGCCAACTACCTCAACCAATAGCGGCCCAGCAATGTGGCGCCAACTAGCTCCACCAATGACGGCCGAGCAAAGTGGCGCCAACTACCTCAACCAATAGCGGCCCAGCAATGTGGCGCCAACTAGCTCAACCAATGGCGGCCCAGCAATGTGGCGCCAACTACCTCAACCAATAGCGGCCCAGCAATGTGGCGCCAACTACCTCAACCAATAGCGGCCCAGCAATGTGGCGCCAACTACCTCAACCAATAGCGGCCCAGCTATGTGGCGCCAACTACCTCAACCTATGGCGGCCGAACAATGTGGCGCCAACTAGCTCAACCAATGGCAGCCCAGCAATGTAGCGCCAACAACCTCAACCTATGGCGGCCCAGCAATGTGGCGCCAACTAGCTCAACCAATGGCGGCCCAGCAATGTAGCGCCAACAACCTCAACCTATGGCGGCCCAGCAATGTGGCGCCAACTAGCTCAACCAATGGCGGCCCAGCAATGTAGCGCCAACTAGCTCAACCAATGACGGCCGAGCAATGTGGCGCCAACTACCTCAACCAATAGCGGCCCAGCAATGTGGCGCCAACTAGCTCAACCAATGGCGGCCCAGCAATGTGGCGCCAACTACCTCAACCAATAGCGGCCCAGCAATGTGGCGCCAACTACCTCAACCAATAGCGGCCCAGCAATGTGGCGCCAACTAGCTCAACCAATAGCGGCCCAACAATGTAGCGCCAACTACCTCAACCAATAGCGGCCCAGCAATGTGGCGCCAACTAGCTCAACCAATGGCGGCCCAGCAATGTGGCGCCAACTAGCTCAACCAATGGCGGCCCAGCAATGTGGCGCCAACAACCTCAACCTATGGCGGCCGAACAATGTGGCGCCAACTAGCTCAACCAATGGCGGCCCAGCAATGTAGCGCCAACTAGCTCAACCAATGGCGGCCCAGCAATGTGGCGCCAACTAGCTCAACCAATGGCGGCCCAGCAATGTGGCGCCAACTAGCTCAACCAATGGCGGCCGAACAATGTGGCGCCAACAACCTCAACCTATGGCGGCCGAACAATGTAGCGCCAACTAGCTCAACCAATGGCGGCCCAGCAATGTAGCGCCAACTAGCTCAACCAATGGCGGCCCAGCAATGTGGCGCCAACTAGCTCAACCAATGGCGGCCCAGCAATGTGGCGCCAACAACCTCAACCAATGGCGGCCGAACAATGTGGCGCCAACTAGCTCAACCAATGGCGGCCCAGCAATGTGGCGCCAACTAGCTCAACCTATGGCGGCCGAACAATGTGGCGCCAACAACCTCAACCTATGGCGGCCGAACAATGTGGCGCCAACTAGCTCAACCAATGGCGGCCCAACAATGTAGCGCCAACTAGCTCAACCAATGGCGGCCCAGCAATGTGGCGCCAACTAGCTCAACCAATGGCGGCCCAGCAATGTGGCGCCAACTAGCTCAACCAATGGCGGCCCAGCAATGTGGCGCCAACTAGCTCAACCAATGGCGGCCCAGCAATGTGGCGCCAACTAGCTCAACCAATGGCGGCCCAGCAATGTGGCGCCAACTAGCTCAACCAATGGCGGCCCAGCAATGTGGCGCCAACTAGCTCAACCAATGGCGGCCCAGCAATGTGGCGCCAACTAGCTCAACCAATGGCGGCTCAGCAATGTGGCGCCAACTAGCTCAACCAATGGCGGCCCAGCAATGTAGCGCCAACTAGCTCAACCAATGGCGGCCGATCAATGGCGGCCTTTACTTTGGAATTAAAATCTGAATAGCTGTACAAGATCACCATTATGAGTCTTAAAGTTTAGTAAGTCTGTCGTAACATGTTTACTCACATTATATTTAAATAGAAAGCATTATAAACTTAGCATTTATTATAATTTATTGTATAAATTATTATGTGTGTGTAAACTAGATGTGTTGTTACAGATGGCGTGCAGTAAGGAGTCATTGACAGAAGTCCTCCCCAGGCAGCAGGAAGTCCTCCTGGAGCAGCAGAATGTCCCACCCGGAAACAAGAATGTCTTCTCCGGGAACAAAGCTCTCCTATCCGGGAAGGTTGGTGTCCTTGGGCCCCAAAGACCCCACGTTTCAGAAGCCGGTTTGAGGGAGGCGCTGATGCTTGACCAAGGACAGGATGCTCGCCTCCTCTCCTGGACCCGTCACGACTTTACCAACAAGGGAGACAACTACGTCGCCGACATCACCAGCGTCAACGTCAAGTTCTGCCAGAGCGGCCGCGAGCGCGAGGTGTCGTATGTAGTCAAGATGAAGCATAACAAACGTAAAGGTTGTACGAATGATTTTGATGATATGGTGTTTTATAAAGAGGGTAAATTTTATACCGAACTGCTGCCACTAATCAATCACGAATTAAAGAGTGCCGGGTTGACTCCTCTGAGAGTTCCCCGCTGTCTTCACTCTGGTTGGAATGAGAGTCAAAATCAGTTGTTTCTAGAAGACCTTCGACCTCTTGGATTTAAGCTACATGACCGCAAGAAGCACTTAAGTGTATCCCATGCAGCTCTTGTCCTAAGGGAGCTGGCCAGACTCCACGCGGCCTCAGTATTGTTCCTATCAAAAATTCCTAAAGAAGACCTGAAAAGCAAATTCAAGTTTCTTAAGTGGGAGATGTTTAATTATTCCGAACAAACCAAAAATGCCTACGATGTGTTGATCCGTGGTAGCCTGCAGACGGCCTCCGAACTGGCGAGGGCAGCAGGCAGCCACGACATGCAGCAGTGGTTCGGGGCTTTGTCGGTGAAGGAAACGGAGGTTCTGATGAGACAGATACGGGAGAGTTCTGCCTTTGATGTCATCGGCCACGGCGATTGCTGGGTCAACAACTTTCTCTTCAGGTCAGTACTCGCATTTATACCACTGGTCAGTATAAATGCATGAGATTGTATTAGGAGTCTTAAATGCACTCCTAATACAACATCAAATAACCAAGAGCACATGTCACTAAGTTTCGGTTTTGAAGACATAAGTAGTATGCACGTAGGCACTTTGTTTCGTCTATATGATTTTCCATGTAGGTAAATTGATTGTTTGCAAAATTAGTGAAGAAAAATCTTTGAATACCTTGTTGAATACTTATAAATATTTTATTTTGTATCAAAACAAGAGCTCTCTCCAGTCTTCTTTTTCTAATGTTTTGGAAGATAGAGTTGTGGCCTCTCACTTTAAAAAGTGAACTAATCTAGAATCTTAACTGTATCTAAGATCTGCCCCACTTGTGCTTTGTTTTATGTCAGTCCAGAAGAGCCCTCAATCTCTCTCTCTCTCTCTCTCTCTTGGTATTAAAGGTTATTTAGCTCTGTGCTGATGACAGTCGCTCTGTGTTCAGCTATTCCCAGGCGGGTGTTGACTATGTGAATGCACGACATTTAGGTTTCTGAATCCTGATATTCTTGTTCCAGTGTTTTTAAGTACATTTGCAGACTCCTAGATTGATTTATTTTTAACAGGTGTTGTACTTGTACTATTTTAAACGAAATGATGAACTATTACGCCAAATATTATTCTTTTACAACAGATATCATTACTATTTTCTATATAAATGCAAGCTGTAAAGCGCTATTAGTAAAGCGGTAAAGCGGTTTTATTTCTGCTATAAAATTTTCTGCTGTATTAAATAGTATTTAACTTTTGTGGCACTTTTGTGTAAATCTATCATCCGAAAGTTTAATTATGTGTTTGGCTGGAATATTTTCATCGCTATTGTTAACGTAGATTGCGAAGAGTGTCCTAAAATAATTGGCCACAGTATGAAAATTAAGGTAATTAATTGTATCGTCTGTAACTTTAAGACGAAGGCAAACTTGCAGATCATTTGGATTTATAAGTTTAGTGTGTGAAGTGTTTACTTAACTGTGTACATGTATGATAAGCATGACGTGTTTGCAAGAGAAGAACACCTGTTCCTGGCTCCACCAGCCACAAATTTATATCGTTTACATTTTGGTACTATATGGTAAATATTTGCTCGTGGTTTTATTGTTTAGTTATCTATGAGAGAATATTATTTTGCTAAGGTCACATATGAATCTTTTCACATGTAAGTAAATGTAAAATCTTTATTTTAGATACGACGCCGCCGGCCAGCCGGTAGAGGTGATGCTCCTAGACTTCCAGCTGTGCCGCAAGACGTCACTGGCGTACGACCTTAACTACTTCCTATTCAGCAGCCTCGCCCCCGCCGAGAAGAACGCCAGGCTGGAAGAACTAATCGTCACCTACTACACCACCTTCAGGGAGGTGACGCGAGCGGCGGGGGTGGCCATGCCCTATACCGTGGATGATATCACCAATGAATTCTATAACAGGAACATGGTGGGTCTGATCTTCGGCGCCTTAGCCATCCCCGCCCTCGTGTGTGACGCCCAGGACGCCCAGGACTTCGACGTGGCCTCGGGCGAACACACGCACAACTATGTCATCAACAAGCGCCAAAATGCGTTGAGTATGTTGAAAAAGAACCCTTTGATGTCATCCAGACTCGCAAGCTTATACGAAGACATCAGAATTTATGCTGGAATTGCCTGAAATATACTCGGCACATAATCTTAGATTACGATCCTATTTAAAGTACATATCCGTTACAAACAAGGATGCTATATTTTAAGTAGCTAGAATTAATTAGAACTCGCAAATCATGTTGGTAGACTCATGATGAAGGGTAGACTGGGAGACGGATTGACGTGATCTCTCTCATTTAGTTTCCCATCAGGAAAGCTCAGGTCAAAAGTAGGCAGCAATCTCAATATTTTTTTATTACATTGGGCAACTATTGATGACGGTGACAGTAGTAGGATAAATCCACCCTTCACTATCTATAAGAGAATGTCTGGTATGTGTGTCCATGGTTGGACATAGGCTGGTCGGGTCGACCCCATGTCCCATCCCCCTTTACATGAAATGGCAAATTACACATTTCCAATCTCGCTAAATAAATGTAATCCTCACTAAAAATCCATCTGCATATTATATTTTAGTTTCTCGTGTGCACGAGAAAGAAACATTTACTATGCTAGGCAAATCTTAGTGAGGATGGTTGTTAGTGGCAATGATTACACGAACGAAGAGAAAGTGGTGAACAGTAAAGGTGGTGAAATGTAAGGAAGGTGGTAAGTGATAGGGATGGTGGCGAAGGGAGTATAGGGAAGAGAGAGGGGGACGGAAAAGGAAACGAGAGGGGGGAGGAGTGGGGAAGGGGTGGGGAGAGACCCGAGCCCTGCCAGGTACCCCCTTCTAGTATATATAAACTAGATGGGCTCCGGTTGGTCCCGGGTCTCTGTCTCTCTCTCCTTTCCTTGCTATATAGTTGTATGGCTTAGTGCTTTCTTCATATAAATACCTCTCCTTCCCTTTCTTCAGTTCTCTCTGCCTTTCTTCCTACGATGCCCTCTGTTTTCTACAGATCCCTCCCATTCCCTCTGATTCTATGTTCTCCCATTCTCTCTCTGCTTCTATCCCATTCTCACTTCCGTTCTCCGTTTTCCTCTCTTCCTCTTCCCATTATTTCTGCTTCTCTCCCTCCCTCTCCCGTTCTCTCTCCCACTGGACAAATGTTATCAATGATTCAACGTCGATAACAGCCGTAAAATCTATTTTAACACTTTGGATAATCAATCCCACATTTCATACTTGATAGGGAGGGCTGGGATTTGGAAATATGAGCCGATCTTTCTTACAGAAGGCCACGGGGATTGACCCCTGCCACCTTGTGACACTCTCCATACCATCACACAGCACACAGGCCTAATTTCCGTGTGGCTAGCTCTTAGCGTTGGTACCAACTCGGACAAACAGATAATCTTTATATGTATTGATGTTTATATATTTATATGTGTATATGTGTGTGTGTATGAAGTGTAGAAACCAGACAGCACCATTATTTTAATACAAATATAGAAACTTTATATAGAATTTATCTTTCCTTTAAATAACTGCTAAGGTAATCTGTGGAGAGGGCAGAAATAATAATGGAGGCGGCAGCATTGTATACAAAAAACGGGTATTTATTCATATATTAATATTTTTACAAATAGAATTTGGTATATAACACTTTGATTAGGTTAGGTAAGGTTCTATGGTAATTATTTATAATTATTGTGGGCGGGTGAAACAGTTACATAAGTGCAAGTTGAATCAACCCGTCCTCGACTCAAGTCCATTCCATCCAGAGGTCGACCCACAGACGCATTCATAAATTTGTACATGCTGTTCATTCAAAACAGGATTTTTTTCAAATATAAATTAATATTATAATATATTAGCATATTGTGCATACATATAGGCATAGGTTGGGTTAGGTGTTTAGGTTCTGTTGACGATTATTTGTATTGTAGTACGTGAGTGAAGCATTTATACGTTGTGATTCCAACAAATTCGTCAGCGTACCACTTGTTTCGGAAGTGTTCGAACGTCATCAGTTGTGAGTCGTATGCAAACTGTTTTTCATTCATAAACAGCTGGGGTTTGGCGGGTGCGTGGAATCACTTTTGATCTTTGTTGATAAGACAAACTGCATCTAGGACTCCTGGTTCAACCTTGACGGCGAGCGGACGTCTGGACACCTCCTCCCGTGGAGCCGCCGGATTACGTTCTGTTTTGCGATTTAGGATTATTATACTGCCGTTTGTCATTCCTATTCAATGCTACAGTTTGTATGCGACGCCTTGCACACATATCGCCTTGGGTCACGGATTGTTGATAGATTTTTTCACGCTTTCTGGCTGGTTCTTCCGGCGGGGTGACGGTGTCCGTCGCCGGCTTGGCCGAGAGGCGTCAGGGGTTGGTGGGTCTTGGTGGGCTCTGGTGCACCCTCGGCCTTGGTTCTGCAGAGGGCTGGCATCTGCTCTGCCGGAGGGCACTGGATTACTTTTGCGTTTTAGTTAGGGGTCGAGTTTTTGGGTTTGCTTCCCAGTGTTCTCTGGGTGGGGCGGGGCTGGTGCTTGTCACTCTAAGGGACTCCTATCAATTCCCAATCATCTGCCTGTCTGTGCGTTTATTTGACTCGAGGCGTGTTAGTTTCTGGGTGTACGCGTCATTCGTTTCGCCATTAGGATTTTGGGATTAACCCTTTAGGTACGCCGGGGCGCATCCGATCTCACGATCGTCGTCGCCCTTAATTCACTACAACGAATTAGTGCAATAAGTAATAGCTGTATAAATCAAATACTAACATTAAAATTTACGCTTATTTGCAAAATTGCCGACGATACAAAAAATAGGTAATAAATAAATTCAAAAGAAGCCTCAAAATTGTTTGAGGACAATCTAGATATTTGAAATAGACAGAAGATTAGCAGATGCAGCTTAATGTTGAAAAAACGTAGTGTTGTGAAGTTTACAGTCTCCGTGGTGTAGTGGTAAGACACTCGCTGGCGTTCCGCGAGCGCTATGTCATGGGTTCGTATCTTGACCGGGGAGGATTTACTGGGCGCAATTCCTTAACTGTAGCCTCTGTTTAACGCAACAGTAAAATGTGTACTTGGATGAAAAAACGATTCTTCGCGGCGGGGATCGTATTCCAGGGACCTGCCCGAAACGCTTCGCGTACTAGTGGCTGTACAAGAATGTAACAATTCTTGTATATATCTCAAAAAAAAAAAGTTATGTAGCGGTTATAAGAGTTACCAGAGATCAGCTGATAGTGCTAATTGCGAAGTCTGAATGCTGCGAAAAATATTAATGCCTAGTTCGTAATAAGCCAAATAGGATACTTAGATTTATTTTNAGAAGTGTTCACTGCCTCGTGAGAAATGTTCACTGTCTCGTCAGAAGGGTTCACTGTCTCGTCAGAAGGGTTCACTGTCTCGTCAGAAGGTTCACTATCACTCGTCAGAAGGGTTCACTGTCTCGTCAGAAGTGTTCACTGTCTCGTCAGAAGTGTTCACTGTCTCGTCAGAAGTGTTCACTGTCTCGTCAGAAGTGTTCACTGTCTCGTCAGAAGGTTCACTGTCTCAGAAGTGTTTCACTGTCTCGTCAGAAGGTTCACTGTCTCAGAAGTGTTCACTGTCTCGTCAGAAGTGTTCACTGTCTCGTCAGAAGGTTCACTGTCTCAGAAGTGTTCACTGTCTCGTCAGAAGGTTCACTGTCTCAGAAGTGTTCACTGTCTCGTCAGAAGGTTCACTGTCTCAGAAGTGTTCACTGTCTCGTCAGAAGGTTCACTGTCTCCTCAGAAGTGTTCACTGTCTCGTCAGAAGGTTCACTGTCTCCTCAGAAGTGTTCACTGTCTCGTGAGAAATGTTCACTGTCTCGTCAGAAGGGTTCACTGTCTCGTCAGAAGGGTTCACTGTCTCCTCAGAAGTGTTCACTGTCTCGTCAGAAGTGTTCACTGTCTCGTCAGAAGGGTTCACTGTCTCGTTAGAAGGCTTCACTGTCTCGTCAGAAGGGTTCACTGTCTCGCCAGAAGGGTTCACTGTCTCGCCAGAAGGGTTCACTGTCTCGTCATAAGGTTCACTGTCTCGCCAGAAGGGTTCACTGTCTCGCCAGAAGTGTTCACTGTCTCGTCAGAAGGTTCACTGTCTCCTCAGAAGTGTTCACTGTCTCGTGAGAAATGTTCACTGTCTCGTCAGAAGGGTTCACTGTCTCGTCAGAAGGGTTCACTGTCTCGTCAGAAGTGTTCACTGTCTCGTCAGAAGTGTTCACTGTCTCGTCAGAAGTGTTCACTGTCTCGTCAGAAGGGTTCACTGTCTCGCCAGAAGTGTTCACTGTCTCGTCAGAAGGGTTCACTGTCTCGCCAGAAGTGTTCACTGTCTCGCCAGAAGTGTTCACTGTCTCGTCCGAAGTGTTCACTGTCTCATCAGAAGGGTTCACTGTCTCGTCAGAAGGGTTCACTGTCTCGCCAGAAGGGTTCACTGTCTCATTTAAGGACTTCACTGTTTCAAGAGCAGTGTTTGTTGTCTCCTTGAGACTGCACACTTATTGGTCCAGTCAGCGGCGGCTCTCAACCACCACTTAGCGGCTCTTTTTAACTCGCTCTCTCATTGTTGACGTTACCCTCGACTCCTTCCTTCCTTCTGCTTCTCTCTTCACTTCTTTCTCGGTGGATCTGTCTTTTACTTAATGTTTTTCTTACTCTGTTGGTTTATATTTTACGATTCTTGTTGTCCCTTTTCTTGCTTTTAATACAATCGTTTGTAAATGATCTACATAAAGCCAAGAATGCTTTGTATTCATATTTTTAAATGGAAGACCCAACAGTTTTCACGTTCATGGTGCTCATGGTGTTCATGGTGCTCATGGTGTTCATGGTATCATGGTGCTCATATATCATGGAAGAAAAGTGTCCATTTATTAATCCCAACAACATCGATAAGTAACTGGGAACTTTACAACTATTTCATCATTAATTAGGCCCATTATTTCTGACCAACGACCACGTTCGATCCTCGAACAGTACTCGGACACTTTTAGGCCATCACAATGGTAAACACTTATTTTCATGTACAGGCAGTTTGTATGAGCAAGCAACCCCTAGTCGTTGCTGCTACTGGTCAGGTGTCGTTGCTACTGGCCAGGTGTCGTTGCTACTGGCCAGGTGCCGTTGCTACTGGCCAGGTGCCGTTGCTACTGGCCAGGTGCCGTTGCTACTGGCCAGGTGCCGCTGCTACTGGCCAGATGCCGCTGCTACTGGCCAGGTGCCGGTGCTACTGGCCAGGTGCCGATGCTACTAGCCCAGGTATCGGTGCTACTGGCCAGGTATCGGTGCAACTGGCCGGGTGTCGTTGCTACTGGCCAGGTATCGGTGCAACTGGCCAGGTATCGTTGCTACTGGCCAAGTATCGGTGCTAATGGCCAGGTATCGTTGCTACTGGCCAGGTGTCGTTGCTACTGGCCAGGTGTCGCTACTACTGGCCACGTATCGGTGCTACTGGCCAAGTATCGGTGCTACTGGCCAGGTATCGGTGCTACTGGCCAAGTATCGGTGCTACTGGCCAGGTATCGTTGCTACTGGCCAGGTATCGTTGCTACTGGCCAGGTGCCGCTGCTACTGGCCAAGTATCGGTGCTACTGGCCAAGTATCGGTGCTACTGGCCAGGTATCATTGCTACTGGCCAGGTATCGTTGCTACTGGCCAGATATCGGTGCTACTGGCCAGGTATCGTTGCTACTGGCCAGGTGTCGTTGCTACTGGCCAGGTGCCGCTGCTACTGGCCAGGTGCCGGTGCTACTGGCCAAGTATCGGTGCTACTGGCCAGGTGTCGTTGCTACTGGCCAGGTATCGTTGCTACTGGCCAGGTATCGTTGCTACTGGCCAGGTGCCGCTGCTACTGGTCAGGTGCCGCTGCTACTGGCCAAGTATCGTTGCTACTGGCCAGGTGTCGTTGCTACTGGCCAGGTGCCGCTGCTACTGGCCAAGTATCGGTGCTACTGGCCAAGTATCGGTGCTACTGGCCAGGTATCGTTGCTACTGGCCAGGTATCGGTGCTACTGGCCAGGTATCGTTGCTACTGGCCAGGTATCGGTGCTACTGGCCAGGTGTCGTTGCTACTGGCCAGGTGTCGTTGCTACTGGCCAGGTGCCGGTGCTACTGGCCAGGTGTCGTTGCTACTGGCCAGGTGTCGTTGCTACTGGCCAGGTGTCGTTGCTACTGGCCAGATGTCGTTGCTACTGGCCAGGTGCCGGTGCTACTGGCCAGGTGTCGTTGCTACTGGCCAGGTGTCGTTGCTATTGGCCAGGTATCGGTGCTACTGGCCAGGTGTCGTTGCTACTGGCCAGGTGTCGTTGCTACTGGCCAGGTATCGGTGCTACTGGCCAGGTATCGGTGCTACTGGCCAGATGTTGTTGCTACTGGCCAGGTGTCGTTGCTACTGGCCAGGTATCGGTGCTACTGGCCAGGTATCGTTGCTACTGGCCAGGTATCGGTGCAACTGGCCAGGTATCGTTGCTACTGGCCAGGTATCGGTGCTACTAGCCAGGTGTCGTTGCTACTGGCCAGGTATCGTTGCTACTGGCCAGGTATCGTTGCTACTGGCCAGGTATCGGTGCTACTGGCCAGGTATCGTTGCTACTGACCAGGTATCGGTGTTACTGGCCAGGTGTCGTTGCTACTGGCCAGGTATCGTTGCTACTGGCCAGGTATCGTTGCTACTGGCCAGGTATCGGTGCTACTAGCCAGGTGTCGTTGCTACTGGCCAGGTATCGTTGCTACTGGCCAGGTATCGTTGCTACTGGCCAGATATCGGTGCTACTGGCCAGGTATCGTTGCTACTGGCCAGGTATCGTTGCTACTAGCCAGGTATCGGTGCTACTGGCCAGGTATCGTTGCTACTGGCCAGGTATCGGTGCTACTGGCCAGGTGTCGTTGCTACTGGCCAGGTATCGTTGCTACTGGCCAGGTATCGTTGCTACTGGCCAGGTATCGGTGCTACTGGCCAGGTATCGTTGCTACTGACCAGGTATCGTTGCTACTGGCCAGGTATCGGTGCTACTGGCCAGGTATCGGTGCTACTGGCCAGGTATCGGTGCTACTAGCCAGGTATTGGTGCTACTGGCCAGGTGCCGTTGCTACTGGCCAGGTATCGGTGCTACTGGCCAGGTGCCGCTGCTACTGGCCAGGTATCGGTGCTACTGGCCAGGTATCGGTGCTACTGGCCAGGCATCGGTGCTACTGGCCAGGTGCCGTTGCTACTGGCCAGGTATCGGTGCTACTGGCAAGGTGTCGTTGCTACTGGCCAGGTGTCTGTGCTACTGGCCAGGTGCCGTTGCTACTGGCCAGGTGCCGCTGCTACTGACCAGGTGCCGCTGCTACTGACCAGGTGCCGCTGCTACTGACCAGGTGCCGCTGCTACTGGCCTGGTGCCGCTGCTACTGACCAGGTGCCGCTGCTACTGACCAGGTGCCGCTGCTGCTGGCCAGGTGTCGTTGCTACTGACCAGGTGCCGCTGCTACTGACCAGGTGCCGCTGCTACTGACCAGGTGCCGCTGCTACTGGCCAGGTGCCGCTGCTGCTGGCCAGGTGCCGCTGCTACTGACCAGGTGCCGCTGCTACTGACCAGGTGCCGTTGCTACTGACTAGGTGCCGCTGCTACTGACCAGGTGCCGCTGCTGCTGGCCAGGTGTCGTTGCTACTGACCAGGTGCCGCTGCTACTGGCCAGGTGCCGCTGCTACTGGCCAGGTGCCGCTGCTACTGACCAGGTGCCGCTGCTGCTGGCCAGGTGCCGCTGCTACTGACCAGGTGCCGCTGCTACTGACCAGGTGCCGCTGCTGCTGGCCAAGTGCCGCTGTCACTGACCAGGTGCCGCTGCTACTGGCCAGGTGTCGTTGCTACTGGCCAGGTGTCGTTGCTACTGGCCAGGTGTCGTTGCTACTGGCCAGGTGTCGTTGCTACTGGCCAGGTGCCGTTGCTACTGGCCAGGTGTCGTTGCTACTGGCCAGGTGCCGCTGCTGCTGGCCAGGTGCCGCTGCTACTGACCAGGTATCGGTGCTACTGGCCAGGTATCGGTGCTACTGGCCAGGTGCCGCTGCTACTGACCAGGTATCGGTGCTACTGGCCAGGTGCCGCTGCTACTGGCCAGGTATCGGTGCTACTGGCCAGGTATCGGTGCTACTGGCCAGGTGTTGTTGCTACTGGCCAGGTGTCGTTGCTACTGGCCAGGTATCGGTGCTACTGGCCAGGTATCGTTGCTACTGGCCAGGTATCGGTGCTACTGGCCAGGTATCGTTGCTACTGGCCAGGTATCGGTGCTACTAGCCAGGTGTCGTTGCTACTGGCCAGGTATCGTTGCTACTGGCCAGGTATCGTTGCTACTGGCCAGGTATCGGTGCTACTGGCCAGGTATCGTTGCTACTGACCAGGTATCGTTGCTACTGGCCAGGTATCGTTGCTACTGACCAGGTATCGTTGCTACTGGCCAGGTATCGGTGCTACTGGCTAGGTATCGGTGCTACTAGCCAGGTATTGGTGCTACTGGCCAGGTGCCGTTGCTACTGGCCAGGTATCGGAGCTACTGGCCAGGTGCCGCTGCTACTGGCCAGGTATCGGTGCTACTGGCCAGGTATCGGTGCTACTGGCCAGGCATCGGTGCTACTGGCCAGGTGCCGTTGCTACTGGCCAGGTATCGGTGCTACTGGCAAGGTGTCGTTGCTACTGGCCAGGTGTCGGTGCTACTGGCCAGGTGCCGTTGCTACTGGCCAGGTGCCGCTGCTACTGACCAGGTGCCGCTGCTACTGGCCAGGTGCCGCTGCTACTGACCAGGTGGCGCTGCTACTGACCAGGTGCCGCTGCTGCTGGCCAGGTGTCGTGCTACTGACCAGGTGCCGCTGCTACTGACCAGGTGCCGCTGCTACTGACCAGGTGCCGCTGCTACTGGCCAGGTGCCGCTGCTACTGACAAGGTGCCGCTGCTACTGACCAGGTGCCGCTGCTGCTGGCCAGGTGTCGTTGCTACTGACCAGGTGCCGCTGCTACTGACCAGGTGCCGCTGCTACTGACCAGGTGCCGCTGCTACTGACCAGGTGTCGTTGCTACTGACCAGGTGCCGCTGCTACTGACCAGGTGCCGCTGCTACTGGCCAGGTGCCGCTGCTGCTGGCCAGGTGCCGCTGCTACTGACCAGGTGCCGGTGCTACTGACCAGGTGCCGCTGCTACTGACCAGGTGCCGCTGCTGCTGGCCAGGTGCCGCTGCTGCTGGCCAGGTGCCGCTGCTACTGACCAGGTGCCGCTGCTACTGACCAGGTGCCGTTGCTACTGACCAGGTGCCGCTGCTACTGACCAGGTGCCGCTGCTACTGGCCAGGTGCCGCTGCTACTGGCCAGGTGCCGCTGCTACTGACCAGGTGCCGCTGCTGCTGGCCAGGTGCCGCTGCTACTGGCCAGGTGCCGCTGCTACTGACCAGGTGCCGCTGCTACTGGCCAGGTGCCGCTGCTACTGGCCAGGTGCCGCTGCTGCTGGCCAGGTGCCGCTGCTACTGACCAGGTGCCGCTGCTACTGGCCAGGTGTCGTTGCTACTGGCCAGGTGCCGTTGCTACTGGCCAGGTGTCGTTGCTACTTGCCAGGTGCCGTTGCTACTGGCCAGGTGTCGTTGCTACTGGCCAGGTGCCGTTGCTACTGGCCAGGTGTCGTTGCTACTGGCCAGGTGCCATTGCTACTGGCCAGGTGCCGTTGCTACTGGCCAGGTGTCGTTGCTACTGGCCAGGTGCCGCTGCTACTGGCCAGGTGTCTTTGCTACTGGCCAGGTGCCGTTGCTACTGGCCAGGTGTCGTTGCTATTGGTCAAGTATTAAATTTGTTCTCCCTTTAAAGCACTTAAGGGGTTCTTACGGATCATATCGGCCGTTAAGAGTTCCACGGTGTTCTTAGTTCCCTTGTGCCCTCAATTCAATTATTTCCCTATTATGCACCCATACCCATCACGTGGGCGGTGGTGGAAAGGGTTAGAGAGGCACATAATCGNTATGACTTTATATGCCCGGGGCGAGGACCAGCCACTACCCCCACCCTCAAGTGAGGCTCCAGGAGAGAGCCTAAACTCTCAAGTGGATACCTGTGGCGTGTCCCTGAGAGCCTCCTTTATTGTGTTTAGGGGCCTTGCGGCTGAGTGGAGAGTGCTCGGGGGTCGTAGTCCTGAGGCCCGGGTTCGATTCCCGCCCGAGACAGAAACAAATGGGCAGGTTCACCCTGATGCACCTGTTCACCTAGAGGTAAATAGGTACGTGGGAGGTTAGACAACTGTTACGGTCTGCTTGCTGAGGATGTGTGTGTGCGCGCGCTTATTAAGTGAGAAATTACGTAATAGACATAATAGAGCAAAAATAGATTGGTTAGAAGGCGGGGATCAAGAGCTCATAGCTAGATTCTGCAGACCACAAATAGTAATACACACACGTTGAGGCACATTTTCTCACGTGCTCACTAAATAGCAAGGCGTTCAAACCGTCCTCTGAAGATTTCCCAACGTCAAGAAACTGTCGTACTAATGCCATTATCCTAACCTACCAGAGGACCCAAAACAGAAAACGGGACAGTACGTCACTTTCGCGAACCGCGACCATTTTCTATACGACACTTTTTGACCTTAGGTAGAGCATACGTCAAAATGCGACGTTCTATTGGAAGGACGGGTTGCGGAGTTAACAACTATTATAGGGTTCATCCAGTGGAACTTTTTGTTAGCTTAGATATTCCTACCCGGCTCTAAGCCTCTGGTTGGGGCCCGGTAGCTGTTACTCATATCGACTACTCAGGCGGTGGATGAGTAAGACAGGTGAGTGTAGTGTAAGGTGAGTGGTTATCATACTGTGGCTTCAGTAAGTCCAGCTGTTGGCCTAGGCATCGGCGGACCTCAGTAAATCTGATATAATTATCCTCCAACAAAGGAAACAATATGCAGTAAAACCCCACACTGAAACACGGACAAGTTTGAACTTTTGTTCGGTTTTTCATAGAAACAAGTTGCAACATCAGGATGGATGAACTGAGGCTGGTGTCAGCCTCAGTTCATGCTTTATATATATATATATATATATATAATATATATATATATATATATATATATATATATATATATATATATATATATATATATATATATATATATATATTGGATGAGGTGACATGGTACAAAAAGTTTTGGGTGAGGTGACAAACACAAGACAGAACACGAAACAATGGGTATATATTGGATAAGTGAACATATGAATGGAAGTAACTGCAGAAGGCCTATTGGCCCACACTTCCTCTTGCTGCTTCCATATTGGTTCGGGGTCTTGATATATATCAAGACAAAAAAATATATAATTTGACATGTTGCTATTTGAAAATATTTATCTAACCGCCAATTATTAAGCTCAGAAAGAGAATTATACAAAATATTCAACAACACAAGACAATAAGCTGCAGACAAACTGTGAGTGAGCTGCTCCTGCAGACTGTAAGTAACGCTTACACGACCCCTGTCTACACCAAACAAACAGTAAACAACCGTCTTTAAACAACTTGATAGAAAAAAGTGATTGAACAAAACATGCAAAATAACAAGCTTATGGTAGACTCATCTTATTTCCTTTATGAACAACAAAAATACTAACACACTGCTCTTGGCTGTGGTCTTAACTTCAACACATTAAGGTATGTTATTAGGTTTTGGAAAATATATACATATGTAATGTAATTAAAATCTAACAATCGTTTACAAAAATGTAATTAATGTTCAGGAAAGGTATTGTCTATGTCTATATTATCTGCCTGGCCACAAAATTTAAAAACAAATATGGGACACCTTGAAGATGTTAATATGTACATTCATGTACAAGTACATCTTCATGTACCAAGTACATGAAGATGTACTTAGATGTTAATAAAACATTCCACTTCTCAACGGATAATAAATAAAATTTTCAGCGGTGAAACATTCTGCTTAAGTTCGCCTTTGTTTACATATGTAAATTGAATACAGGATGCAAGGCGATATTAAATAACATGGAACGGAAACGACATGTCGAGAATCAAACGTTTACCGCGCAGTACGCGGTAGGATACTGCACCACGAGGTCAGCGGGCACTCACTACGGGCTCACCATAGCCCGTGCTACTTGGAACTTTTGTATGGCCACAGTTCTGTAGCTTTGTGTGTGGCTGTTATATTTGGGTGTTGATACTCAACAGTGATTGGCTAGAGTGACTTCCTCAGTGGACACGCGATCTTTTTTAATCCTATCTGAACGAAATGGTTGTCAGTCTATTTGAAAAAAAGACTGATTGCAGTCTTTTTTCTGGAAAAAAATAGCCTCAAGTCAAGAAAATTATAGCGTGGAATATTGCTTTATATTCAACTTCCCTTTCTTGTTTTTGTTATTAAAACATTTAACAGCATTTATGCACCTGCCCTAGGCTATATGAAGGAGGCATATAGTGTATCGAGAACTAGCTGCGTTATGCTACAAGAGCCCCATCACACAGGATGGTTAGTTATACAGGACCCTGTCATCAGTATACTGCACTAGCAAATTTTGGGTGCATTGTGAGGATATCACATAATAATTAAGTGTTTGCAAGGCTCTAGGTACCTCATACCAGCGGGTCATCTTGAGAAGATTTCGGGGCTTAGTGTCCCCGCGGCCCGGTCCTCGACCAGGCCTCCACCCCCCAGGAAGCAGCCCGTGACAGCTGACTAACTCCTAGGTACCTATTTACTGGTAGGTGACAGGGGCTTTTGACAGGGTAACAAGGCAGGGGTTTCTTTCAGGGTGAAAGAAACTCAGCCCATTGTTTCTCCCCGGCGCCCGGGATCGAACCCGGGACCACAGGATCACGCGCCCAGTGTTCTGTCTGCTCAGCCACTGGCTGAAGGTCACACCGGGTCTGAAGGTTGTAATGACTGAGCCTTCAATTATGTAGTGTGGGAGATCATGCCGCAGTTCCTGCTCACACAGTTTGCACCTGGAGTGTTCAGGAGTGGGAGCTCCGTCACCTGTAGCCACCTGCCACAGGTAACGGTAAGTTAACCCGTCATCCTAACAGAACGTCGCATTTTGACGTATACTCTACTTAGGCCAAAATTGTCGTACTAGAAAATGGTAGCGGTTCGCGAAATTGACATACTGTTCCGTTTTCTGTTTTGGGTCCTCTGGTAGGTTAGGATAAGGGCACTTTACTACAATAGTTTCTTTATGTTGGGAAATCTAAGGGGGGGGGGGGGAGGCTGAACTGTAACTCAACCTGATCCTGGCAACCAATGTGTCGCACAGTCTGGTGGACGTTTTGTGCTATCTATAAATATTGATTTATTTAGATCCAAACCTTAAGATTTTTATACTAGTGTTTTCAGGCCTTTTAGCGTCGGTAATTTCTCTCCTATTGGACCCGAGTGTTTGGAACAATGTCTTGACAAGCGAGATGTCTTGTCTTGACATCTCTAGTGTCATCTATATCATCTTGATATAGTCTTGACAACTATACCTGGGTATAGTTCAACTTCATCTTTGTTACTTTGTTACACGCTAATTTAGCTGCAATATGTGTGTCATTATGATGGGTTACATATATGTGAGATGGCTTCCATACTATCTTCTCTGTGAGGATGGTATCGGCACAAGTCAGATTCTAAACCTTTTATTCTGTACAGCGAGCAGGTTATAATTGTTATTATAAAGATTCTTGCTGTCGATCTTGATGAAAAGTTTCCAAATGCTCGGAGAGAAGACTTTGAATCACATTAAATGATTCCTCCTGTGTCTTGTTAATATACTGGTAGCTAGTTGTAGTGTACCTAGTTGTAGTGTACCTAGTTGTAGTGTACCTAGTTGTAGAGTACCTAGTTGTAGTGTAGCTAGTTGTAGTGTAGCTAGTTGTAGTGTAGCTAGTTGTAGTGTAGCTAGTTGTAGTGTACCTAGTTGTAGTGTACCTAGTTGTAGTGTACCTAGTTGTAGTGTACCTAGTTGTAGTGCTGTTAGTTGTAGTGCTGTTAGTTGTAGTGCTGTTAGTTGTAGTGTAGGCAGTTGTGTTTGTGTAGAGGTCAGCCAGATGTTTAACCTGACATTGTGCACGGATCTGTGCAAGCAATATTTCTATATAGCCTGCAGGCTGCTGCATCACCTCTTGACTGGTCTGAGCGGTTCGTGTAGACACAGTATTCGTGAGACTATGTATTCATTAGTTGTATTCACCTAGTTGTGCTTGCGGGGGTTGAGCTCTGGATCTTTCGGCCCGCCTCTCAACTGTCAATCAATCAGCAGATTTTTTTTCCACATACACACGCACACTCCCAAGAAGCACCCCGTAACAGCTGACTAACTCCCAGGTACCTATGTTAACTCCCAGGTACTTATATACTGCTAGGTAAACAAGAGCATCAGGGTGAAAGAAACTGCCTCTTTGTTTCCACCATCGCCGGGGATCGAACCCCGGACCCAAGGATTACGGATCCCGAGCGCTGTCCACTCGGCTACCAGACCCCGTGTGTCTGATGGAGGCGGCATATTGTTTCAAGTGTGACAGCTTTAAGAAGAGCAAGATTCTCATTACCTTTATTGGTGACAGGTGTGTATGATACTTGTATAGTGGGGTACTATAGAGGAATATTGGTGAGAGGTAGATTGTATTTAAAAGGAATGTTCAGCTGGATGATATTGGAGGCATTTTTATTCAGCCATTTATCATGTAAAGAGTAAATTGGTATGTTGGCACCACCCAATTTACTATTAACGGCACAAAATAATTTGTCTTTGAGTAATGTAAGACATGTAGGGTCTCTCATGACTTTAATGCGAAAGGTAGTGTTGACTTGCATGATTTTCTCTAGCATGGTTGGAGCCTGGTTGATACCTGGTTGATACCTGGTTGATGGGGTTCTGGGAGTTGTTCTACTCCCCAAGCCCGGCCCGAGGCCAGACTTGACTTGTGAGAGTTTGGTCCACCAGGCAGTTGCTTGGAGCGGCCCGCAGATACACATTCCCACCAATTGTGCTTCAGCTTCAGTTCTTCCCTCGTGTTGATGATTCATGTGCATCTTGGGGCACCAAGAATCACCCTCATGGCTTCATTCTGTACTACTTCAAGTTTGTTCAGAATAGAGGCAGGGAAGTTAATTAGGTGCAGGGCACGATGGTCAACTACAGATGTAACAAACATCATATACAATACTCTACCATATTTAACATTATACCAATAGTCTTGCTAATGTGGTTTGTCTATATTTTCACCTATAATATAGTGTTTACAATGTCACAGTTAATACGACGAGAGACATCTCCCGTCCACGAGGCTAACCATAGCCCGTGCTTCTTGCACCGCTCCTGTGCCAGGTAAGTTACAGGCTCACCATAGCCCGTGCTACTTGCCCCGCTCCTGTGCCAGGTAAGTTACAGGCTCACCATAGCCCGTGCTACTTGGAACTTGTTCCGAGTAGCTGAATCTCTAAAGGGCATTAATTATTTTTTGGGATGAAAAGCTCTGGAGTTATTAGAAATAAGACCGCATTCAATTCTTCTAACAACAAGTGAATCAAGTAGAGGTTGTAATCAAGTTTGGGTATTTGCAACAATACAAATGTCGGCAGCATAACAGACGACAGCTTTGTCAGCTAGTGTGGCAATGTCAGTTATTAATTTGCGCATCAAAACATTGAACAGTGTTGGGCAAGGCACTCCACCCTGGAGTGTAACCATCTGAGAGTAAGGTGTAATTGTATACAGTTGTAAACAATAATGTTTACTTTTGACCCCCTTGGAAAGGACTGAGGCGGCTCTGTTGCTCAGGTAATCCCTGAGCCGTATCAACAATCTTCCCTTATAAGATTAGTTCTCTGTTTGCTGTATCATAAGTAGTTGAAGATCAATAAATGCCGCCTGAGAGCTTGGTCCCTCTCTTAATAAAATATTCAGCAAAGTAAGTTTGTGTGCTTTTTCCAGGAAGGAAACCATATAGGTTAGGAGCAAGGTGGGGTCTAATTTGAAACATTAATCTGTCGAGTAAACACAGGAAAATAAATCGTAAAATCCTCTCAAGAACATTACATATGCAGAATGTCAGCGAGATGGTTAGTTTAGTTCATTTATTATGCACCCCATACACATCTTGTGGGCGGTAGTGGAATGGGTTACAGAGATGGGTCTGATTTTTTGTGAATTAGGCTTGGGTCTGGGTATTACGAGTGCCTGCGTCCAGCGGTTAGGTAAGACACCCTGCCTCAGCCTTTGATTAAACAGTTCTGGCAGATTAGCCATTACTCTCAAGGTATTGTATGTTAAGCCATCCTCACTGCAGGTTAGATATCTGAAACAGAAGCTGTACAGAGAACATATACCGCACACATGCACACACAAAACACACAAATTACTGGAATCATTTCAAGACTCATGATGTACTCTGGAATGTAGATGAAAGAAATAGCACACACACACACACACATGTATATATATAACTTTAGACACTCACACCCACCAGGAGACTCGAACCCTGGCCATCAAGATGGCAGGTACTCACTTGTATCCACTACACCATACTCAAGAGCCCTAAAGATGTGGGAATTCTGGGGTATTTGACTCCCAGACAACCCATCCTCTCCAGGCAATGAGACAGTGAGGGATCACTCACGTTTTTCATCAAGCCCTGTTATATGGGAGAACACGGTGCCCATGCTTAATGCAATGACTTTGTCCTGTCAAGGACAAGAACTGCCCTTGAAAGTCAGTGGATATAAAATATATATAAATAACTGTATATCTATTTTATTTCCATATATAAAATATGGATATAAAATAACTTACTGGAAAGAAAGCGTAGATGATGACAAATAAACAAAGCTCTGAAACACGGCGTTTCAGAGCACTGGTGTCATTTATGCACAGATGAAAGAACTGCCCTTGAAGTCTTGCAACAAGAGCACCCACGTAACATGCAACCGAACTCTGTGTTTGTAACATTAATCCGACCATTGAAATGTCAAGGTTAGCAAATATGAACTGGATTCCAAGTCATATAAAATTAGATCCCCCTGCAGTTTAAAGTTAAAGTAGAAGGAAACATCTGAGGCACTTGGCTATTGACTCACTTTTAATGCAGCAGTTCCCTCTGCAAACTTTGATAAGCTCTCTGTACAGGGTATTGTATGCATGGGTAACTTACTGAGACTTAAGCTACTTCAGTACTCATAGAAGGAATGATAATAGAAGGAATGTAGCCACTGCCATACCAGAGTCTAGCACATTATGAGCCATAGAGACGTAGAAGATGTACAGAGACCATGACAGCCGCACCAACGTCAGGATCTGCAGGGAATGGTACAAGAAATCCTACAATTACGAACCACTTATGATGTTGAAAAGTCATGCTAGGAACACAGAGGGACACATGCACCGCGTCTATCTTGGAGCCTCATGCACGTGACAAATGCTCTTCAAGAAATAAAAAATCAGCATTGAACATTATGTAACACAATGCAATCACAAATGAAATCAAACGACCCATGCAATTTAAAACATGCTAAAGCAAGACGACGAGTCACAATAACGTGGCTGAAGATATGATGACCAAACCACACGTCAAAAGATGATGCGACAACGACGTTTTTTCCCATCCTGGACCATTATCAAGCTGTGTGATCACGTCGCATCTCACCACCTGACAGTGATCCAAGACGGACCGTCGTCGTTCTCTTCATCTTCTGATGCGTGGTTTGGTCATCATCCTCAAACAAGTTATACAATACCCTGGATATAACTGTGGAATGTGTACTGAAACTACTATACCAGTCATCATTATTCATCACCACCTAAGTAATGGCCACTTGGATAAAACAAAAATAAAATGAACGATTGTTATAAGCAGTGAGGAGTTGAGAAGCAAGACAGCGCAACACCAGCTCGTCACGTCACCCTCAGGCGGTAAAAACTCTAAGGATAATGCTGAAATAGAGCTGGAGAGCGATAAACATGGAACTTTTTCGTCAGACACAAGTGGAAGCGTTTTGTCTGTCACGTATACGGTGGGTTACAATTACCTTACACAAAAGACCATAAGAGCGAGTGTTGCATGCAACACAAAGGCACACATGGCACCTCGAGAAGTTGAGGCACTCTTTGCCCGTCCAAGTGCCAGAGGGATGAGTGCCGGTGCTTATTCACATGCTGTAATATAAAGCCAAGGCTCAGTGTCAGGAATGCAAGATTTACTAGACTGTATAATTGATTTCACTTGAGTTGTCAGACAGTCAGGAGGGGTACTTACTGGCTTAGTGGTGTTATAGCTCAGTATACATGTACTCCACTTGTTAAACATAGTTCATAGAGTTTAATAAATGGCGTTTAATAACTAGCATTTAGTTAAGTACTTTAATTAAAGATATACAATTGCATTCTCTCTCTTGTCTTTCAGTTTTTAATTTTATTTTCTCTATATTTTATTATTTTGCCGTCGGCAAGGGATTAACTAATTTTGTTTATATTGGCACGTTTTCAAAATGCAAACATCGACTCCATCTTCCCAGCTAAACAAATTCTAGAAAATACTTAATATGTTGTTGTTGTTGCTTTAGATTTAGCTACTCTGAACTAAAATGTCCATGTAGCACGGGCTATGGTGAGCCCGTAATTGAGTTCGGTTATGCATGACAACCTTGGTACTGTGATATTTGGGTCACAGTTTTAAATGGCGGTGGGGTTTCCTCTTTTTTCCCCCGTTTCTTTTCCGCTTCTGTTTTAACGCACTGTTTTAGTCTTGTTTTAATAACATTATCTTGGTGGTGGATATAGACGCACAGTGTTCACTAGTGTGGCCCATTCTTACACTGATTTCCCAACCATTGTAGTCACTGTGGATTTTGCAGCTAATGCAGCTGCTCTCCTTGGATGAATGTTGAGTTTGATGCTCAGTCCCTCAGTTGATTCACATTCTAGTAAGTAATGCAATAGAGGCGCCTCTGCTTCTGTTCTACAGATATGGCACTCTTTAACTATTGGGTTTATTACCTCCCAGCAGCACTTGTAGCCAAGTCTGAGCCTGTGTATTACCTCCCAGCAGCACTTGTAGCCAGTCTGAGCCTGTGTATGTCTATTGCAATGCCTCTGGATATCTTTTAGCAAGGCATAAAGTGGCTTGTTCATACCACATCGCAGTGGATCTTCCTTCCGCTACTTTGGCTCTGTGGCGACTTTTGATAGTTGGGAGTATTTTCTTCTTGATTTGTTGCTTAATCTGTTAAAAAACTTGGAGATATTTGGACCTGTACACAGTAGAGTAGTGGCAGTTTTTGCTAGTGAGTACTAGCAAATACTTACGTATGTCTGGTAGTTTGTTGTGCACCTCGGAAAATATTTCGGGATCAGGGAAGGCATTTCGGGACATGCCAAAGTATTCGGGAGCCGTGGAATTATTCCGGGAACAGGGTTGTTGTTGTTGTTATAGATTCAGCTACTCGGAACAAGTTCCAAGTAGCACGGGCTATGGTGAGCCCGTAGTGGACTTACCTGACACAGGAGCGGTGCCGGGAACAAGGAGATGATCTGTTGTATACAGCTGCGTTACAGTGGATGGATATCAGTCCTTGTGTACACTTGTAACTTTTGCACCATTCAGAATATAACAAAATTACACAGATTAAATAAGTTATGTTGTTTATACACTGATTATATTTAGGCCCTTACATGTTTAAAATTCAACGTTAATATCCAGTTACGGCAATTGTCGAGCTGCTGTTAAGTTAATTTTATCCTGTATGCACTTGAGGGCGTGGAGGGTAGAAGTTAGCTTCTACCCTCTACTAAGCTACTCTATCCCTTTGAGATATTGAGATTGAGATTGTCTCAAGAAACGCACTCAACTTGAAGGCTAGATACGTCAGCTGAAGGAATGTACGTCAGATGAAGCTGATGTGTTGTTGTTTAAGATTCGCTATCTGGAACCCAAGTAGCACAGGCTATGGTGAGCCCGTAGCGGACTTCTTTTATGAAGCTGGCGTGTCGGTGTGTTCCAATTACCAGCTTAGTATGTTACAGCTGCCCAGTTTCAATAGAGAGTGTGTGAGGTATCGGGTGATGGTAAAGGCACGCTGTCTGTACCCCTGGGAGCATCTAGGCCAGGGTGTTGATAGGGGCCAGATTCACGAAGTAGTTACGCAAGTATTTACGAACGTGTACATCTTTCCTAAATCTTTGACGGCTTTGGTTACATTTATTAAACAGTTTACAAGCATGAGAACTTCCCAATCCACTGTTGTTATTGTTATAAACAGCCTCCTGGTGCTTCGGAGCTGTTTAATAATTGTAAACAAAGCCGCCAAAGATTGAGAAAAGATGTAGAGGTTCGTAAGTGCTTGCGTAACTGCTTCGTGAATCTGGCCCTAGGAGACTACCACCCCACAACTGTCCTGCGTTGCTCCCCTTAACCCGAGTATATGGAGCACGGTCAGTATGGTTTTAATTAGCAGTTAGACTGTTTAAAGGCTGGAAGGTCGACATGAAGGATTAGGCAAAGTAATAATAATCGTACTCATTAATGAATTCAAATATTTTAAATCCTTCCGACCTTTATTTTTAAAGGTGAGATACAGATTTTTTATACAGAAGTGTTCACTGTCTCGTGAGAAGTGTTCACTGTCTCCTCAGAAGTGTTCACTGTCTCGTGAGAAATGTTCACTGTCTCGTCAGAAGGGTTCACTGTCTCGTCAGAAGGGTTCACTGTCTCGTCAGAAGGGTTCACTGTCTCGTCAGAAGGGTTCACTGTCTCGTCAGAAGTGTTCACTGTCTCGTCAGAAGGGTTCACTGTCTCGTCAGAAGGGTTCACTGTCTCGTCAGAAGGGTTCACTGTCTCGTCAGAAGGGTTCACTGTCTCGTCAGAAGGGTTCACTGTCTCGTCAGAAGTGTTCACTGTCTCGTCAGAAGTGTTCACTGTCTCGTCAGAAGGTTCACTGTCTCAGAAGTGTTCACTGTCTCGTCAGAAGGTTCACTGTCTCAGAAGTGTTCACTGTCTCGTCAGAAGGTTCACTGTCTCAGAAGTGTTCACTGTCTCGTCAGAAGGTTCACTGTCTCAGAAGTGTTCACTGTCTCCTCAGAAGTGTTCACTGTCTCGTCAGAAGGTTCACTGTCTCCTCAGAAGTGTTCACTGTCTCGTGAGAAATGTTCACTGTCTCGTCAGAAGGGTTCACTGTCTCGTCAGAAGGGTTCACTGTCTCCTCAGAAGTGTTCACTGTCTCGTCAGAAGTGTTCACTGTCTCGTCAGAAGGGTTCACTGTCTCGTTAGAAGGCTTCACTGTCTCGTCAGAAGGGTTCACTGTCTCGCCAGAAGGGTTCACTGTCTCGCCAGAAGGGTTCACTGTCTCGTCATAAGGTTCACTGTCTCGCCAGAAGGGTTCACTGTCTCGCCAGAAGTGTTCACTGTCTCGTCAGAAGGTTCACTGTCTCCTCAGAAGTGTTCACTGTCTCGTGAGAAATGTTCACTGTCTCGTCAGAAGGGTTCACTGTCTCGTCAGAAGGGTTCACTGTCTCGTCAGAAGTGTTCACTGTCTCGTCAGAAGTGTTCACTGTCTCGTCAGAAGTGTTCACTGTCTCGTCAGAAGTGTTCACTGTCTCGTCAGAAGGGTTCACTGTCTCGCCAGAAGTGTTCACTGTCTCGTCAGAAGGGTTCACTGTCTCGCCAGAAGTGTTCACTGTCTCGCCAGAAGTGTTCACTGTCTCGTGAGAAGTGTTCACTGTCTCGTCAGAAGTGTTCACTGTCTCGTCAGAAGTGTTCACTGTCTCGTCAGAAGGGTTCACTGCCTCCTCAGAAGTGTTCACTGTCTCGTGAGAAGTGTTCACTGTCTCGTCAGAAGTGTTCACTGTCTCGTCAGAAGGGTTCACTGTCTCGTCAGAAGTGTTCACTGTCTCGTCAGAAGGGTTCACTGCTTCCTCAGAAGTGTTCACTGTCTCGCCAGAAGTGTTCACTGTCTCGCCAGAAGTGTTCACTGTCTCGCCAGAAGGGTTCACTGTCTCGCCAGAAGTGTTCACTGTCTCGTCAGAAGTGTTCACTGTCTCGTCCGAAGTGTTCACTGTCTCATCAGAAGGGTTCACTGTCTCGCCAGAAGTGTTCACTGTCTCGTCCGAAGTGTTCACTGTCTCATCAGAAGCGTTCACTGTCTCGCCAGAAGTGTTCACTGTCTCGTGAGAAGTGTTCACTGTCTCGTGAGAAGTGTTCACTGTCTCGTCAGAAGTGTTCACTGTCTCGTGAGAAGTGTTCACTGTCTCGTGAGAAGTGTTCACTGTCTCGCCAGAAGGGTTCACTGTCTCATTTAAGGACTTCACTGTTTCAAGAGCAGTGTTTGTTGTCTCCTTGAGACTGCACACTTGTTGGTCCAGTCAGCGGCGGCTCTCAACCACCACTTAGCGGCTCTTTTCAACTCGCTCTCTCATTGTTGACGTTACCCTCGACTCCTTCCTTCCTTCTGCTTCTCTCTTCACTTCTTTCTCGGTGGATCTGTCTTTTACTTAATGTTTTTCTTACTCTGTTGGTTTATATTTTACGATTCTTGTTGTCCCTTTTCTTGCTTTTTAAAACAATCGTTTGTAAATGATCTACATAAAGCCAAGAATGCTTTGTATTCATATTTTTTAAATGGAAGACCCAACAGTTTTCACGTTCATGGTGCTCATGGTGTTCATGGTATCATGGTGCTCATATATCATGGAAGAAAAGTGTCCATTTATTAATCCCAACAACATCGATAAGTAACTGGGAACTTTACAACTATTTCATCATTAATTAGGCCCATTATTTCTGACCAACGACCACGCTCGATCCTCGAACAGTACTCGGACACTTTTAGGCCATCACAAAGGTAAACACTTATTTTCATGTACAGGCAGTTTGTATGAGCAAGCAACCCCTAGTCGTTGCTGCTACTGGTCAGGTGTCGTTGCTACTGGCCAGGTGTCGTTGCTACTGGCCAGGTGCCGTTGCTACTGGCCAGGTGCCGTTGCTACTGGCCAGGTGCCGCTGCTACTGGCCAGATGCCGCTGCTACTGGCCAGGTGCCGGTGCTACTGGCCATGTGCCGATGCTACTAGCCCAGGTATCGGTGCTACTGGCCAGGTATCGGTGCAACTGGCCGGGTGTCGTTGCTACTGGCCAAGTATCGGTGCTAATGGCCAGGTATCGTTGCTACTGGCCAGGTGTCGTTGCTACTGGCCAGGTGTCGCTACTACTGGCCACGTATCGGTGCTACTGGCCAAGTATCGGTGCTACTGGCCAGGTATCGGTGCTACTGGCCAAGTATCGGTGCTACTGGNTGCTAGGTAACAGGGGCATACCTTTACCTTGAGGATACCTTGAGGTGCTTCCGGGGCTTATCGTCCCCGCGGCCCGGTCATCGACAGGCTCCTGGTTGCTGGACTGATCAACCAGGCTGTGTTGGACGCGGCTGCTCGCAGCCTGACGTATGAGTCACAGCCTGGTTGATCAGGTATCCTTTGGAGGTGCTTATCCAGTTCTCTCTTGAACACTGTGAGGGGTTTGCCAGTTATGTCCCTTATGTGTAGTGGAAGCGTGTGAACAGTCTCGGGCCTCTGATGTTGATAGAGTTCTCTCTCAGAGTACCAGTGCACCTCTGCTTTTCAACGGGGGTATTCTGCACATCCTGCCATGTCTTCTGGTCTCATGTGATGTTATTTCTGTGTGCAGGTTTGGGACCAGCCCCTCTAATATTTTCACGTGTAAATTATTATGTATCTCTCCCGCCTGCGCTCAAGGGAATACAGATTTAGGCTCTTTAGTCGGTCCCAATAGTTTAGATGTTTTACCGAGTGGATTCTAGCAGTAAAGGATCTCTGCACGCTCTCCAGGTCAGCAATTTCACCGCAGTGAAAGGGGCTGTCATTGTGCAGCCAGTACTCCACTCTAGAGAGCACAAGCGTTTTGAAAAGTGTCATCATCGGTATAGCATCTCTAGTGTGAAAAGTTCTTGTTATCCAACCTGTCATTTTTCTTGCAGTTGTGACGGCTACTTTATTGTGTTCTTTAAAGGTAAGGTCTTCCGACATGAGTACACCCAGATCCTTTACATTGCCTTTTCGTTCTATGTTATGATTTGCCTGAGTTTTGTACGTGGTTCCAGTTTTATATTTTCATTTTTTCCATAGCGCATGAGCTGGAACTTGTCTTCGTTAAACACCATATATTTTCTGTAGCCCATAGAAAGACCTGATCTACATCTGACTGGAGGTTCGCCGTGTCCTCTATGTTGCCTACTCTCATGAAGATCCTAGTGTCATCTGCAAAGGATGATACAGTGCTATAGGTTGTGTTCTTGTCTATGTCCGATATAGGATGAGAAAAAGTACTGGAGCAAGCACAGTACCCTGGGGGACTGAGCTCTTAACGGTTGACGGGTTGGATTTTATTTTGTTGACTATTACACATTGGGTTCTGTTGGTCAGGAAATTGTAGATCCATCTGCCTACTTTCCGGTAATTCCTTTTGAGCGCATTTTATGGGCAATAACACCATGGTCACATTTATCAAAAGCTTTTGCAAAATCTGTGTAAATTACATCAGCGTTTTGTTTGTCTTCCATAGCATCTAATGCCATATCATAGTGGTCCAGCAACTGCGACAGGCAAGAGCGCCCTGTTCTGAAACCATGTTGTCCGGGGGTTATGGAGATGCTGTGATTCCATGTATTTTGTGATCTTACTTCTTAGCACTCTCTCAAAAATTTTTATGATGTGCGATGTTAGTGCTATCGGTCTGTAATTTTTTGCCTCTGCCTTATTTCCTCCTTATGAAGTGGTGCTATCTCTGCTGTTTTAGTATATCAGGAATAACGCCAGTATCTAGGCTTTGTCTCCACAGAATGTGAAGGGCCTGCGATAGTGGTTTTTTACAGTTCTTGATGAATATGGAGTTCCAAGAATCCGGGCCTGGTGCGGAGTGCATAGGCATACTGTTTATGGCTTCTTCAAATCCAGTGGGGATAGGGTGACGTCTGATATATGATTTGATGTTGGTATCATATCCATGAAAAATTCATTTGGGTTATCGATCTTTAGTGCGTTTAATGGCTCGCTGAAGACAGAGTCGTATTGCTTCCTCAGTAGCTCGCTCATTTCTTTGTTGTCATCGGTGAAAGTTCCATCTTCCTTTCGCAGGGGCCCGATACTAGATGTGGTTTTTGATCTTGATTTTGCATAGGAGAAAAAATATTTCGGGTTTCTCTCTATTTCACTGATGGCCTTTTGCTCTCTTTCCCTCTCCTGCGTTTTGTATGATTCTTGTAGCTTGAGTTCAATTTTTCCTATTTCGCTACCTAACCTTCTTCGCCGTTCCTGAGAGGGTGCGACTCTCAAGTTGTACCGCGATTCGTTTTCTTCGCCTATATAGGGAACGACGTTCTCGTTCCAATCTGCATCTCTTCCTCTTTTTTCTTAGGGGGATGCGGTTTGTACATATTTCTAGTGCTACTGAGCTTATTTTTTCCAGGCACTGGTTCAGGTTCGCATTTCCTAGCTGTTCTTCCCAGTTTATTTCTGTGAAGTCCTGGTTTATTTGCTCCCAGTTTATCTGTTTATTATTGAAGTTGAATTTGCTGAAATCTCCTCCCGGGAATCTGGACTGGTTTTGAAGGTCTATTCCCCATGGTTGTCATAACTTCAATTAAGTTGTGATCTGAGTAACAGGTATTTGTAATCATTATGTTCCTGATCAATTCATCATTATTAGTGAAAATGAGGTCCAGCGTGTTCTCCTTCCTGGTTGGTTCTACTATTTGCTGGTTTAAGGCAAACCTGTCGCACATCCGTAGCAGGTCATTTGCATGTGCCTGTTCATTAAGGCTACTTCCTGGTATTCTTTCTGATATTACTGTATTAGCCAGGTGCTTCCATTTCAGGTGCCGTAGGTTGAAGTCCCCAAGCAGAATGATGTTCGGAGCTGGATTTGTGATTTTTTCCAAGCAGTGTTCTACTTTCATTAGTTGGTCTTTAAACTGCTGAGGGTTTGCCTCCGGTGACTTATATACAAGGACAATAACTACATTTATAATCTCTATTTTGATTATCAGCACTTCCACCATATCATTCGAGGTGTTTAGCAGCTCAGTACAGATGAGTGTGTCTTTGATGTATAGGCTGACCCCACCCTGAAGCCGGTGTTTCCTATCACATCTGAAAAGATTGTACTCTGAGATCCATATTTCACCATCATGGTAGTCCTTTGTGTGGGTTTCTGTTAGGGCTGCAAACACTGCATTTGCCTCATAGGGTGAAAGAAACTCTGCCCAATGTTTCTCGCCGGCGCCTGGGATCGAACCCAGGTCCACAGGATCACAAGTCCAGCGTGCTGTCCGCTCGGCCGACCGGCTCCCCGACGTGGATGCCAAGAGTCGCCAAATATTTGCCAAACTGTATTTATCTGCCGCAAGGCACAGTAGTTTTCGCACGACAGGCGACATTTCTAGGGCAACAAGGCTTCAAGTTTTGCGCATGTCCAAGGGGTTTTCAAACGGAAATTCTTGTCACAATGGGAATAAAATATATTAAGTATAACTGGGTTCTCAAACAGGGAAATATACACAGAGCGGAGTACCCCACTTTTCTGTGTATTCACTCATTATGTATCATGTGTATTTAGACACATGATACAGCTTTGACGAAACTATATGGTCACAACCTGATAGCAGGTCATGTCAGAGAATGTACAGGGCCTTTTCTAGACTAATTCAAGAATGGTTTCCCATTGTCCACCGACAATGAGATAACATGTTATGTTTGGTTATGTACAGGCTAGATTACACTAGACTAGGGTAGGGTTTAGATACATTATAGAATGGTAGGGTTATTATATGTAAAGAGTGAACGCACTTTGGCTCGTATGCGCGATATGGCCAAATTTGGACGTAATTTGAAATGAAATCGACTCACAAAAATGACGTTCTGTTCCGTTTTCTATTTGAGTCGTCCGGCCTATGCGCAGAGGTTATGAGAGGACATTTTAAATTAACGTTTTTCATAACGTTTTGAGACTATGAGAATTTCCTGCCCACCTAACCTATCAGAGGACCCTTAACTTACTGTTGTTGAAAAAAAATCCTAAATTTATTTTCATATTTTTTCATTTTCAAATTACGTCCAAATTCGGCCATACAGGCAAACGGCCAAATGCGACGTTCTTTTTAAGAGGACAGGTTGAATGGTCACCATATTTTACGTAACAATAGAAACGTTACAAGAGCCTTGCTACGCGGTGTAAGTAGCTTCTTGTTAGCTACTCTGTCGTGAATATCCCAGCCACCAGTAGTCAAATAAAACGTGTTTGGAAAAAGATTTCTGCTGTAACTTTTCCAAACTCGTTTTGGAAAAGCAACCAAACCAGCAACTCGATTAGTGCTGGTTGGGATATTCAAGACACGGTGGATAACGAGAGGCTGCTTCCCCCGTGTAAGCAAGGCTCTGAAACATACCCGGATCTGGCTCAGGCTCTGAAAAATCCCCATCATACACCGGGGCCGGATGCCCGGCTCTGGTGTATATATCCTTTGGCCTGATATTTCAAACATCTCCATGTCAAATACACAAGTGGAATTAACACAGCGGCATAATAAGCACATTGGTTACGTCATCCGACTGCCAAGATGATGTATGGGACGGACCTCTCAGCTGTCTGTAACCTTGATTCATCATTAGCCGCCTGGTACAGTGATCTTCTCGCCCTCTGCCATCTCCAGTTGTCACGGCGGACATAAACTGGTGGAACTAAATTGCCCGAATCAAACCTAACCGACTACCTACGCACAGAAAATGTGAATGTTTTCGAGCCGCTGTGATTTATAGTACATTATATTTTGTCCGTTGGGGATTTTGACGTCAAAATGCAATGTATTATTCGAGAGGAGAGGTTGACTTGAACAAATCCACCCATCAGCATAGCTACACTGACGATACGTAGCAACACTGATGACATGTCTACACTGACGATTCATACGTAGATACGATACATAGGTAAACATGATACATAGCTGCACTGCCGATACATGTGTACACTGATGAAAACACAGTTACGCTGACGATCCATGTCTACACAAATGATTCACAGGCACTCGTGCAATAAAATAAATATCACGTAAAATATTAATATATATTTTTACATCTTTTAATTATGAAATTATCGAACGAGTCAGACAATAATTAAAAGGAGTGCTTGAGGATACTCAACCAAACCCGTCCTTTTGTGTAAAGGAGGAAATGTATGTGTTTATCTCTCAGAATGTTCGGTAATGTTTATTGCTTGTGATGTGTGTCTATATATGTATGAACACGTTGTACTGAACGGGGTGAGAATAGTTTGAGCTACCTCATCCCTTTGTGTGTATTTGACCTCAATAAACTTATTTCAATTTCAATTTCAACCCGTCCTGGCTAGGCTTGTGACGCAACCCGTCCTCCTAATAGCACGTCGCATTTTGACGTGTTCGTGGGTTTTCTGGAAGGTTAGGCTAAGGCACTTTATTACAACAGTTTCTTGACGTTCGGAACGCTCGCGGGAACGGCCTGCGTGGTGATCCTCCTATCAGAAGGTGCTTCCTACCTATTGGAAATTTCTCAAGCCACGACCTATAGACGTGTGTTGTTATGATTAACAGTGTAATATATCCCAAACGACGTGAATTTGGAATTTTTTCGAAGGATTTCCGCAGACACCCCTCGTAAGACAAGTGTGAGTCACTATACCTCTCTATTCAAAGTCCTGTGGCATTTATCTTTCCCAACTGGATAATGAAATTCCTTTTAACCGATATATAGGCTCAAGGATTCGAACCTATGCCGCCAGGATACCATACAACTGGTAGTTCAGGGTTATAACCACTCGATTTGCATTAAGGGATCATTAGAGTTTTGGTGATAAATTGATGTTTGGGGACTATTCAAGTTGAAGGTCAAATTTGATGCTCAGCGCAATCCTAGCATGTTTAAGTTGATGAAATTGTGCCCAAAAATTCGCCACGAGTGTTGCCGGGTGTTGGAAGCATGTGGGTCACAAGACCGTCAAATACTTCTATAGAGTATATAGACAATCGCTTGGTGAGTGGTTATAGCACCGAGCTGCCAGTAGTATGGAACCCTGGCAGCCTAGGCTCGAATCCTTGAGGGATAATTGTTTATAAATTGATGCTTAGGGACCATTGAGGTTTAAACATAGTTTCCCTGTGCATTTCTAGTTGCAAGTGGTATTCAATATCATTGACTTTTAAATCAATTTCAGTTTCATTAAATCACTTAACTACCACAGCTTTACATATTCCCTATTATCAACATGAATTTGTAACACCACGCTTATAACCAAGTGCTTTACGTGATTACTAGAAGAGTGGTTAATGTTAATTCATAATATGCATTGTTCCGACTTTCACCATCACCTGATCACTGAGAAATACTTGTATTAGTTACTTACCAGACTTACAAGACTAACAGACTTGGTTAAATGTATCCCTATACGAGCGTCACTTACGTCTAATCGCACTCCAGACTCCACTATACCTAGTCCTATATCAGATTTCACTATATTTACCCCCCCATACCTGACGACCTGACATTACTATACGTACTCCTACAGGGCATGTGGCAAGCTTAACGTAAGCGAATCTTGACCTAGGGAAATCTAACGGCATGATCAGATTAGCTTGCTGTGCGCGCAACAGGAAAAATGTCTGCGCTGAATGCCGTGGAAGACGGATAGTCATGCATTTCACAGTAGGAAGGAAGACAAACTAGGGTAAAATTTTGAGCGGCAGTTGTCATAATACGCCACAACACTATTACGCAAAAAAAAACAAGGAGCATTTAATATTGACACAACATTAGCTACTTTATGTTGGCTAGGCTGTGAAAAACTGCGACTCAGTCGGAACCAACTACCCCCATCACCAGAGGTGTGACCAAAAAATAACAAATAACAAAAGACTCCTTCTGAAGATGTATTAATATACGAAAGTACTTAAGGAAATTCCTGTTTCATATTTCCACGATAGTGTGGTAAAAAAATAATAGGGGTGGTAGAAGAGGAAAAGATTAAAGTGTTCAGTGAGAATCCACTGAACACTTTATATATATATATATATATATATATATATATATATATATATATATATATATATATATATATATATATATATATATATATATAAAGTGTTCAGTGGATTCTCACTGAACACTTTAATCTTTTCCTCTTCTACCACCCCTATTATTTTTTTTACCACACTATCGTGGAAATACTCTTCATTCACTTGGGCACTAGGAACCTCCAACCACCGACCCTTGAGGCAGAAGGTATACACTGAGCTATTCAGGAAGCCGTAATAGGAAAGATTTCAGAGGCGGCAAATCACTGCTCAACTGTAGTTTTATACTTTACCGGCTCCTATTTAGGCTGAAATATTTCCTGTTGGGGGCTTCCTGAATAGCTCTGTGGAAGAGCCTTTGCGTCTTGGCCGTTGGGTCGCCGGTTCGAATCTCCTAGTGCCCAAGTGAATGAAATGTATTTCCACGATAGTGTGGTTAGCAATTTTATATATATACATATATATATACATATATATATATATATATATATATATATATATATATATATATATATATATATATATATATTATATATATATATATCGTTATTTGTTTCTACAAATAAAACAACTAAGGCTCTTATTTGATTTTTTCTTCAGAGATGTGTGTGTGTCTTGGCAACAGTGACTTGAGATCACACAAAAGAAGACGCCAAGCCTATTAATTAGAAGTACTCTATTTAGACTCACTTCCCCGGGTCCAGACTCATGGAATTCAATATTTATAAAGATAAGCAAAGTGCCAGTAGCACAGGCACTCAGTATACACAGGGGAGATACCAGATGCGCTTAAAGCAGCAGACATTGCCCCTCTACACAAGGGTGGTAGCTAAGCATTGACAAAGAATTATAGACCAGTTGCACTAACGTCCCACATAATAAAAGTATTTGAGAGAGTGATCAGGAGTCAGGTCACTAGATTCATGGAAACCAATGACCTCCACAATCCAGGCCAATATGGATTTAGAGCAGGAAGATCATGCCTCTCACAGCTACTTGACCACTATGACAAAATCACTGAGGCATTAGAGGAAAAACATAATGCAGATGTCGTGTACACAGATTTTTCAAAGGTATTCGACAAATGTGACCATGGAGTGATTGCACACAAAATGAGGTCAATGGGTATAACTGGTAAAGTAGGACGCTGGATACTCAATTTCCTGTCGAACAGAACACAAAGAGTAACAGTCAATCAAGTAAAATCGAGTCCGAGCGCAGTTAAAAGCTCTGTACCTCATGGTACAGTCCTTGCACCACTGCTGTTCCTTATTCTCATATCAGATATAGACAAAAACACAAGTCACAGCTTCGTGTCATCCTTTGCAGATGATACAAAAATTAGCATGAAAATTACCTCTGTTGAAGACATTGATAAACTACAAACAGATATTAACAAAGTTTTCGATTGAGCAGCAGAAAATAACATGATGTTTAGCGGTGATAAATTCGGGTACTCAGATACGGCAAAAATGAGGATCTTAAATATAATACAGGGTACAAACCACAATCGAATCTGCCCATAGTAGGGAAAACAGCATGTCAAGGATTTGGGAATAATGATGTCCGACGTCCTAACGTTTAGGGAGCACAACCAAGAAAGTATTGCGTCAGCCAGTAAAATGATAGGATGGATTACGAGAACCTTCAAGTCCAGAGATCCCATTACAATGGTTGTACTCTTCAAGTCACTTGCGTTGTCCCGTCTTGAGTACTGCTCAGTACTCACTTCCCCCTTCAGAGCAGGAGAGATTGCTGAAATTGAGGGAATACAGAGAACATATACGGCACGCATAGACGAGATAAAGCACCTAAATTATTGAGATCGACTCAAAGTTCTCCAAATGTACTCACTAGAAAGGAGACGAGAGAAATACCAAATAATATACACATGGAAAATACTGGAGGGACAGGTCCCAAATCTGCACAGTAAAATAACAACGTACTGGAGTGAACGACATGGAAGAAAATGCAGAATAGAACCAGTGAAGAGCAGAGGTGCCATGGGCACAATCAGAGAACACTGTATGAACATCAGAGGCCCGCGGTTGTTCAACGTCCTGCCAGCGAGCATCAGAAATATTACAGGAACAACCATGACATCTTCAAGAGGAAACTAGATTGTTTCCTTCAAGGAGTGTCGGACCAACCGGGCAGTGGTGGGTATGTGGGCCTGCGGGCCGCTCCAAGCAACAGCCTGGTGGACCAAACTCTCACGAGTCAAGTCTGGCCTCGGGCCGGGCTTGAGGAGTAGAAGAACTCACAGAACCCCATGAACCAGGTATCAACCAGACTTATTTAATAAGAAAGATAGGTCGAGATGTAGAACGTTAATTTGTAGGATGTTTGAGAATTTACCATGACTACACAAAATCTTGGTTGCATAAAAATAGACTTATGAAAGGAGTATAAGATCGTGTGGTTTAGAAATCATTCACCGTTGGCTTGATAAGGGTGTGTGTATTTGAATTCAAAACATCACAAGCCTAAAGTCAATCGTAACTGTTGATGGGACAGAGAACGTGCTCATCACTACGAACAGCAACACTTGAGATAACATTTTCGGCACCGTTGCATCAAGACTTCCTCTTTGCCATAATCCTTGCAAATTGCAACATTAATCTGCAATTCTGGGAAACTGATCTGAGTCTCCCCCCCCCCACCTACCCTCCCAATTTTGTTTAAAGGGTGAGGCTCCGGGTCGTCCATCTATTCCCACCGGTCACCAGTCCGACGACTGTCCTCACCCCTTTTCATTCTTTCAATATTATCAACCTTACCCCATGTTTAATACAAAATGTATTACAGTCAAAAGCAAAATGACAAGATCTGCAAGTTTTTCCTGCAGTTTTGATCTTATATATCCTCACCTTCCACCACTTGTTTGTGAGCTTCGAGTTATTAGGGAAAAATGCATATGGTTGTATGTGTTTTTGCGACACTAAACAGAAAAGAAGGAGAGGGGGGTAGAAATAGCCTAAGCTACTCTATCCCTTTGAGATGTATTTTCTTGTCTCAATAAACATACTTGAACTTGAGCTTGAACAGAAAAGTGAGTTCACACAAACTGTCAAGGTACCAACCTTCCAAATGCCAACTTCGTGGTCAAGATCTTCATAAATTACTCCCACTTGCCCACCTTCTCCCCCCCTCCCCTTTCTCCTGACCTCCTCCTTAACCCAAACCTCCAAATTAGTCGCCCCTGATATCATGACCTCCAAATGAGGTTCCCTGACCTCGTTTCTGCCAAACGTGGTCGGAAATTATATTACGTTAAAAGGAAAGCATTGGAGGCAATGCACTGTTTAGAATTCAAGCGATGAGACAGGATAAGAAAAAAAATACTTTGCGACAACAGGAAAAACTGGAGAGGATGTGTGAGACTTGTGCACACTCGCACGTACAAGCACGTGCGAGTGAGACTTGTGCACACACGCACGTGTGTGTGAGACTTGTGCACACACGCACGTGTGTGTGAGACTTGTGCACACACGCACGTGTGTGTGAGACTTGTGCACACTCGCACGTACAAGCACGTGCGAGTGAGACTTGTGCACACACGCACGTGTGTGTGAGACTTGTGCACACTCGCACGTACAAGCACAGGCGATTGAGACTTGTGCACACACGCACGTGTGTGTGAGACTTGTGCACACACACACGTACAAGCACGTGCGAGTGAGACTTGTGCACACACGCACGTGCGCGTGAGACTTGTGCACACACGCACGTACAGCACGTGCGACGTGTTCGAATTGCAACGTTGTAAATACTTCACCCACGATGATTGATTAATGAAGATTACGCCACCCAATAAGTGGCACGGGCATGAATAGCCCAAACGCTTCACCCACGTACTATTAATACATATGCCAACAGAACCTTAACACCTAACCTAACCTAATCTACGTCTAAATATGCATTACATGCTAATATTCAATAATATTAATGTATATTTGAGAAAACTCCTATTTTGAATGATCAGCATGTTACACTTGGTGAATGCATATTTGGGGTCGGGCACTGGATGGAATGGACATAACCTGAGGATAGGTTGTGTTTTAGCCAGTAAACTACTGACCAGCGGGGCAGTCCACCTCGAACCGAGATTTTAGCGGAAAGTGAACCACTCATTACACACAGAGATCACACTAACGTGATGCATCAAATGAACAAATGAACGAATCCTCCTGCCCGAAACGCTGCGCGTACTAGTGGCTTTACAAGACTGTAATTACCATTTTATGTATCCACACATTCCCAATGTACCTTCTTGTATATGCATAAATAAATAAAAATAAATAAATAAATAAATAAATCCACAAGGGCCGTGACGAGGATTCGAACCTGCGTCCGGGAGCATCTCAGACACAGTTTGGGATGCTCAAGTCGATTAAGGCAGTGTCTGGGATGCTCCCGGACGCAGGTTCGAATCCTCGTCACGGCCCTTGTGGATTTGTTCGAACCACTCACCTTCGTGACAGTATTTTAATGACAAAATTGGAATATAAAGTTGATATTTGCTCGTCTCGTACATTACATATTAACGTTTGTTAAGATCTAAATCTGAATAGTTGCTTACTCCACTGAACGACCCATCGAGGATACCGATGGGTCACTTGACCCATCACATATGAATAATAGGTTTGGTCATCATCTCTTCAGCCATGTTATTGTGACTCATCGTCTGCATCTGGATTACATACCCACCAACCGGGCAGTGGTGGGTATGTGGGCCTGCGGGCCGCTCCAAGCAACAGCCTGGTAGACCAAGGTCTCACAAGTCAAGCCTGGCCTCGGGCCGGGCTTGGGGAGTAGACGTACTCCCAGAACCCCATCAAGCAGGTATCAAGCATATGACTCATCGATGATCTCGATGGGACACTTGACTCATCGGTGAGGACTGGATGAGTGACTGTCCTGCACCGAATGCACCTCAACCTTGCCACATGTAGTGCCGATAAAGCCTACACTATCGTACAGCATGAAACCTCTATTTTTTGTCTCGTTTTAAAAAATCAAAATTCAAAGTTATAAATAAATAAAAATGACATATCAAGATTTTTGTAATGCCATTTGTTACTTATTATCCTAGTGTGAGGTTGATATTCACACCTGGCAGGGGGTGTCTGGGTGACTGGAGCTCCCATGGGCCATTGTATGTATGTACTATGATAAAAGGCCGAGTGGTGAGAAATTATGTGAAGACTTTTAAGTTGCAAAAAGAAAGTATAGGGAAAAGTCGGTCGCCAGAGTACCATTTTGAAAATTAACCAATATTTGCAGCTTATAATTTTTTTTAATGGTTAGCAATTATTACGAACGGACCATTAGGCTTTTTTGTCTTCACATCTGAAGATATTATTTAGTACAAGGAAAGGTGAAACGTAAAAAATAAATCGCATATCCTTTTGCATGACTTGCAATGATGTTAATTATATGTTGTGCTTTCTGAAGTAAAATAGTATATATATATATATATATATATATATATATATATATATATATATATATATATATATATATATATATATATATATATATATATATTGAGTTTTGTTAGCACGTCTTTGGTTAAAGGGTAATTTTCTTTCACAGACAAGCGTATACAAATTGGCTTTGGTAGTCTGATCTATAATAATAAATATGAACAGCTGGTCAAGGTTGACGCGTATTAATTTGCAGGTTGCATTAGAGTAGAGCATGCAAATATATTTAGATGCACGATGCTCCTTAAGTAAATAATTCTTTAATTTGCAAATGATTTTTACACGTGGCATAGAATCAAGTGCATATTAATTATTTTAGGCGTCCAGCAGACACAGTTAATATTTTAAAATATTGCTATATTGTTACACAGATATTCCACAGTCGAGACTGATGGCTACGATTTTCAGCCAGCCGTGGCATTGAAATTGAAATTGAAATAAGTTTATTGAGGTAAAATACACACAAAGGGATGAGGTAGCTCAAACTATTCTCACCCCGTTCAGTACATCGTGTTAATACATATATAGACACACATCACAAACAATAAACTAGGAAATGTACATGTTTATCTCTCAGAATATTCGGTAATACGTTTATTGTTTGTTATGTGTGTGTCTATGTATGTATTAACACGTTGTACTGAACTGGGTGAGAATAGCTTGAGCTATCTCATCCCTTTGTATTTTACCTCAATAAATTTATTTCAATTTCAATTTCAACAATAAACATATTACCGAACATTCTGAGTGATAAACATATACATTTCCTAAGCCGTGGCATTGTTATATTTTAAAACCTTAGACTTATGTTTAGATTTGGGGCTAGCTAGTATTGAATTATATATATATCAATTAATGCTTGAGGTTGATGGGAATGTTGTAAAGGATTCCATTCACCTGGGCTCTAGGATACTCGAACCGCGGGCCCCGCGTGTGAGAAGCCGAAGCTCTATCTTTGATTGTAAACAATTGCTTGTGCCTTCTGCCTTTGTCAGTGACTAGCTTCTGATTGTGTAATTTCATATGAGGAAAGTCGTTCCAGGTGATCTGCCAATGGGACCTTCAGGCACGCAGACATTCTCACCTCCTGCCGCCCCCTTAATGACAATCTAGTCGGTGAGTGGAGGAGAGACTTGTGATTCTTGGGGCTCTGCCAAATCTTGGATAAAAAGTAATTTTTCGCTGTCAGGGATAGGATTAATATATCAGGCATGTTATTATTGATTCATTTTTGATACTGTGATATTTTAGTGGAGTTTTTCCTAGGGTTAAATTAATATATGTGATATACTCACACGTCATCAGCATAAAGGGCTGTTGGTTTACTCAGCGAGTACGTAACTTTGTTGTTGCTGATTATGTCAGGGTTTATTAATTTTAGTGGTGTCATTCCTATAAGTTCCTGTATTAAATGAATATTAGTTTACTGACATCGTGTGAACTAACTGGTAGGAGGAAAACAATATGTGAGCGTACGTGGGAGCCCTACAAAGCTCCCCCGGATGCCACAAATCCTCTTCTTCGAGGCCGAGGGTCTGTGTGTGTATGTGTCTGAAAAAGAGAGAGAAAGTGCAGTTGTGAATGATTCGGCGACATAATAACTCACTATTTAGAAAACACACGAAATGTGTACTAGGTATTTCAGTGCCAAAGCAGGATCCTCTTCAGTAGTGAGCGGGAATGAGAGCGGTGGCTGCCTATATGGGGTCACAGCTGATTAATCCTTTAATTGCCTTGAGAAACAGGTCATTGGTAAACAAAATTACATTGTTGTTTCAGCAATCTGAGATCTTTTCAAAGCAATATCTTAGTAATGGGGGAAACTTTTAGATCCTGTTGGGTCTACTGTATAAGAAATTGCTATTATATAACTGATTGTTATTCAGTTACATTAATCACATTATTGCTTTGAACGACTTAAAGTGATGTAGAAACAATTAAAATAAAATGGTGATGGTGCATGCAGTTTATGTTTTCAGACAAGTGCGTGTCCAGGCATCTGTTGGTGAACAAATAAATGGTGCCTCCGTGTTAAACCATGTAGTTAGGTAACGATGCTCCCCGGGGATAACCCTCCTTCAAACATCCCACTCATGCACTTGGGTGGAGGAGGAGGGAGGGGGAGAGCAACTTCCCCGAAGTTGCAAAGTTCAACCTCCCACACGTGGAGGCCTCCCTCCATCAGCCTCCCTCCATCCCTCCAAGAATTTTGGAGGGATGGTGGGGGGGGGTACCCTCTTCACCTAGGACCTCCGCCAGGATTAACGATACCATTTGGTCACTTTATCAACACAGGCTGCTACGAGGGTTAGACATTATCTTAAGGTTCCGGAACCTTGGGTGTCTACACCGCCGAGCCGAAGTCGGGACCAGTTTTTCCATACGTTTACAAAACCCTCAAGTCTTGGGGAAGTTCACTTATCGCGTCAGCATCAGAAAGATATATATATAAAACCAGACGGTTCATATTGCTTGCTGTTTTCTTTATTGTTGGCGGTCGAGGTTTCAGAGTTGAGAACTGAGAACTGAGCTGAGAACACGAGTATGGAAGGTGCGTGACGCGGCACACATAACCACTTGCTTATACGTGGATATGTTGTTGTTATAGATTCAGCAACTCGGAACAAGTTCCAAGTAGCACGGACTATGGTGAGCCCGTAATACGTGGATAGATCCGAGTTGAATAAGACACAATGGGCGATGGTGTAGTGGCGAGGAATATACAGTGTGAAATAGGAAGCGGAAATGGAGAAGGGGAAGTAAACAAATAGGAAGAACAGGAATAGTAAACAAGTCAAGTGTATGAGGTAAGAAGAGAAGATAAGCGTGGACTGCTAGCGTCAAGTTAGAGGCTGAAGAGATAAGTGCAGGAGTGAGATGAGATAATGACGTTGGCAGGCAAGGTGAGTGGCGAGGGTTGAGAGACTCCTTGACCAGGACAGAAGTGGGTAGTGCTGGAGAGACTGCCAGCGACGACGGTTGTGCCAGCGGTCATCACATACACACCTACCTGCGTGTCTCCGCGGCCCCGCCACCATACCCTCATCACCACCTCACATCCCCAGGTAAGGCCACTTGATCACTAGTTGTCAATATTATCATATGCAGATTGACGAGTCACGATAACATGGCTGAAATATGTTGACCAGACCACACTAGAAAATGAAGGGATGACGACGTTTCGGTCCGTCCTGGACCATTCTCATTCTCGACTTGAGAATGGTCCAGGACGGACCGAAATGTCGTCGTCCCTTCACTATTAGTGTGTGGTCTGGTCAACATAATTCAATTTATGGAATTAATTGGAATTACTGGAATTACATAATTCTGGATTTACAGAATTACAGGAATTACATAATTCACCCGAGGCCGGGTCAGCGACCGGGCCGCGGGGACGTTGATCCTCGGTACCATCGCAAGACGTATAGATCCTTTATCAGTGTTAACAGTGACTAAGGGCTGGTGAGCCACAACCTCGCATATTTACGATGCAATAATATTCTAATCATATATATATACTGAGTTATAGGACTTGATGGACTGGCGCACTCCAGTGAGCCAGTCTAAGTATACAGAACAGCTTGGGAGTCAGCCTGGTGAAGTGAGAGTTACCAACTCTGGTCATTGAATCCACTTTAAATCGAGTTATGGCATTGTCTGCATTACGCATTGTTAATCACGTAGAAGTCTGCAGGGATGCGGGTGCAAGCGATGCTGTGGGGTGTTATACTGGCAGCAGGTTTTCATTTAGATGTTTCACTGAAGATGACTGCATATTTCTTGTTGATTATTTTTTGGTTTAGGAGTTCTATCCATCTGACTAGTGCTCTTGCATCTTGGTTTAATTGGAAAAGGATTTCTCCAAATGTCATATTTGTTCGAGATTGATTAAAAGAATAAAAGCTGTAGAATGTATTACACTTTTTATAAATTTACACAACGTTTCGAACCTACATGGTTTATTCTCAAGTGAGCAGACAGTAGGGGATATGTCGTATTTATACATACAATTAAAAAGATCAGGTACATACAGTCAGTGAGGTCAGGTACATACAATTATGGAGGTCAGGTACATACAATTAAGGAGGTCAGGTACATACAGTTAGGTGAGGAGTAAGGAGTAAAGGTAAGAGACATGGGTCAATAACGTTGTTGTTGTTTTAGATTCAGCTACTGGGAACCAAAAGTTCCAAATAGCACGGGCTATGGTGAGTCCGTAAGTGGAGGCTCTTTGGAGCCATTATCCGTATCAATAGCTGATACTGGAGATCTAAGGATGGGGTCCGTGGACACGCCAATCCACTCCAAGAACAGGACTGCAGATAATTGATACAGATTAAGCCACCCTAAAGGTGGCGCGGGCATGAATAGGCCGTAAGTGGAGGTTTTTTCGAGTCATTACCAGTACCAATAGCTGATACTAGAGATCTGTGGATGGATGGGGGTCTTCATGGTGGTTTTCAGCCCTGGAGGGCTGGCTGTACCAGTTATGGAGCTGGTGGGTTAGTGTAGACCTACGGGAGACATCTCCTGTCCACGAGGCTAACCATAGCCCGTGCTTCTTGCCCAGCTCCTGTGCCAGGTAAGTTAGGGGCTCACCATAGCCCGTGCTACTTGGAACTTGTTCCGAGTAGCTGAATCTATAACAACAACAGTGTAGACCTTTAGGTCTTCCGTTTCTTCTTTGCCTGAGACTTTGGCTAAGCAGTGCTGTCGTTGTAGTTTGGTGAGGTGGCCTCCATGAGGAGGTCTTGTACCGAGTAGGTGTCGTATTTGTGGTGCGGCGGTGGGGCTCCTACTAAGATTTCCTCGTCTGAGGAGTTCGTAACCTCCGTAGTTGGTGTTTTCGTCTTTCGCCTCGCAGCATTAGGTAGGCTCTGGTGTCGTGGATTGGTGATAGAAGTTATGTCAGGAGCGTTGGTGGTGCTGTTAGTATTTGTAGACAGCACGTCTGCTAGCGCGGCTGCTGAGATGGTGATGGTAGGAGTGTTGGGAGCTGGAGAGGGAATTACCTCTGTTTTTGCCGCCCGGGTCTTGGGTGGTTCTGGAGTCTCTGTTTAAATCGATCTCGTGGTCGTCCTGATGGTAGTCTCCGGAGTGGTAGTGGAGGCAGTGAGATGGGGTCTTGGCCATTAGCTAGGTATATGATGTTCAGTTCACTGACAAAACGATGGTTGTCTGGTCCGGCAAGCCTCTCTGCTAGTCTAATAAGACCAGGGATAATGCCTACACGTGTGGTGCAGGGGGCTGTGAAGGAGCCTGTGGGGCCTTGGGTCCCCATTGTGAAGGCTGGGTCGCCTGGTTGGAGGAGCCACTCTTTGGTAAGACCGGAAAGTCTTCTGGTCGGTTGGTGGGAGCTGAGGTGGTGGGTTGAGCACTTGGGGCTCTGGTCGTGGAGGTAGAAGGGTTGTTTCTCTTGGCTTCAACCTGGGCCTTGATGATTTCCTGTCTGCGGGGGCAGTGGTCGGAAATTGCAGGGTGATTGTCATCACAGGGCAAGCAACGATGGGCTGTTGCCTTGCATATGGAGTAGTGATGGTGCAGTGCGCACAGGCTGCACTTCTGGACAGGGTGCTGACACTTGTTGGTGGGGTGGGAGAGCTCGTAGCACTTGAAGCGCTGCTGGATCTCATGGTATCGTTCCTTTTTTTTTACTTGGCGAGGTTGTATTTGTAAGCCGAAGCAGTAGAAACCTTGTGTGGCAGCCTGGGTGGCAGCAGCTATGGTCGTGAAAGTAATCTTCATTGAAGATTTGTCGGTGCTGCAGAACTTTAGGTTGAATACACCCAGGCTCGGATTTTCGTCCTCGATATTGTCCATGATCTTAAGTTGCGGTCGGTCAGCGATCCACTGGCTGGTCCTGCTGGTAAAAACAGTTCTTCCGGCCAGGAACTGACGTGGATAGTGAGGATGTTGGTGGTGCTCCTTGCCAAGTAGGGCATCGTTGGTCAAGAGTTGCTCTAGCTCTTCCTCACATGAAAAGAAGAGCACGATATCATCACCTTCCTGACTAATGTTAGTGGGTGTGATGCCGATAACGTCCTTCAGAACCTTTAAAATATAGCTTTTACAGAAAGCATGACCGTCAAGGGCGGTAGCCCTAACCTTTAAACTTTTGGGTCGCATTGTGTTCACATCCTCAACGGATAGCAGTGTGAATAAGTGATGGGGTCAATAACCTATACCTACGTATATACGTATAATAGTCGGATGTAGTGGGCATGGCGCCTGACAGCTGAGTGGACAACGCTTCGGATTCGTAGTCCTGAGGTTCCGGGTTCGATTCCCGGTGGAGGCGGAGACAAATGGGCAAAATGTTTCTTTCATCCTGATGCCCCTGTTACCTAGCAGTAAATAAGTACCTGGGAGTTAGACAGCTGCTACGGGCTGCTTCCTGGGGTGTGTAACAAAAAGGAGGCCTGGTCGAGGACCGGGTCGCGGGGACGCTAAGCCCCGAAATCATCTCAAGATAACCTCAAGATGGCGTTTTGAGCAGTGATGTCATTGTTGGCATCGTCATGTTCCGGTCTTATTCTCACTCTCCTGGTGGGTGAAAAGAAAATAGTTCTGTTATTTGAGTGTTTAGTGGGTTTGACATTTATGTGAAAGGCTTCAAGAATTTGTCATGTTGACCAGACCACACACTAAAAGGTGAAAGGACGACGACGTTTCGGTCCGACCTGGACCATTCTCAAGTCGATTGTGATCAACTTGACTGATCACAATCGACTGACTTGATTGATCACAATCGACTTGAGAATGGTCCAGGACGGACCGAAATGTCGTCGTCCCTTCACCTTCTAGTGTGTGGTCTGGTCAACATTCTTCAGCCACGTTATTGTGACTCATCGCCTGCATTTGTAACCTTCTTATAAACCCCAAACAAACCCCAACATGTAAGTGTTTTTATTCAACATTTCTCTTGTTAGGGTGATGTCATGGGCTTGTCTCATGTGATTTTTTGGGGGAACGTGATTGAAGATGACAAGTCAAAACGCTTCGTCAGCTTGGTCGACGTCATACCTATGTACTTAGATTGAAGGTTACATCCTTCATGGCGGGGCAGGTGTACATGTGTACCACGTTTGACTTCTGAAAAGGGTTCTCATTTGGCTTCAGGCGGGTTTTAATGAGGAGATCGGTGGCCTTCTTTGTTTTATAGTATATGATAATGTTTGTGTTTTAGTTAGATGCTGTACTTTTTACTCCTATAATCCGTAAATAATTCATAAAGGAATGAATAACGCGTAAATCCGTAAATAATCCGTAAAGGAGTAAAAAGCACAATCCCTAACCAATACACGAAGAGAAGATAAAGCTGACAGTATATTACAAGAACAAGAAGACGTCTAATTTGAAAGAGATGAATGGGGACGACCAGACCAGACACACACATTATATAGACAAAATGACAACATCTTGCTCACACTTTACATGCACAAACAACAAGGCACTGTTAAAAGATCACATCATTTATACACAAAACCAGATTATCATCAGAGATATCCAGACTTGCAAGATAGAGAACAAGTGGCTTGCACTATTGCAATATTGTCCTAGCCAACCAGTGATAATGGTGCCAAGACATGATTACCTTTTCTCTTCCGCAGGGTAATAATCTAACTTCTAATCACACCTGCTTGGCATATATATATATATTGCTGTTTTTTCTCTGTCTCAGTTACGGGCTCACCATAGCCCGTGCTACATGGAAATTTTGTTCCGAGTAGCTGAATCTAAAACAACAACAACAGCACCTGTCTCAGTTTTCAGCTGAGGATGCTAAGGTACTAAGGCCTATTACAAAATTTCTTCCCAGTTAAGGTAGAACAGGAAATATAGAGAAGATTCGTGCAAGAATTATTGATCTAACCCTCTCGCTTTTATTTTATAACACGAACACATACACACACACACACACACACACCTTGGGGCCTGACGGCTGAGTGGACAGCACCCGGGATTCGTATTCCTAGCAAAGGAAAGGAACAGACGGGCGTGGAGGAACTTCCGAAATAATAGAACAGCAGAAAGCAGAGAAAGATACCAGAGAGCCAGGAATGAGTAAGTCAGTGTGAGAAGAGAAGCAGAGAGACAGTATGAAACTGATATAGCAAATAAAGCCAAGACAGAACCAAAACTGCTCCGCAGCCATATCAGGCGGAAAACAGCAGTGAAAGAACAGGTGATGAAACTTATAACGGGTGAGGACGGGTACACACAGAATGACAAAGAGGTATGTAAATAATTCAACAAGAGGTTCCAGGAGGTCTTCACAACGAAACGCGGTAAGGTCATTGCGCTAGGAGAGGTGGCAGTGAACCACGCGGTCTTGGAAGAGTTCGAAATTACCAGAGATGAGGTAAAGAGGCATATGTTGGATCTGGACGTGAGAAAGACTGTTGATCCGGACA
>WNGS01163947.1:13623265-13640335 GCA_020271785.1 Procambarus virginalis | reverse complement strand
TACATGAGGTACATCTGCATTGTGCAGCTGCCCTAGACTATATGAAGGGAGTAGTACAGTGTGTCAAAAACTAGCTACGTGATGCTAAAAAATCCCCATCACACAGGATGGTTAGTCATACAGAGGCATGTGATCAGTAGTCTGCACTGACAGACTCTGGCTGCATTATGAGGATATCTTCAAGAATACAAGAGTGAATAAGGTAAGCAGTGATACTAAAAGTCTCCATCTCGCAGGATGGTTAGTCATAAAGAGTGAAAATTTGGGTCAAAACTCTATGGAACAATCCAAATCTTAGTTCACAGGAGTCGCTGGTCGTCGCAAAAGGAACCTATCCTCCTTACGCAGGGGCAAGAGATAAAACCCTGATCCGCATGCTTCTTTATCCTTCATTTCTCCTTAGAATGTTGGTATCATGTTCTCCTATTCCTCCTCTCCTGTAGTGTGGGAAATTATGCTAACATGTTTGTTATTTGATTTGGGGTTATGTCGAATCTCAAGTCCTCCTTTTCTTATGCAGATTTGTCTCACCTTTACTTTGTACTGGTGTATGGATGTTCTCACTCCTGTTCCTAGCCTCATAACTTTACATTCGTCTGCATTACAGTTCAGTTGCCATGTTTCAGACCACCAAGGAATGTGTTGTCTCACTTTAAAGTGTATCAAAGTACTGTACCTCTCTGCTCTGTTTCTTTTCATTAGTTTTGAATCATTAACAGATATTGATATGAATCAGTTAATTTCTTTGTCAGATCGTTAACATATACTAACAGGATGGGCCATGGTACCATTACCCTTTGCTCTCTAATTTCTCCCCTTCTACTGTGACCCTTTGCTTCCTTCCTGATAGGTACTCCCTCACCCAACTTAATGTACTTGTAGATAAATCAGCCTGCATCCCTAGGTTGAGTTAATCGAATTAAATCGAGAATAGGTTAATCGAACTAAATCTCACAACCTTAGAGAACAGAGGGGATATAATCACAACATACAATATACTGAGGGGAATAAAGGAGGACAAGGACATCATCTTCAAATTGAGACAGTAGGACGAGAGGACACAGGTGGAAGCTGGAAACGCAAATGAGCCGAAAGAATGTAAACAAATACTGGTACCCTGTAAGGGTGGTCAACAAGTGGCATGCACTTTAGAAGTTGTGGAAGCCACCTCCTACCACACCTTTCAGGTCAGATTCAACAAAGAATAGTTAAAATGTAGCGTAACAGAAAGATAAGGCGAGTAAAGGGTGCATAACGAGCTAGACCTCACGCTCTCGTAAGCAGTGATAGGTAAGCACATGGTCGTGAGGACCATCTGGGCCATACGCGTTCTTGATGTGCTTGACGCATTTGAAAACCAAATGAGGAAACACCAGCGCAAAGGTTTGAGGAAGTCTGGAGTCAAATTAGAAATCTAGGAAAGAAAAGTATCATGAAGGTTGGTTTTTTCGGGGGAGGGGGGGGGGGAATGCAGCTACAGAACCTTCAGACTTTAATAAAGGCGAACGTGAAAACTGACAGAATTAATAGTAATATTTGTTTAAAAAAGAGACCAAAGAGAGATTACGAAGCTCACAAACACTGTCATGCTGATAGAGCAAAATCTGTTTATCCTATTTAGCTATTAGGTCATAGCTAAAGTTTATGAAAAACAGCACATGTTAATAAACGCAGTGTCAAGCTTGAGAGCCGAAGTGAGGAGGCTTCTGCACCGATACTGCCCTTGAACGACGACGGGTTCGGGCAGCAAGCCGGGCTGACCGTAATCTCACTCCCCGCCATTTATGGTCGTTAAGAACTTGTTCCTAAATTTTGCCCCGAGGGGCGAGTTATTGGGCAGGGCCACTCATCCTGTTGCCATCCCTCACCCATATGTACTCTCCTTGGTGTCCTTGCAGGGTTGAGCTTTACCCTCTAACCCCTGTTGAACTTACTTACAACGTGATCTGGCTTTTGAACTGCTGTGATTGATCTTGTTAAGACGTACATATGGGGTCACATAGGTAATTCAGTCATATTCTGATATATATATATATATATATATATATATATATATATATACATATATATATATATATATATATATATATATATATATATATATATATATATATATATATATATAGCACCAGCATTATCCTCACTTTAAAAAAAATATTGAAATCCTCATATTGGGCAAAATTGTAATTAATTTGTCAATAAAGATGTTAATAATAAAACTCTGCTGCTGGTGAATGAAGCGAAGTGAGTGAAGCTGGTGCAGGTGAGTGAACTCACGCCCGCACCGCCCAGCTGCTGGTGGTGCACCACGCCCGCACCGCCCAGCTGCTGGTGGTGCACCACGCCCGCACCGCCCAGCTGCTGGTGGTGCACCACGCCCGCACCGCCCAGCTGCTGGTGGTGCACCACGCCCGCACCCCTCATAGCTGCTGGTGGTGCACCACGCCCGCACCCCTCATAGCTGCTGGTGGTGCACCACGCCCGCACCGCCCAGCTGCTGGTGGTGCACCACGCCCGCACCGCCCAGCTGCTGGTGGTGCACCACGCCCGCACCGCCCAGCTGCTGGTGATGTTCACAAGAAAGGGAAACTACTGAAAGTGGACCGTGACGGCGGCAGACACCCTTCCGAGACGACTGTCTAAAAAGAACACAAGTAGTCCACCAAGTGAAAGTATATAATATCACGGGAGTATGGCGTAACTACCGGAAGACAGAAGGTATGAACAACTTTATCATGATCCAAAACTAAGCCATAAAATTTTAAATTTAAAACGGGGAAAACGGAGGATGTATGTATGTACTTGAAGCAAGCTAACGAATGTACAGAATGTCCACAGCCAAAGTGAAAGGTTGAAATGTACGAAAGGTTGTTTGAGGAGAGTGAAGGTTCAGTGACCGCGTTAGCAGGAAGTTCCTCTGGGGGTGGTGGGACATGCACCCTCTCCGAGAGGAACAACCCGTCCGATCAGGTAATTATTGCTTGTTTTTTTTACGTTATGATAACAACGCTACAAATGCAATCTACAGTGAACCTACATTATGTTTGTAACTTATCTTCTATGTATGTACTTTTACCTGAATAAAAAGTTGAATTTGAAAAGTAACGGCTCATAAATATATACGTTTTCTATACATCGGGACTGGATAGGTTAAGTGGGTTGCTGGGGTTCATACGTTTCTGATTAGGTTAAGAGATTGGATTTTTTTTACGGAGTGACAGATCAGGAGAACGCGCTGTACACTCCCACAATTAGGCCAGTAAGCGTACGCACCGCTAATAGTGAGCAAGCTTGGGAATGTGAGGCAATGTGTCTTGGTGTGCGTGTGGGGGTGCTCACCTAGATGGGCTTGCACGGACAAGACCGGCACTTTGTCCCACCTTCAGAATGTTTTTTTTTTAGATTAATGAGATCAATCAAATTTCCTTGTTGTTACCATATTTATATTCAACATTTTGTATCGATTTATCTTCAACGTCTTCGATGGTTCTTGTGTTGAAACAGTTTTTCTCACATCTTGGGAACTCACGTGTCTCTAGGTTCCGTCTGTACCATTCGTTCTGCTGCTCCTAGCTTTTAACAATGTTGCTTTGTCTGTTTTGTAAATTTTCTTTAGAATTTTGTGTCAGAATCTTATATGTCGTTAACATATCTCCCTATCTCCCTATCTCTCCCCTCTAGTATGGTAAGGTCCAGTTCCCTCAGCCTTTCCTTGTAGTTCAACCAAACCCTTTATCTCAGGAACGAGTCTCGTTGCATATCTTTGGACCTTTTCTAGTTTTGATTTTTTTCAGGTTCGGGTTCCAAGCCGGGGATGCATATTCAAGAATGAGTCTTACATAGGGTATAGACCCCAGAAGGGTCTTTTGAGGAAGTTTCTAAAAGATACACGAACGTTAGCCAGTATGACATATATGCAGCTGGCATTGTTCTGATGTGTACTTCTGTCATTAGATTTTGGGTTATGTTTAGTAGTAGAAGGCATCCTGCAGTCTTGGGAGACTATGGAGTTGCGATCTGGTTGTCGAGGCTGGAGTGGCCTCTCCAGAGCGCAAAGCCTGGGTAGGTAATATGGAGAAGCTGTTACCCATTCAGCAGGTCCCCCCCCCCTCAAGGTTACCCATGCAGCAGGTATTTCTCCTTTTCTGATGCAAGAATATCTATCACTTTCATCCTATGCTGCTGTACTGGCCATCTCACTCTTACTCCAAATCTTATAACTTTGCACTTGGCTAGGTTAAATGCTAGAAGCCATTTTTTCCAGACTCGCTTTTGGAGTATCTAGATCCGTTTTCTCGGTATCACAATCTATGTCTTGTCTCGTCTCATTAGTGTTGCATCATTCCAAATATTGACACGAAGGAGCCAACTTCTTTTGTCAGGTCGTTGATATATATTTGAAACGGGATGAGCCCACCGACCCTTGTGGTACTCCACTCGTAACCTCTCTCCACTTTGTCTCCGCTTACATTAATTTTATTTTTTGTATATATATATATATATATATATATATATATATATATATATTATATATATATATATATATATATATATTATATATATGTCGTACCTAGTAGCCAGAACGCACTTCTCAGCCTACTATGCAAGGCCCGATTTGCCTAATAAGCCAAGTTTTCATGAATTAATTATTTTTCGACTACCTAACCTACCTAACCTAACCTAACCTAACTTTTTCGGCTACCTAACCACCTAACCTATAAAGATAGGATAGGTTAGGTTAGGTAGGGTTGGTTAGGTTCGGTCATATATCTACGTTAATTTTAACTCCAATAAAAAAAAATTGACCTCATACATAATGAAATGGGTAGCTTTATCATTTCATAAGAAAAAAATTAGTGAAAATATATTAATTCATGAAAACTTGGCTTATTAGGCAAATCGGGCTTGCATAGTAGGCTGAGAAGTGCGTTCTGGCTACTAGGTACGACACAATATATATATATATATATATATATATATATATATATATATATATATATATATATATATATATATATAGTGTGTGTGTGTGTGTGTGTGTGTGTGTGTGTGTGTGTGTGTGTGTGTGTGTGGTGTGTGGTGTGTGTGTGTGTGTGTGTGTGTGTGTGTATGTATGTATGGATGTATGTAAAGGTTCCATACATGTGTCTTTTGTTTAACGCCTGGTAACACACACTCACCGCTCTATACCTTCCACTGGCTTTAGAAAGAGGGATGATGCAATAGGTAAGACTGAGGTGTAGTGTGAGCATTAATCATCCAGAGAGAGAGCATCATGCGAGGGAAATATGCAGCACGCCAGTATCAAGAGGTGATTATGCTCCCTCGTGCCGGCGGGAGTTAACCGGCTGGTATTGGCTTACAGATTACCTTACAAAATGAGTCGTGGAATTTATAACTTTCAACATATCACGATGGGAACAGTTGGTGTGTGATAATTAACTCAAGAGTATGTGGGTAAAGAGGTGCATTAAATTGGCTTGATTTCGTAGCCAGCTGGGTAAATAAGTGATGAAATATCCTAGGAAGCATCAGTCTCATCAATCTCATTACAGGGAGAGCGGCCGTTCCTCCGGTTTTTTTTTTTTTTTTTTTTTTTTTACAAAATATGAATGAACAGATTCCTACATATAGCGAGTAATTAAATTCTGCGTGCAGAGAGATAAGATACCAGTCGTCAATATTCTTTTTAAAATGCGGATTAGATGCAACTCAAGAGTCAAGAATCTCATAGCAAACACACGCGCCTCTGTCACAGGTTGTTGTCACCGTTATATTACCTTTGTAAATGCACATTAATGACACTATGTAAAAGACACATCGAACACTTTATGTAGGGCATACGTAAATCTATGTATCTATGTATTTACGTTTGTAGGTTAGCTTAGCATTTTAAAAGCACAGAATCACCTTCTGTGGTTGATTGTTCAATAAACCCCTGAACTATATGTTTAAACATCTCTAACCCTGTCCATGGAGGACAGAAGAAAATGTATATATGCTGGTTAGGATTGTAAATGTGTGGCCACGTCTGTGGTAGAAAATAATAACAAAAATAAATAAATAAAAAAACCGTTATATTAGATATATAATAATATAATTTAACTGGCATATTGCGCATCATAATAAAGTGGCTTATTGTATTATTCCAATAACTGAGTAGTTTAGTCTTGAGCTCTGGTGGTGTTGGCTTATCAAATCAAATCAAATCAAATATTTATTCATTTAAAGTACATACATACAAGGTGAGATACAAAACATTGATGGAATTATAGATAAGAGCTAGTACATACAATGCCTAAAGGCACTATTACGCAAAGCGTTTCGGACTCGACCTCTGGACGGTTATTACTGACCAACCAGCAAGTATACTTTACTCCTAGACAATGTCCAGACCCAGTTTGGACATTGCGTACACACGCCGAGAAGCGGTGTGTATAACCAGACCCACGAGGCTTTCGGTCAAATTAATTTGTATATTGGACTTCATTCTGGCTTACTGAGAATTATATAAAATATTTATAAATGTAATATTCCCTTGTAAATTGATGTAAATATGATCTTTATATCCTATATTATTTAATAGTTTTTTTTTAAATCAAGAATCGATATCAAAATTTCTGTAAGGAATGTCATTCATGTTACAAACTTCATTGTTTAGGAGTACTTGTTGTATACTTAGAAACAAATTGATGGTGACATTATGTTAATGAGGTCGTGGACATTCTCGAATAAAAATAATCCATTAAATTCTCATTCTGGAATGAATCACTTAATGAGTGTCGGAGTAACTATAGATGGTGTTCCGCTGTTTTTGTTCTAAACCTGCTGAACAAGTCCTGGAAAACCTCGTATCATTTAATTATCAAAGGATATCCAACTGCCCTGGCAGTTTGAACAAGCAGATATTAAGATATAATAGTTTTCCATAAATCAGCAGTACCTAGAAAACAGAATCGAGCTAGGACTCTAGTTCCTAATAGAAAGTCGCATTTTGACGTATATTCTACCTAAGGCAAAAAAATCGTCGTACTAGATAATGGTAACGGCTCGCGAAATTTACATACTGTCCCGTTTTCTATTTTGGGTCCTCTGGTAGGTTAGGATAAGGACACTTTAGTACGACAGTTTCTTGACGTTGGGAAACCTTAGGATGACGGGCTACCTGGTTCAGTCATAATGAGCCAACGTCTGACCCACAGTGCCTGGGGACCGCCCGAACACATAACGCGATTTTACCCCATTGGATCTCGCTTCTGTCCTCAGGCATTCCTCTTCTACTGCCTAGATTAATATAATGCCTGGCGCACTTATTGCTTGGGAGGCCCAGAGAACACGATAGATTTGCATTTTCCGCTTGTATCTTCGAGTGGCTTGGCCGGGAGTTAAGGGGCATGGTGTTCGTCTGTCTCCTGCTAAGCCGGTGCTAGGTCACTGAAGAACTTTTTAACCGATGGTGCTCAAGTTTAGAAAGGTCAGACCGTGACTGTTTGACTACGCAGAGTTCACAGGACGCCTTATTATCTTCGGTCAGTGTCATGACACATAATCTTCCAGTTCTATAGGTGGGATGAGGTTCCGGCGCTCGTCTTCCCAGGGGATCTTCTTATCTTAAGGTTATCTTGAGATGATTTCGGGGCTTTTTAGTGTCCCTGCGGCCCGGTCCTCGACCAGGCCTCCACCCCCCCCCTAGGAAGCAGCCCGTGACAGCTGACTAACACCCAGGTACCTATTTTACTGCTAGGTAACAGGGGCATACCTTGATACCTTGAGGATACCTTGAGGTGCTTCCGGGCTTATCGTCCCCGCGGCCGGTCATCGACCAGGCCTCCTGGTTGCTGGACTGATCAACCAGGCTGTTGGACGCGGCTGCTCGCAGCCTGACGTATGAGTCACAGCCTGGTTGATCAGGTATCCTTGGAGGTGCTTATCCAGTTCTCTCTTGAACACTGTGAGGGGTTTGCCAGTTATGTCCCTATATGGTAGTGGAAGCGTGTTGAACAGTCTCGGGCCTCTGATGTTTAGAGTTCTCTCTCAGAGTACCAGTTGCACCTCTGCTTTTCAACGGGGGTATTCTGCACATCCTGCCATGTCTTCTGGTCTCATGTGATGTTATTTCTGTGTGCAGGTTTGGGACCAGCCCCTCTAATATTTTCCACGTGTAAATTATTATGTATCTCTCCCGCCTGCGCTCAAGGGAATACAGATTTAGGCTCTTTAGTCGTCCCAATAGTTAGATGTTTTACCGAGTGGATTCTAGCAGTAAAGGATCTCTGCACGCTCTCCAGGGTCAGCAATTTCACCCGCAGTGGAAAGGGGCTGTCATTGTGCAGCGAACTCCACTCTGAGAGAGCACAAGCGTTTTGAAAAGTGTCATCATCGGTTATAGCATCTCTAGTGTGAAAAGTTCTTGTTATCCAACCTGTCATTTTTCTTGCAGTTGTGACGGCTACTTATGTGTTCTTTAAAGGTAAGGTCTTCCGACATGAGTACACCCAGATCCTTTACATTGCCTTTCGTTCTATGTTATGATTTACTGAGTTTTGTACGTGGTTCAGTTTTTATTTTATTTATTTTTTCCATAGCGCATGAGCTGGAACTGTCTTCGTAAACACCCATTATTTTCTGTAGCCCTAGAAAGACTGATCTACATCTGACTGGAGGTTCGCCGTGTCCTCTATGTTGCCTACTCTCATGAAGATCCTAGTGTCATCTGCAAAGGATGATACAGTGCTATAGGTTGTGTTCTTGTCTATGTCCGATATGAGGATGAGAAAAAGTACTGGAGCAAGCACAGTACCCTGGGGGAACGGGGCTCTTAACGGTTGACGGGTTGGATTTTTTTTGTTGANTCAAGACTCCGCTCCAATATAGAAACATCAAGAAATAGGGCCAATAGGCCTTCTGCAGTTCGATCTTTACCCAACTTCTATCTATACCCATTGTTTTGTACCCCACTATTCTGTACCCCGTATTGTATAACATCACCCTCACCCAAAATGCAGGTATAAGAGCCAATGTTGTTTCAGTCATAAGTTCAGTCATAAGTTGTGTGGGATAAACTAAAGTCTTTGAAAATGTAATAAGTTTTACGAAACGCGCTCAAGTGTCGCGTCAGACTAGAAAAAAAATGAATATATATATATATATATATATATATATATATATATATATATATATAGATATATATATATATATATATATATATATATATATATATTATATATAATATACTTATAATTATTAAACCCTAATGTAAGACACTAACAGTTAAGGACTATGATTTTAACTAGTTAGTTTAGTTCATTTATTATGCACCCATACCCATCTTGTGGGCGGTAGTGGAAAGGGTTACAGAGGCACATAATGGGCTCAGGGACTGAACCCCACAATTCATTTAGCTAAGCAAGTTACAATCTTGATGAGCTAGCTACAAAATTCATATAAGTCGTCACATCAACAATGGGTTCGAGATCGACCTCAAGTACAGGTTCTAAATTAAGCAACTGACATATGTGGAGAGCTAGTGTCAAAATTTATATGTTTGTCCTGCACACCGCCTCCCATCCAGTGGGCAGCGGGTGGATAGGTTACAATCACTCAGTTACTACCTACAGTTAGCAAACTGGGGATATTTGGCTAAAATTTCTGGTAGCAGAACTAACAGTTAAAATCATGAAGTTTACAGGCATATAGTTATTAAATGAAGTTGAGTGATGTGATGGACATAATCCTGGCTTCATAAGAACGACGCCCGACAGTGTTTACACTTCGCATCTGAAGGCCCACAAACATGGTTGAACGCACAAAACACGACTGTGGCCAGTTTTTGGGTAGACTCCTATTACATTTACTGTGTGATTGTTGTACTAATATATAATAATATGTATTAAGAGTAAACGCTTAATATGTAATATTTATTAATAAAAGCAAAGTCAGAAGCTACACGCCTGTCTCTATATGTCGTGTGTGTTAATTTTGGGCGCTCCTGTACTTATGCGCTAGCTGGCGTTCATAACTGATCTCGCCTGCAAGGACTAGATTTAGTCAATCATAATGATAATAATGTGCATTTATTTAGGGAATAAATTTTTGGGCCCACTCAGAAATAATAGAAACATTATATTAATTAATTTTTGTTGTATTAAAAATATAAATAAAACCCCTGGTTACTCTAAATATGAACACTAGAAAACCTTCAATACCACAGGGAAACTTCGCATCTATTGAAGATACAGCGATGATATATTCGAATGTGTGAAAAACCTCCTGGAATTGTCGCAATTAATTATCACTACTTATCCGCAACTCAGTGCTTAACTTTACCCATTAACTAGGCATCAATGGTACACACCCTTTCCTCCATGTCTACGTGAGAACCTAAAACAACTTTCACCATAGAAGATTATACTAAACCCACCAACACTGGAATGTGTATGAATGGCCAGACAGATATAAGAATAGTGTATTAAACGCAATTATACTCAGAGCCCTTACGCATTGTGCTGACTGGTATAAAATCTACAAGGAACTGGAGAGAAGCCTTCAAGTATTAGGAACACAAATTGAGAAGTCATCACCAATATCAGAAGATATTTAGAAAAATTGCATAATACGCTTTCCATAAAACTATTACAAAATCCACTATGATCTCTTTTTAATGACAAAATTTAGCCATTTTGTGTAACAACTGTTATAATCTCATACCTTTAATAATCATAGTAACCGAAATATTCATATTTTTTATATACAAGAGATGAAACAGAAAGTCATAAGCTAGATCTGTGTGTCGCTCCTGAAGACGTCAGTATATAAGGAGACGGACTTTTAGCAAATACCTTCCTGTGATTGGCTGTTGCTGGGAATGCCAACACTCTTTCTGTAATTAAATGCAAACTAAGAAATACGTCGTTTTGCACAACAATATCTTTATTTCAAATACAATCTCTTCATTTTGTACAAGACAGAAATTTCCATCTAACTGAATAATCGAGTCCAATAAGAGAACTGAGCATTGTATCATCGATATTATTTGCGTGAGGCAACCCTTACTGATGACGTCACAAGCTAGGTAGCCAGCCCATGTTTCTGTAACACTCGTTACATTCTGAAGTATTTAATTATCACTTTATTAATGCTTTTAAATACTTAACCCTTCACTTTTTATGTAGATTAAAGTTGAAGCAGAATATCATAAGCAAGGATGGTGTGCTGAATAAAGATGATTTATTAAGTGGATGGAGCCTTTAGCTGATCCCTTCCTGTGATTAGCTGTTGTGTGAATGTCAACAAAGAGTTTCTACCAATGAAATATCATTGATTATGCACCCCATACCATTTTGTGGGCGGAGCTTGGAACCTCCTACCCGAGCACAACAACCCACCTTATGGGTTGCTGTTTGGCTATTTATAGTGCGTTGGAAAAAAAACAGATGGCGTTAGTTGTATTTTTCAGGGTAATTTGTTATAAGTGTAATTTGATGTCAACAGATGGCGTAAGCTGTATCTTATGGCCACTGTTGACCTGCCAGTTGATAGTGTTCTCTTCTGCCGACAGATGGCATCAGCTGTATCATTATTACTTCCGAATTCCTTTTAAACACAGATCCACAAATCCCAAAGCTTATTATGATAAGCTTTTATACTATTCTGGTATTAGATAACAATTAATTTTCTTTTATCTACTGTTGAGAATATCATTAAATAACGTCTGCTTAGGATGTACTGTTCTTTGTTGAGATGGCCGTAATATTATTAAAACAACAAATGATGCATAAAATAACAGCATTTCACACTAAGAATACTTTGATATATTGAAATTTGGTAGTGAATTCCAATCTAGGAATCTCCTATGATGAAACTGCACTGTGTTCGCTTTAGCCGGGCATACTTTATATAATAGTTAATGATAAATCATTGTGTAGGGGACAGGCAGCCAGTGTATATATACATGTTAGGCTTATACCGGTCCCACAAAGGTGGAACTATGGAGTATGACTGGGTGCTGCCGGGGCTGAACTTTATCACCCTACAAGCATAATTTTTTGTTAAATCTTCACAAGGAAGAACAACTGTAAATGTTGGAATAGTTTATTACAACATACAAGCTAAAGAAACCAGTTCAGAAACTGAGGAAATAAAGCTGCCAAAAAGAAACATTACAAAGTCCACTCCAACAGAGTGATAGACATTCTGGCCAAAACAGGAATTTCACACTGATCTTAATGCTGATATGTTGATGTGATTATCATACTATAAAGATTTTAAGGCAGGTTGGTTTAGTTCATTTATTATGCACCCCATACCCATCTTGTGGGCGGTAGTGGAAAGGGTTACAGAGGCACATAATGGGCTCAGGGACTGAACCCCACAATTTATTTAGCTAAGCAAGTTACAATCTTGATGAGGTAGTTACAAAATTCAATAGACATCGTCACATTAGGAAAGCCTTTTTATTTATTAAATAGTATAAGGACAAATTAAAAGAACCTAACTTAATTTGAGTTGCTCACGTGGCCCCCAACAAATGAGGTGATTTGATAAAATAACTATGCCCAAGATTACCATCATAGTGCCGTCGGGATGATGGACAAATAGCCTCGAGTACCATCATCTTTTTAACGGTCGTGATGGTCGAGTGGTTAAGGTCTCATGTACACCAGTTGCGTAGTGCTCCTGGCAGTATGGGTTCGAGTCACTTATGGGGTGTGAGTTTTCAGTTGCATATATGCTTGGGGACCATTCAGGCTTGTTCTCATATATATATATATATATATATATATATATATATATATATATATATATATATATATATATATATATATATATATATATATATATATATGAGAAATAGGCCCTCAGGTGAATTCAGATAAATAAAGAGCTAGACCTCACCTTCCCCGTAGACACTGATAGGTAAGTTGAAGGAAAATTCGAATATCGATATTTGAGTGTGCAGTCGTCTGTAAAATATTTTAATTCATAAACCGTTGGATTAACAAGCATCTGGCTAATATTTATGAGGATGGGCTCAAATATTTAGATTTAAATTACGCGAGTGAAGAGCAAACCTGTCCTCAGGGAATGTTTGTCCATCCAGCTGTCAACACCAATTAAATATGTATTCATAAATTGTAACGCACACTATGACAAAAAAAAACACACATTATTTCAAAGGAATCTTATAGAAATGGTAAAAATAACTTTAATATAATATTTCCACGAGTCAGTGTTTAGAGCTCTTATGAAAATCATAAAGTTATTATTTAGTCAAATTTAATATTTTTTTTATTGAGGCAAGTATTTTCTTCCCTGATTTTATGTATGACTAACCATCCTGTGAGATGGGAATATTAGATGAACTTATAGGTAGCTTTTGATCTACACTGTGTAATCTTTCATATAGAATAGGCTAGCAGCACATTGCTGTGTATCCCTAAGTTTGTTAATAAAAAAATCAAAACAAGAATTTTCTCAAATATAAATTAACGCAATTATATATCAGAATACAGTACTGTGCATATTTAGCGTAGGTCAGTTGGGTGTTTGGAAAGGTTCTGTTGGTAATTATTTGTGTTTGTAACACGTGGGTGAAGTATTTACAGAGTTGCGACTCAACCAGAGGTCGTCAGCGAAGCTCAGTGTGAGAAATACTGGAACGCCATTGTTTTCAAGTCGTGTGTAAATCGTTGTCATTCGTAAACAATGCCTTTAGCAACTGGAATAACGAGCATTTGGCTTTTGTTGAATAGGCCGGGCTGTTCAGAGAGGCGCTCTTGGAACATAAGAAGTAATAGAAGCATTTGACCAGTGTTTTGAGGCTGGGGTGTGATGAAACACCACACCTGGCTGCCAGTGGTGGTGTTACAAGATTCTCGAAAATGGTACAACTGACCCGGGTCAGGTCATTGTGGTGTTAGACAGCCATTAGTGAAGGCCGTGTTACATATAACGAGTGTGACGGAAACGTCTCAAGTGTGACTGAAACTTCACCATTACTGCCCGAAACGCTATGCATATTATAGTGGCTTTGCAAGAATGTAAAATTATCACTTCAATATATTCTCACCAACCCATTGTACCTTCTTGTAAATAAAATAATATTATTATAAGCATATGTTCAGTCACAGTGAGTAATATAAAAAGTGAATGGTGACAAACAGTTGGTGTGATATAACTTAGTTTATTCACGAAAAGTCTATTAAGTGTTTCCAACGGTCGCAGGTGATTTAATTATTCATTCCTTCTTTAGCAAATACATAAAAGTGCATTACAGTACTTATCCGTGAAGAATAAGTTAGGAAGTACGTACATGTCTAGGCTAACCGCACTAGAGGTACCCAGTGGGACCATCCTTCACGTAAGGTAAGCGGCGCCTCCATCCCCAATGCAATTTCGTGTCCCCTTCAGCTGTCATATGTGGAATAAAATGTGATCGTTAATGTGGTTATTATATTTGTGAAGTATGAAGATTTAATTGTATAAATGCGCTTAACTAAATAATGTGAATAATTCACTTATCATACCATTACAGGTAAGTTATAATGTAGCTCGTCGAGGGACAAACGTCCATCAATTCTAAGGTACGTTCCCATTTGTTTCTGTTTCTTAGCTATATTTTTTAGATCTAGTAAACCAGGGAGTGTAAGAGGGGCTCATTATTTTCGGGTGTGCTATAATTACTGTTGAAAATTATGTGTACAAGCAGGTAAGCGGACGCATCCCGCATGACAGTAGCCTCTGAAACTCTATATAGGCTTGTGGTTCCGAGCCAAAGAGGGATACAGAGTTTAGCTTTAAATTCCTAATAGTCATGACCAGATCTTTCTCAAAATCAGACTTGGCAATTTCAATACTCTCCAGTTGATATCTCATAACCTTGTCATTACACTCTCCAGTTGATATCTCATAACCTTGTCATTACATAGCCTCAGAATCATACATTTTTTTCTGCATTAAACTGCATCTGCCAATCTTTCGACAATTTCAAAAGCCTCTCTAGATTGTCTTGAATTGATTTTGAGTCTTCTGAATGTATTTCTTGCTAAGTTTTCGTTTCGTTTACAAATTTGCAAATATTGCGACTCAGTCCTGAATATAAATGGTAAAAAAAGAGGTTACAGGCAGAGTCTTGGAGCCCTCAACTGTTACCACTGATTCTACTCCATATATACCAACTCTGTATTTCCTTTGATATAATCGTGCCCTTATCCAACTGAAGATAACACCCTCAATACTGTGAGTCTCTTGACTTTCTAAAAGCATTTCGAGAGGCACATTATCAAAAGCCTTACTAAGATACAAAACGTTCACAATTCTATCCATTTTAAACTGTCTCAAATATGCTAGAATGGAATAAAAGCAAATTTGTTAAACATAAGTGGCCCTTAGTAAAACCATGTTATGAATCATTTATTAATGTTTTTAAAGATGTAGACGAATAGTTTTTGTGATTATCGATTCGAGCAATTTTCCCATAGTAGGTTTTAAACTAACTATGGAGGCTAAACTAACCATTCCTGCCCAAAACACTATGTGTATTAGTGGCTTTAGGGATTGAATGTACTAGCTCTATCTATAAATCCAACATTATGTTTGTAACTCATCTTCTATGTATGTACTTTTACCTGAATAAACATTTGAATTTGAACTGGCTGATAGTTTTGCGCAAGTGATCTATCTCCCTTATTCAAAATCAACACCACGTTAGCAACCCTCCACGATTCCGATACGTTTTGTGTATTGTTAAAATTTATTGACCATGTATAATCCAAAACTAAGTCGCCTCTTATACCAGGAACAGCTGACGGCCTTGGGATTAAAAACTGACTTTGAAAGGGCTGATCTCTTCGAGACCTTTAAAACACTGGAAGATATTAATCCAGACAATTTCTTTGAATGTATACAATGGGAAACGCCTTCATGCTGTAATGATCTGTGCAGATCATATCATAGCTCTCTCCTTCCCCCTTCCCCTTCCCCTTTTCCCTTTCTCTTCTCCCTTCCCTTCGATCGTTCGCCTTTCCTTCCCTTGTTCCCCTCTCTTCCCTTGTTGACCACCTTCGGTCAAGGAACATGTCCGACCGTCTCAGGCCATATGTTCTCTTCCAATCCTCAATCCTATCCAATCCCCCCCCCTCCAATCGTTCCCCCTCTTCCCCCTGCCTTCGCCATAACCGTTGACAAATTTGAGGAGTTGTTCACTTAGTACCATAAACCATAAGGCTCAAATTTCGTTGGGTGGCTGGGGGGCCGATACTTCTCTAGCAGTCTGTTTGGTTTTCTGTTGTAGCATGGGAACGATTCATAAGTCTACGGGAATAAAACATAACATTCAGGGAGGCCTTGAGTGGGTGTATTTAGTCAAAGTATTTGGCTGGTCTAGAGTAAGACTATAGTTTCATTGGGTCGAGTTTTGAGAGGCGGGGCTTATTGGGCCTAGGAAAACTTTAGAGTGGGAGGAGCTGTTCCCACTGAGAGAGTTTATGAAAATATTTTCAGTGTGTCTTGGGGCTTCACTGGGGGTACAGATCTGATCTGGAGGGCAAGCCATTCAACATCTTTGGCAGATTGCAGAATTAAGGTAAAGTGTGCTGGAGTATTATGTCCATCATTAAGTCATACTATTGCCTTGTAGGGATTTTATTTGAGGAGGATATATTTTTAATTTTGATTTTAATATATGTGATTAAAATTATAAAAGGATTATTAATGTAATTGTGTTTTGTTTTCTGTCCCCTTTGATTAATGCTGTATTATTCCTTTTATATGTGATATTCATATGCTGAATTTGAAGTCCCTCTATTTTCAATTAGTAAAGTAAAGGTTATATGGTTTACTCCCCAAGCAATTATATTTACCAAGATTCATATGCCCTTGAGTTCATGATTATTGATCTCTTTCCTTCCTGGGAGATCAGTTATAGACACATTCAGGTGGTAGCCAGGGAGGTGGTGGCAGTGTTTAAAGAGTTTTTATTTATTAGTTTTAAATTAATATACCCTTCATTTGTTGCTCCCCCCCCTCATTTAATATTTGAGTCTCAATATTAACTGGCAGATCACTGAGGGT
>WNGS01163947.1:13585216-13608903 GCA_020271785.1 Procambarus virginalis | reverse complement strand
CACAGTGAATCTGCAAGCAGTATTGAGTTGGGGGATGAGTGAGTAAGGGAGGAGTAGTTCGGGTTATTACAATGCTCAACAAGCCATAGCGCAGGACACATAATGGATACTTTTACACCCATAGCGTTATAAACCCATTGAATCGCTACTCCCCGAAGCCGTAAATGACAGTACTTTAGTATAAACATTTCTATGGAAGAATCCTCAGCAATAATAGGATCTGCATTAATAAACTGTACAGAATTCTTCTCTTTTTACTTATGTGAGCACATAAATAGGATGAGTTACTGCAATGATTTCATGGGCAAATAATAGGAAACTGTAGTAGTTGTACCATACTAGGACCAGCCTTCTGGTACCAAATATCTACAAAATGACAAATCACTACTCTAAATTAGCCCCGAACCATTTTGGCTTACTGAACCACTGTACAATTTTTTTCCTACAAATTCTCTTACTAATTTATGCTACAAGCACTCAAGAAATTAATATGCTGGAAAAAGGTAAATATTAAACTAGGACACCGTAAGAATAAGTACTGTACCTCAATATGACTGGAACTCAAGTTACGGCCATCTTCTTCATTGTAACCACCCACCTGGCAAACAAATTTTTGCATGATAACATATAATTTATGTTAATAATTAAAAATTACAAACTTTCATTGCATTGATATAATTATTTGTTTATATTCAAGAGTTCACAAATGTTGCCAATATCAATATGTTTGCCCTGTCAATTCTACACAATTTTTCTGCAGTAATTACTACTGGTCTATAAAACGCTCAAAGTATTACATGTTCTAAGAAACAGACGTATAAAAGGAAAGGACTAAGAATTACATATATCCAAATGAACGAGTGATTACTTAACACAAACTCTCCTCTTTACCTCATGGTTAAGAATGTCATCACATCATCACTAATGTCACTAAAGGTGTCCCTTCTCCTGGAGTGTTGCATCATTTTCACCAGTTGCTGGTGTAGGTGACTCTGTACGCAGCCTCTTGCTCTCTGGTTCATCTACAGTTGTCTTCTGAAATTGCCCTCTTTTTGTCCTCCATACAGCTGCTACTTCACTTTCTGAGGAGAAAAAATTATAAAAATACAATCCTTAAAATTTTGATATTTTAAATAGAAGAAATAAGATTCACTAATTCCAAGAAAAACAAGCAAGGTAGTAGAACTGCTTATTATTATACTGTGTTACTGCACATATTCACAAAATAATCTTAACTCACACTTCAAGCATACAAACTCATTCTCTTCCACCGTCGATAAGCTCTAAATTTCATGTATTGAAATCTAATGTCATTAATATACAAATGATGCTCCTGGCCAGCTTTTCAAATAATGACCATTTCACAAAATCACATCTAAAACAACTGTCTTTTATGTTGCAAACATTTTTAAATCAAAAGTTTTCATCGTAAATGATGAAAAATTAAGTGTCTGCTGGTAACTGCTAGTCACTATTACATGTTTCAGAGCTGCTCATATTTACTGCTTGGTTTGGAGTGAAGTTATAGTAACTGAAGGTATAGTACAGCATTGTAGATTACATTGCTGATAAACAAATAGATAGATGTACATTTCCATTGATTTTGGTCAAATATTCACAATGTCTCTTATAATATTTGGATATACTGTAAAAAAAAAAAAAATTGTTGAAACAATAGGAATATATGTAGAAGGAGAGTACAGAAAACTGTTATCGATAATGATATATCCGCATCTTGCTTATCTTTCAACCTTATTTGGAGTAATTTAAATTGTCATGTACTCATTTGTGAATTAATTCTCTTCCAACCCAAATCATTACAAGAAATTCAATAACTGAAACAATAACATAATCTTGTTAATTAATAGATAGGATGCCTTCTTGGTATTCAAAATAAATATTGTTGTACTCCAACACATGCATCAAAAATACTCACCCTCTCCACTGGTACTTCTGCTAGTGGCTTCTCTTTTTTGCCTGGCGACTCTCTCCCTGAACGGGGAGGAGCATCAGCAGCCCGTCGTACCAAGATCCCCGACCTGGGTCATACTCCCATAACTCACCTGAGAATGCATTGAAATATCTCAATTATTATGAATATAAATTAAGATGTTCATTAATTCAATGCTACTGCATAATAACACTACTATATCACTATTCCCATGCTATATTGAAGAATATTTTCAAATAAATAAAACATGCAGTTTTTATGAAAAACTTAAAATTTAAATAAAATCATAAAAATATGTTTAATGGCAATACTGAAATCTATAAAATAAAATTTAAACATGGATGTAATGAAATTCATTTCCGGTAGACCTCCACAAGTTTCCTGGAGTTAATCACTGGTACTGCTGAGCTTTAAGATTGTAGGAGGCCTCGAGATGAACCGACACATCAGACCACAAGGGACTCTTAAAAATACCGAGGCTGGAGAGCTGAAAAGCAAGACATAGCAAGCAGCACCAGGAAAGAAAATGAAAATGGGTCCTGAACAGACTGTGGTCCTGAGCTGCCACTGGTGGTAGTTTGGTGCATCAAAGGAGGGTCTTTACCCTGCACCAACTACAGTTGTCTCGTTACCTCTGGATACAAGACCCTGCACCAACTATAGTTTGTCTCGTACCTCTGGATACAAGACCTGCACCAACTATAGTTTGTCTCGTTACCTCTGGATACAAGACCCTGCACCAACTATAGTTTGTCTCGTTACCTGGATACAAGACCCTGCACCAACTATAGTTGTCTCGTTACCTCGATACAAGACCCTGCACCAACTACAGTTTGTCTCGTTACCTCTGGATACATCATTTTATTTTAGCAGTTGCTTACTTTGTTGCACTTATGCATTAAGTTATTCCACACTATTTTGGGTTGATTTTTGTTCCCCAAGCTTCCTCACTTGTAGAGTCACATTCTGGTCTTGGTTCTTGGTAAGCAAGGGTGGGCCTCAGGTATAACTTTTTTGAGATATATACAAGAGTTGTTACATTCTTGTACAGCCACTAGTACGCGTAGCGTTTCGGGCAGGTCCTGGAATACGATCCCCGCCGCGAAGAATCGTTTTTTCATCCAAGTACACATTTTACTGTTGCGTTAAACAGAGGCTACAGTTAAGGAATTGCGCCAGTAAATCCTCCCGGCCAGGATACGAACCCATGACATAGCGCTCGCGGAACGCCAGGCGAGTGTCTTACCACTACACCACGGAGACTGCAGTCTCGTGTGTAGTAGTAGTTAGTATGGGCGGTAGTCTCCGCCAATACTAACTTCCTTAGTATTGGCTGGATCAGTACTTAGCTAGGAAACTATTGAAAGCTAAAGGCTAATTCAAGGTAGTTCCTAAAAGGCCTTTTATGAACTAGCATACTGCCAAACACAGAAAGAAACTGCCAATATCAGTTTGGGTGAGCATGAGAGATCGAAGTAAATACACACATGAACCATCAATAAAGCTAAGGAACAAACAGGCTCACAATGACTCGGCTGTCACATAACAGAAGAGGTCACTCATTGGTGAACTTGTAATTCTAAGAGGGAGAATCTGGGATAAAGTGAAGTGCAATTACCAGTTAACTGTTTACACTCCTGGGGCTGCCACCAGGTGGGCAACTACAGTAGTTATTGTTTGTTACGAGTAGCAGAGAGTATGCTACTCCTAACAATAACTGTACATAGAAATTATATAATTTCAAATATAGCTTAGAAGAGAGTTTTGAGAATAGTGGAATGTACTTCTGACAATCATTTAAAGTTGGACAGAGAATTCCTAGTGTCATCCACCCTCCTGTAATAGCCTAGCAAGAAAATTTAGAAAAGATCTTCACTGCATCAGAAGATACAAAGCAGCTATAACCCAGGGTAGAGTTTGCAACATCCAAGACAAGAAACAGATGACAGTTAAATTATACATACATGAAGACAAACATTAATAAGCCTTTCTGACTACTTGAGGCACTATCTGCTCAGCTTTAAATTATCATGATATATATATATTGGCTCTGCTCCAATAGTGTAATTTTCTGTTGTGTCAGTAAATGTGTTTAATTCATAACAAGTTGTAGTGTAATGATGGCCACTTCTAGACATGTTGCTGCTCACTAGAAAATGTTGAGATATTGATTTCTAGGCAGCAAGGTTGCCTGCTGACTAATAATTCTATTGGCATGTACTTGGTTAGTTTGATTTTGAAATGTGTTATGGAAATTGCTATAGAAAAACATGTAGTTAAGAAACAACACTCAGTTATTGGGTATGTCATAAATTGATTAAACCAATTTTAATATAATCTTTTCTCTAGGGGTCCAATTTAAGTGCCAGATGATTGATACATGTCCAATAGTTCATTAAAATTTGATTGTGGCAGGGTAATGGCTATAATCAACAAGTGTATATAGGGTATTTAATTACTATGCTTCATAATACCTAAACATTATTTCTAAAAATGTGTATCATAGCCATAGACTGGTATCAGATGTACTGAAAAACAAATAAGTGGAAGAGACATTACACAAGTAATGATTCACCATTACCATGAAAAGGAATAAAACTAAAAAACAAGAAAAATATTATACACTAACCCAAAGTCTTGGTTGAATGCTGCAATAATTTGTTGATTACATAACTAAATGGGAGACAGTGCGATGAAAACATCATCGTAGACAAAACTTAATAATCATGGCAGAGTAGCAACTGCATGCAAACTATAGGAGCCAAAATGATTGGATGAAGCTGGACACACACGGGGATCATCTTACCATCATTACCTGGCATGAGTGCCTGGTCCTGATCCGAGTGTGGAGGACTTCCAATATCCCCACCTCTGGGAGGCACCAAGGCACTCTCCACACCCTCCTCCTCACTCATTGCAGGTCTGTAAAATCAAACAAAAAATTAAGGTATTAGTAAACACAGCTTATCTTAGGAAAGTTTTGAACAGCTTATCTGTTCAACAGATAAGCTGGTGGATTAATGTTAAGGTATTTTGCATGCAATAATCATTTATTGCCTTGTTTGTTTCAGGGCTATTTTTTCCTCTCCAGCAGTTGCTTGTTTTGTTTCTCTCAATCTTTCTGGCATATTTTTTCTTTGTTTTGGGTAGCTCTCTGATCCCTAAACTTCCCTTGTTTTGCAGAGCCAGATTCTGGTTGTAGCACCCAGTAGGTCAGTATGGTTCTCAAAGGCCTGCTGTGATTAATAAGGCTTGGCAATACCAACACACATGTCGTGGAGAGCTACAGAGAACCCTCACAGAAAATACCACTAATTTTGAAAGCAGTATTACCTCTGGAATAAAGAATAACAAATAGTACTGTGTCTGATATTTTACAATTATTGAGGTACTATGTTTGCATCTTAGTCTCCTCAATGAAGGACACAGTACCAATGTTATGCCTATTCAGGAGAGCACCATAATTGTCCCAATTGGAAGCAGGATTCCTGGAGAGCAGGTATCTATTTATTTTGTAGATGCAACCTATACACAAACGAGGAAGTACAATCTCCCACTAACAGAGCATCCAAGAGTATGCCCAGGGAGCAACTACCGTCATCATCTTCCCTAGGTTGATGGGGCTGGCAATGATGTCCTAAGCATAAGTTTTTATTAATCCCTCAGTCATAATAACAATGTTCATGGTTGAAAAAACCACCACTATGAAGAAAGAAGTGCTATATATTCAACCATTATTAATCAAACTAATATGCAACCAAATCAAGATTATAATCATATTTGTCAATCATGAAATAGCAAGATCCTGTGGTACAGTGGGAAAAGCAGTTGGGTCACAGCTGTAAGTCCCTCATTCAATTACCATTGCATGACAAAAGTGTTAGGGCAATGGTTCCTTTCATCTGATTTCTTTGTTCACCTTGCAGTAAATAGGCAGTTGGGAGTTAGGTAACTGTTGTGGGCTGTATCCTGGGAAAGGTCAGTACTATAACTGGCCCAGGAGAATCTCGATGAGCCTAACATGTTCTGTCCCCAAGTTTGGGAAATCAATTACACTAAAATCAATGACAGGTCTGGTTGTAGACAGAATTATAGTGAGTGAGATTCAAAGGAACTGTGCATGTGGCATAGTTGCTGAATGGAATCACAAATTGTGTGTATTCTTGTAGAAAAGAAAATATGTCACACGATTGAACAACAGAAATTATACATTTGGACAAAGAAAAGAGTAACATGAATTAATGTAGAAACTGTGCATACAGTAATTGTGTGCATCTTTTTCTCTGAGGAACAGCCATATACCCGAGGATTTATTTTGCACTAATTCTTTAAGACACTTTTCTGAAACTAACTTTATACCAAAACAAGCAATTTTCCCTCACACAATAAATATCCACAATTCAAAATACATTGTAAAAGTATGTATTGTCTAACTTACAGATGATGGCGACCCGCAGGTGGTGGTGGTTCCATTCCTTGATCTATTGGTTCTCGACGAGGTCTTCGCACAATGGGTGGTTGTAGACCACGATCTCGTCCAAGTGATAAGCCTTGAGCTCCAGGGTGTCCAAGATCACGACCAGAATATGCTTGCAATCCACGGTCAACCCATTCACTTTCTCTAGCCCCCCATTCATCTCTGTAGCTTCTCCTGTTTCATAATAATGGTTAATGATTTTTATGCTCAGTACAAAATACTTCAATAATGTAATATAGAGCTTACATTCCCAATAATGAATATATTTTAGCATATAGGTATTGTACTAAAAATCAAGCAGGACAAATTTCCAAAGCCTCTTAAGGGAGGCAGAGATAATGTTAGTGACAATCAGAGACAGCAACTCAAATGACTGATAATCTAACAACCAAAACAGCATCCTTCTCTTGCAACCAGTGTTCTGGAGAGCCTGGTTTATGTTTGAGTGGGATTCCACTTTACCTATATTTAATGAAATCTATGTCATCGCTATGAACACAGGAGCTGAAGCATTTATTTAAATAAAGAAAATCTTAAACCAGTTAATCATCCCTCTGCATAAATAAGATTATTTGGTTCAGATCAGATGGTTAACTTTTCTGCTCCAAAATTATAATGTTCTGTAGTTAGTCCTCCCCCCCTTTCCCTGTCACCCTAAAAAAGAATAAAATTTGTTTAAGACCCCTACAATTTTGGTCATAAATGGTTTTCTATTTCAATCAATAAACTATGTTTCATGGTCATATTCATGAGGTGGGATGTGAATAATGTAAGGAAGTGTTAAAGGTAATACATCCCAACTACATCTTGCAATCCTCTTTATTACCTTTGATGTTTTGCTCCCTTCAATAAACTCGAACCTTGAATCCACCAGAAACATCTCAAATAGTTTCAACTACAGTACTACCTTTCACACCTACACACACACACTGGCCTGATCATCATATATGAGCAGCAGTTATCATTTGCATAGCCTAGAAGACAAGAATATATGTAGAGAATGACTCCCCAGCAGTCATAAATGGTAAATGTGGCAGATAACATTCCCTGAAAAGGCAGTGCAGAGGTAAATAACGAATGTAGCAGATCACCAAATAGTGCAGCTGAATGTGTGTATCCAAAGACATAAGAATCATCAATGAGAAATGACATGCTTTTTAGTCACCTTTCTTAGGGTGGTACTTCCTTTACTAAAAAAAAAAAAAAAAAAAAAAAAAACTAATTGGCCTACAACTTTTATCCCCCTCACTGCACCTTGAACACATGGTCAAGGCTTGAATTTACAGTACCACGTTCACATCATTAATGATTTTTACAAAGTATGAGTATGTAACCTAGACTTAATATCCAGCTACTCAACACAATTGCACAAGGTCTTTTATCCTAAAAATTTAAATATTTTTCTTGGGTGAATCCTTCAAATTACATGACTCAAAAACAGTCTGGGATGGACCAAAATGTTGTCAATTCTTCATTTTCAGATTTGTGGGTTGGGTGTCTGATCTTCAGCCACATTACTGTGACTCATCTGCACAATTTAACCTATATTCCAAAAATATATCTACCTGTATAGATATCAGTATGGAATTGAGTAGCCATATAATCAACTGATATTAGTTACTGCAATTATATGTGCAAGTAAGAATAGTAACCTTGGGTGTTGGCCCCACTGGTCCTGGTGCAGGGAGGCAGGTCCTGCTCTATCAGCTACCCAATCATGGTGTTCCTCTCCCCACTCTGCACCATGACCGCTGCTTGCTCCAGCGACTCGCCCATACTCGTCAGCCCATTCCTCATGCCTAATGCAAGGTACGTTTAAATTATTTTACTGATAATTACTGAAGCAAAAACACTAAAAGCAAACTAACATCCATTGATAATAAAACTAACTCTACAAAATTAAGAGTAAAACTCGCATATCTGCATTACCATATATCCACTAATATCTTAACCGTCTGGCTGTGCTAGGTGAAGTCTTTCTTAAGTGTGATCATTTGCCATATTTATAGAGATATTCTTTACATGTGGGTATGTAAAGAAATGCTTTGTTTAGAGTTGACTTCATTTTTATGTGTAACCCCAGTACCCACAATTGTCCCCTATTCCTGTGTTTCTTGGTATGCACATTCTTAGGAATACATTCTTTTTCTTATTATTATTATTATAAATATAATACTGAATTACTTGAGCAATATTATATATATTATATAATTATGAATCAAAAAAATTATTTTTTTTTATTAATTTTTAAAAAAACTTTTTATGTTTAGCAATTTTCACTAATAGATTGTATTTTGTATTGTTTTTAATGGCACAGCTAGAAAGAACAAGTGTTTGTTTGATTAGATAACAAACAAACAAATAAAATTTCTAAATTTTGTTTATTGGCTGCATTTTAATTAACCTGTGATAGGTCCAGAAAATGTTATTAAGATCAAGAAACAATGAACAGAGTACAATAGAGTAAATATAATAAAAAAAAAAAATAATATAAACTTATGACTGCAGGCCATGAATTAAAATCTTTAATAGGCACAATAGGTAATTTCCTCCAAAAGTGCAAATACAGTATGAAGTAAATGATCAGAGCCAAGAATACAATGTGCTACAAAAGATTGAAGGAGTATAACATAATACAACATTATAGCGCAAGATATTCTGTGGAACATGGTAGTGAAAGTTAACTCAACATGTAGACCGACGCCTGGGAGGGACAGAGTTAACACTTTCGTTCCGTGGAGACAGCACTGACATCCACAAATAACTCTGTGGATGCTCCATGGGGACGTAGGCGACATCCAAAATTAAAATATGTTAAAATTCAAGTTTTTATCCAATCTTTATGGAACTGGGTTTGAAATGTGCGCCAATGTCTATTGCAAACTGAGGTGAAAATTGAGGTGAGAAACTTAAAAGGAGTAAATACATTTGTGAGCAGGTGTTGCGGTTGTGCCAATGAGTGCTTGCTCACGGATAACTTTTGGCCGACGTTTGGCTTTTGGACCTTACATGTATATATCCCTGAAGGGAATTCTATTGCGAACAAATTGATATCAAAATGAAAGACGTAGCATGAGAATTGAGGTAACAAAAGTGAAAGGAATATACACATTGCATTGCTCTTGCATGCTCATGGGTAACGCTTGGCCGATTTCTGGATTTGGTGCAGGGTGGCACGCCAGGCTTTTGGACCTCGTATGAACATACTCATGTAGGGAATTCTATTGCGAACATTTTGATACCAAAAATGTACGACATACAATGAAAATTGAGGTGAGGAACTTGAAAAGAGTGAATAAATTTTGAGCGGGTGTTGCGAGTGTGCCAATGGGTACTGGCTCACAGATAACGCTTGGCCAACTTTTGGCTTTGCTGTGGGTGGGGCGCACCAGGCTTTTAAACCTTATAGGCATATACCCTTGTAGGGAATTCTATTGCGAACATTTTAATACCAAAATGAACGGCATACAACAAAAATTGAGATGATAAAACTGAAAAGAGTATCCACATTTCAGTGTTGCCGTATGCTCAGGCTAGGTGTATTATACAGTATAACCACAACTGAGAAAATTAAATTTTAATAAACTAAAAAAAAAAATAGATAGGTATGGCACGAACATTTAGGGTCAATCAGAAACGGCAATTTTTTGTTTAGTTTGTGAGGGGAGGGCCTTACTTGTTATAAGATTAATTAGACTGCTATTAATAAGAGCTAATATATGAGTTAACTCATTTTTTTTTAATTGTAGCATACATATATATGCCACAGCTTTTATTATTCAACGTAAGTACTTTCTTCCCTAAAAACAATAATTACTGTAAACAAAAATGTATTCATCTTACATTATAAAATTAAGTTATGCATTATTTGTCATTATTGTGCTCTAGATGAGTTTGACATTATAACTGCATAGTTTAACACATACAGAATCTTATTGATACAACAAATTGTTTGAAGTTCATGTTTGAAAAATATAAACCCACACTCCTGTATCAATACAACAATCAATAAAAATACTGAAAACCTGGCATGCTTATGACGATCCCAAGCAGCTGATGGTCGGCCACCAGTCCAGTCCGGCTGGTGGCGGTGACGAGGAGGTGGAACATGAGGAGGAAAGTGGTCGGCACGTTCCATGCGATCGAGTCCCCTGTGCTCCTCAACCCAAGCCTCATGGACACGAGGATCAATGCTGCTGCTAGCCCTATAGAATTGCAAATCATTTTCAGAATTTTTCAAAGGAGAGCTCATACTGCGTTAATAATAATGAAGTTAATACTCATGGAAAGTAGAATATGAATTGGCTGCTGAGAACAATCAAAAAGAGATTTTCCCATTCTCAACCTTTTTGTATCCCCAAGAGAGAAAATTTTGTGAAATACTGTACTGTGGTCTTAAATGTGCTATCATACTGTGTACAGGTATTAAAATAAAAAAGCAGTAAGTTATAAAACTCTCAAGCATTACATCATGCTGAAGATTAGCAATACAGGCATCATCTGAGTGTAGTGTTATCTAAACTAAATAATACTGTACATCACTTTACAATGAAAGACATTAAAATTGAAGAACACTGTACATTACTGGCACAAGGTGGCAACACAATCCTAAATCAATACTGTATACAGTAGTATTGTGCTGTATATTACCTTGAAGCACAATATTATTTAATTTAAAATATTTCTACCTTTATATTTAGTCTAGTTGTCTCAGGATAATATTTGCCCTTCTCATCTAAGTCACCAAATCTTTTTCACTATTTTTCCTGAATTCCCAATTATTTTGTCTACAAATTCATTTGAACAATTTTATATTTTTTCAAGAATATAGAGCAGTTTGGGTCAAGGGACTTTTTAGGAGTGAGGTGCTATGGCTTGGTGATGATCTAGGCAAGTGTCCAACTTTGTGATGACAAGAACATGGTGTGGTTTTAAATATGCTGTACATGAATCAACCACCTGGAAGTTATTCCAAGCTGGGCTCAGAATTCTCTCTACCACTAACAAGACCTTGTATACATTATTTAAAGAATTTCCTGCAGTGCCAGTGCCAGGATGCTACTCTGCCTGACTGTTTATAATCTTGCCCAGTAGATAAAGTTTAGCTAACATTAGAGCTCCAGAATCTCCAAGTGCGATTCTGGACATCAGAGAGGTACTTTCTACACTCCGGTGAATCAGTAGATTCTCTGATTTTGATACGAATACAGAACTGCATAAATTGAAAGACATTGTAGTTCTTACCGTCTACGTTCATCTGGAAAGCGTGCATCAAGAGGAGGGGCTCTTCGGTCTGCACGTCGATCATCAATTGGTGGTATTCCACGACGTTCATGAAGGGCTAGCTCATCATAACGACTACGTCCACTTTCATAACGGACACGTTCTCTTTCACCTAGATATAATAATGCAATTAAATTAATACAGTCTGTTCATGTGAATCTGATTCATGCCAAACTGTGTTTTGCAAAATATTTGCAGCCTTCAAGTTGTGACCTAATAATATATAACAAATTATCATACTGAAAGTTCACAAACGGGAACAGTGGTCACATACTTCATTGGGTTGTGCAACACCAATAAGAACTAGAGAGAGAATTAGTAGAAGTCTTGTGACAATTTCAAAGACTGAAATGTGGATATTTAGACAAGTACCTAATTTATCTGTATTTCTAATGTGTTGTTTCCTTTTGGAATTACCCTCTGAAAGGGGTGGCCATTATAGAAAAGTCTATATGACAGCATGGTCTAAAAATTCTTGTCTAGCCTGATTTATTTACCTTACCACAGAACTTGATTGACTGTGTGCGCTCCTCCACTTTATCTTCCCATGATGCTAGTTACCTACAGATACCTCTGACTTCTTGTACTTGCCTCTTCTATATTTCCCTTGCAAGCTTATTACCCATCATCCCTTACAAATATCCAAAGCATCATAAAGCATTAATCTTATTCTTCTTCCACTTTACTACCACATAGCTTTATCTTTACTGCCATCTCGGATACTTCATACATTTCTCTTATTTAATTACCCCATATACTAACACAACATTCATTTAATAATTCATTCATTTATATATAACCTTAACCCTAGACCTCTCATATCCCTCGTCCATGATATACTCCCATATACGAAAGGGTTTATAGTAGCATGACAAATTTAGTCTCACATTCTAACTTTATTCATTCTGCAAATTAAAACAAAATCTACCACTTCAGTATTCACCATTCAAAAACTGCGATGCTGCATTTATCTGTACAATACTAGCATTTACTTCTTGCTATAATGATATAAACAACACTTTCACAACTTTGTTACTTGTCTCCCGCCCTACTTAATCATTATTTTACTTCTCTCTTCCTTTACCCTCTCCATTATTTTCATTCATATACTTTCACATATACTGTACACTAATCGGTAAGTTACTTCTAATTATTGCAATGCCTCTCCTTACTCTCCTTGCCTTTGTGCAGTGGTATTAAACTTGATTGTCTCCAGACATTGGCATATTCTATTCTGTATGTTTACACATATTTAGTTTAACCCAGCTATGGTCACCACCACCTTCTAGCATTGCTGCTGCTGTTTTATTCACACCTAGATCTTTTTCCTGCTTCCAGTTTAATGAGGTAGCTGTCCATCATTTCAATACTGTACCTCATATTAAGATGGAACACATTATCAATCTCTGTTTCTCCTCTTTACTCTCACCTCTCCTCCCTGTTTCCTTTCTTTCTTCCTTCTAATACAACTATTTATTTTCCATAAACATCTCACTAAATATTTTGTACAAATTTTCATCTTTCCAATGCCTCTCTTGATCTGCACCAAAATTTGATACTTGATTTCAGTTCTAAATCTGGGCAAATTGAGGATTTACTAATTTGTAATACTTCCATGTATGGTATACTGTATAACCTATCACTGATTTCAAGTTTTTTCTTCCCCATATGTACCTATAGATTAACTAATTCAAAGAATGTGATTACAAATAGCAATTCTACAATACAACTTAAATTTGCATTTGTGCCTGGCATTCAGCATTCTCGTACAAAAACTATCTCATTTCTCCACTCTTGCATTCGTGTCCCTTAGAACTATTTTTTTCCTAGCCAAAGCTTTCCATACATATTTGGCGCATTCCAGATCTTCCAAATTTTTTTTCCACATTCATTATATTATACTGTACTTATTAACAAGTGCTCATTCATGCATAATAGCAAATATATTTAACCCCATTTTATATTCAACCCATAAAATTTTTGAGTGCATACCCATGTCATGTCACATTTCTACTTCTTAATGAGTCAACAATGTCGCTGCCTCAACACACTTTTGTACTCTTTTATCCTTCGTCTAGATTTAACCACACTGCGCTCCCACCCAAACCGTCACGCATTACCTTGCTTCATCTTGTTTTTCCCCACTTGTCCCATAGGGTGCATTTCATTGATACTTCACAACTAACTTTTCTTAAGCCCTTGATAAATTTCTTTCTTTCTTTTGCTCTTCTCTCTCAGCCCATTCACTTTAAACGCACCTACTCTCAGCAGTTCCTTCCCTCTTCCATTTCTGCTGCCTATAGGCTCTTCCACTGCTATTATGCCTTTTTTGTCACCACCCACAAAGGGGTCAGTGGCAGGGGGCGTAACCCAGTGCAGAGTGTCCCAGGAGGTACCAGGGTCAGCTTTGCCACCTGACATGGCACGTCCAAATTGAAAAGATTGTGATTAAAATAAATAAAATAAAAATGTACACTAAAAATTAAGAAGCAAATATTACAAGGTTAAACAAATTTGTACTACTGTAATCATTACATTTTAAGACTTCTTCCATAAATACACAAACTAATGTGAAAAATCCTCTTAATTAGGTAATGATGGAGCCTTTTCTCCTACTGATAGTTCTATTCTTTGTCTAAAATCACTTGGCAAGCCTCAAAAGATTCGGAAATTCAACATAGCTCTCATCAGTATTAGTCCAGTAATTGGTGTTTTAATATTTACATTTTTCCTTAAGGCTTTTCTTGCCATGTTACAACAGAATCAACTGTCATGTTTGTTTATGTATGTTTTAAACTAAATATAAAGTACTCTACATGAAGTGCCACAAATAAAATCTCTCATTCTTTTCTAACATTCTTTCATTTAGCTACTTACTCCTGGTTCATTGGCATTCCCTGTGTATTGCTTACATGAATGCCACATTTTCTTATGGTCACTCATCATATATACTCTACTCCTTTTCTCTATAATTCCCGTCATTTGCCTTTAGGGTCACATTGATATAGTACTGTATTTTCTTTACCACTATTGTCACCCGTAATCAAATAACTTAGCTACAGTATATAAAAAGAGCATGCTCTTTTCTTTTCAGTCTTACAAGTCACAGGGTTTTGAACTTCACACTTTCTATAACATTCTTGTTCATTGCTCTCTTCTAACGTTACATATTCTCACATTATTCACTTATCCTGTATTACCTTTTTGAATTTTCTCACTCGTGTAACACAAGCCTTTCATACACACATTATAACCAGAATGATCACTTCTCACGCAACCCTTAGGTCTTATTATTTCCTATCTTTTTATTACTTACACAGACCTTCACACCAGCAAATTTCCTTCCCTGACTCATCTTCACAAAGTGGTTCCATACAGCTTAAGCACTGGTACTCAAGGACCAATACCATCTCACTAGATATCAATGATCATCTCTTTGGCCTACTGTGAGCAAGGTTCAGAAACTTGCTCCTCAAAGAGGCAGAGCAGCACTTTCACACACACACAAATGTAAGCACACATACAAATCTAAAAGCACAGACACACAGATACAAGCACACAAATGCACACATACAGATGCAAGCGTGCGTGCACACATTTTTTTTTAAATCAAGGTAGAAAGAAATCTGAATTTGGATGTCTAACAGCTATACGGTACATTTTAGAATGAAACTACTCACGACACGATACAATATATCCACTTAAATCTATCAATAATAAAAACAAGGGAAATGTTCAAGAAATATATTTGAGGCACGAGGACAAACTTTCACTTTGGTGCTTCTCTTACACAGGCAGCCTTTTATGCTTCCTTTAAATTTTTTTAGCATGATATTTGTGAAATTCATAAAACAGTGGAATCAGGAGAGGAGTGAGAAAGTAGTGAAAAAGGTCATGTGATAGGAGAAACATCAGAGAGAAAATAGGGCACCAGAGGCATGAAAAATAAATGTTAAATAGAAAAAGAAAGGGATATCACCGAGAAGTTCAAAAGATACATCAGATAAGAGTAAAAAAAGTAGTGGGGAAAATTGCAATGACCAATTAAAAAAGAAAAAATCTGAGCTTCTGCAAGATGTATCAGGAAAAAACAAAAGTATAAAGATTCAAATGTGTTAGCACATCAAGATCCCTCAAAGAGTGTTTTCCCCTTACCTTAGTACAAAAATGCATTACCAATTACTTTTAATGAAGTCTGCTGTACTTGATAGTTACTGGGAGGATTTATTTTGTAAAATATCTTTTGTACCCAGGAGAGTCATCATATTACATATTTAATTCAAAACATTACATTGTAAGCTGTTAATCAAATTTTGAAAACATAAAAATTCAGAATCATTCTTACTTTGAAACCTTTCATAAGCTGCTTCATCATATGGTCGTCTTTCATCCACTGCAAGAACTCTGGCATCTAATTCGGGGCGAACTCTGGGAGAATAGAAATCCCTTTCTCCTTCAAATTCTCGGCCTCCTCCTCGAACAACCACTTCTCTCTCACGGGCAAATTCATGCTCTCGGCCATAACGACCTTGCAAATAAAAAAAAAATGAGAAGGGATCTTTTTATAAATATATACTAACATTTACATTTTTTCATAAGCTTCGAGATAACAGAAAAATTTAATTATAGACACAGCAGATACTCACTCCTTCGATCGTCGACTTCTCTGATTCTCTCTCTCTCCCTCTCCTGCTCCCGCTCCAGGATCTCAACCCGTTCCCTCTCCTTCACTAATTCTCTCTCCCTTAACATTTCCCTCTCACGTAATTCCCTTTCTCTAAGTTGCTCCCGTTCTCTTTCTTCTCTTCTTGGGTCTTCACGGCGTCTCTCATCATAATGTTCACGTTCGTGTCTGTTTAATCCCAAAAGAAAAGAGCAAACAAATTCAGAAAATGTAAGAATCCACTTTTTTTTTTTTGCTAATACTGTATTTGTCAGTATAATCTTCATATTATACATCATGGGCAATATATTATGCTAATAACAAAAACAATATTGCTTCCAAGATCCAATGCAGGCAGAGACAAATGATCATGAAAAGTGAAGATAAACTTGTACTTACTTTTCTATTTTATTTGTATAATTTTAATAGCATTGCATCCAATAGAATGTAAAGCAAATAAGGAAGCAAAACTCATGTCTCCAGTCTCATTACTTAAATTCTCTCAAGGATTGCACTGCGATGAAGCAGTAATACTAACACAAAAGCCTCCAGGTTGTAAAATTAGTTTACCACTGATAATATTAACATAATATACTGAAACATTAATTTCTAACTTAGGCCTACTTTTATCTAAGTTAGGTTATATTGAAAAATAATCTACATGCTGTATTTAGGTTAGATCAGGTTTCTAAGTTTATTTTGACTAAAAAAATTCCCTATCATATACACTATAGTCAAAAACTGTCATACCATATATATATTTATTGAACAATTTAATATTTTAAAGAAAATTTGACTTGTTAGGCACCTCTGGCTATTAGGTACAACATTTATACATTCATAAATACAGTACAGATAATTATACTGCATCGACAGACGTATCAACATACTCTTCAAATCCACAGCTCAGTACAGTGCTCACATTGTGATTACATCCCAACATTTGCATCATGTGATGTATGCATCCCTGCTTGGTGAACAGATTCAACCTTCAGCTCTAGTGAATCTAGCACCTCAGCAGCTTACCAGTAGCTGTTTAACATATTTAACTACATTTACAATCATGCTAACTGGTTTAGACACCAGAGAGATGTTACAAGATTGATGAAGAAACTGCCACTATAATCACTTCCACTTGGAGAGAACCCAGGAAGGAGTAAGCAAATGAAGTTTGATAGACATTATCATGCACTTGTGACTACTGTTTAATATTTTTCTAATATAAATTTAAATAATAATTGTTTACCTCTCATAATCTCTATGTCTGTGGGTCTCTTTCCTTTCCACTTCACGAGATCTTGCTGGTGCAGGTGAACGGCGCTCACGTCGAGGTTCCACATATTCCTCTAAGCGTTCCTTCTCGTACCTTTGGTGAAAATGTACATTTATATATGTATATATGTGTGTTTATTCTTTGCAACTTCAATTATGTTACTGTATTATTTAATAATGTTACAAAATAATTCCACAATTCACTTTAAACACCACAAAGATACCTGTAACGATCTCTTCCAATTTGTTCAGGCGATATTCGACGTGCACGTTCATCAACTCGTGGATCTCGAGTCCGGGATGAAGATGCTGCATGTGAAACCATGTTTGCATCACGTCCATGACTCAAAGATCGTTCTGGTAGTCCTATACGATCGCTTCTGTATTCTAAACGATCTCTAGGAGAGCCGGATCGTTTCCTGCCTGAAATGATGCAACATATTAATTTAAACTATATTATCTTCTTAGACCTTATTCCACTGCAAAATAAAATATAATTTAAATGCATGCACATGCTGGACCATGACTCACAATCCTGGTCATCCTTATGATGTGAATCCTTTTGCTATTGAAAAGTTTCATATTTACTTGTAATTCCAGTAATTCACCTGTATAGGGTATTCAAGAAGCATGCTTTATTTTTAACTATTACAAACTTCTGAAATAAAACAACTTATTTAAATACTGAAAGCTTTGATAAATTGTAGCCCTTACTCTACTAAACTGACCAACTTTGAATTTCTAGGTACAGTATAACCATTCAAGTTAAATATTCAAAAGAGTATTTAGACGAATATTGTCTTGTGTACCACAAATCTGTGACTATTCTCAAACAGCCAGAATTAAATGAGAACAAATGCAATTATGACAGAATTTAGTCCTTAAATTGCAGTTATAGTCATATGTTGATCCCTAAGGTAATGTGGCTATCATCTTATATTGAATATAGTTACTATCCCCTGGTTTTTATTGAAATGACGTAAATATGGTTATACATATTGTAATGCATCCATATGGATGTAATGAAGTTAACGAAGCCAATGAAATAATTGTACTGTACATCATTTTTATTTGCTTAATATTGATGAGATTACCTTGCACCACAAGCCATGTGATTATCATCAAATCTCAATTTGGTGCATCCTATTGTTAATTCCATATTTCTGGACAACATTACCAAACAGAGTAATAGCAAAGAGCAGGTTGCACTTCCTTTGAGCTGTGCCAAGAACAAATTTACATGCAATATAGGTGCACGTATTACATAATAGACCTAAATACAGTACTCAATCATTACGTGCAAATAAATTGAATTATTTCACACATTTTGTAAACTAAAGTGAAAGAGAACACTTATTAAACCATCTAACAGAACCATTACAGCTCTCTCCCCTGTATAGCAAGTCAGCAATAATATTGAATTAAATGAGGACAGACAACATGTCCCTCTGACATCCTCCCAATGTACACAAAAACAAAAACACTTTGTTGATTGTATTTTTCTTTGAATTTTCTTTACACTTTGGATTAAAATGTACAATTTTAAAAGAACTATTTATTTGCATGCCTTTGTGCACAGGCAGAAAGGCACTTTTAATGATAGTCGCACTTTAGGGGTTGATCATCTCGCCACGTGGCCTGGTCTACATGGTCTAGGCAGTCTATTTTAGTGCAAACGATGAGGCACAATAATGTGGCTGAAGATATGATCACCAAACCACACATCACAAAATGAAGAAGTGGCAACGTTTCAGTTCATCCTGGCACATTATCAAGTCGGGTAAGTATATGTGTTTGTTTTAATACATAAATACATATTCTGTAAATATAAAATACAGTAAATACAGATTTGCCATGTGACTAACAGTTTTGTACATTTGTAGAACAATAACCAAAAAGCCTCACAACCATGCCATGATTCCTACCTGCACCTTGCAAGGTTTGTTACCAAGAATAGGTTTAGAATGTGGTTAAGGAGTCCACTTTGAAAAATGCTTGGATGAAAAATCCCAACAGTTCCAGTCAATGAGGTTGAAACAAAGAATTAAGCTTTGAAGGATTTAAAGATAAAAATCCATGGTGTACTGTACTTACACATTTGTACTTACCTCACCAGATTTCAGAAAAGCTGGTGAGGATTTAGGGGGAGGATTTAGTCAGGATGCTGTTGATTGGTTAGAAAAAGATGCTAATAACCCAGGTTAAGGTATGGTGACTAAAGATGAGATTATCACATTCATTACTGGTAGGAGGAAGGCGAGGAAGAGGAGAAAGCAACAACATACAACCAAATTCCTTGACCAGATGTTAAAAATGAATTAATTACGCTTTTAAGTGTGAAAGTTAAAATATCGAACATTTATTGAGTTAAGTTTATTGAAAATACACCAGACAGGGCAAAGAGCTGATTATATAGGATGCAAATTAAAAAGTGAGGCAAGCCAAAATATATTCATATTTATTAAGATCTGAAAGTCAAAAACTATCAATCAACTAAGCTTCAGCAGCACTTGTATTTTAATCTTGGATGTGATTAATTACAAAATTAAAGTCTTTCAGTTATAATGTGTACAAAATCTTATTTTGGTATCATAAGGTAGAACACAGTACTGTATTCCAATCTCTTGAGTGATCAAGACAGCCCTTAACTTTAACTCTATGGCAAGATGAAATTTCTGTTCTGTAATTCTATTTTACTTATTTCTATGAAGTTGTGGCCATGACAATGTAATACAGTATTCAGTATTAGATATGGAAATGCAAATTAAGTTGATTGCTGTAAAAAGCAAACAAATTTGTACATACATTTGACATAGCATAAAAAAAAATTGGCAATTCTGATCTCCCTATGGTTTGGCTCAGGGTTTGCCCCATATAATCTGAATTAGGGAGCTCAGACAGTACATTTGCCTTATGATATTTAGTAAGAGGTGCAACGAGTAAGTAATTATCAAAAGGCACCAAACTGCGAGTGCAACTAGTAGCATGTAGTCATGACCTATGTAGCATCCTAACATGCTGGTGGATGATGGGCTGCATTCCAATGATAAAGCTTACAGGAGAGCTGCAGCTTTCAATACAGAGAATATTTTGAACATTCCACCAAGACATGTGAAAAGTGGATTACTGGATACCATTCCAGGATCTGCCAACACACATTAGGTCATCTCTATGTTACAGGTCTCAACTAGCAATGCTAACTAGAAAGTTTAATTATAAATAAAAACTTATCAACTTACTCTTACTCCTCTTTGCCCTGCCGGGAGAAAGCTTATGAGATTTTCGGGATGGAGATGGAGTACGCTTGCGTCCAGGGGAAAGGATTTTTTTAGACATTAAGCTTTTTCTTCGAGCGGGGGAACGACTACTTTTGTGACCACGAATCTTTTCATGATCCTTCTTACTTGGATGATTCTTTTTGTTGTTCTTACTACTGCTATGTTTCCTTCTGCAAAAAAAGTAAGTTATATTTTGTAAATATACAGTAATTATTATATGATATCCAAGTCACAGGGTAAAGTCAATAGTTATCAGCCACTTAAGAAAGTTGCCGTCATTACAAGTGAAATAAAAAATGGGGGTATGAGCATAGTGAAACACACTATTCAGAGCTGCTTCCTCGGATGCTTCCCAAGCCAGAACCCATATAGTCCAGTCAGGATTAACCACCATGCAGGCTCTCATTGACTTTGTCTTCTATTGTTACACTGATCTTTGGAAATTGTCTTGTCAAGGAAATAGAGAAATTAGCTCACTGGTTAGGAACTCTGAAAAAGTGAAAGGTTTGTGTGGCGATAGAATCTCATGGAGGAACTGCTGCTGTAGTCATTTCCCTGATAGCTAATAGCTGGAAATAGGGTGTTGGATTGTGCCTGGTTGGGTTTCTGGGTGTTCTTCTACTCCTCAAGCCTGGCCCGGGACCCATGCTTGACTTGTGACAGCTTGATCCAATGGGCTGTTGGGACTACAAATAGCAAATCCTTATAAGAGTAAAAATGCTACAAAAATTTGACCAGCAACAAATTTCATAACAGTTCTGAGTCAATCTGGATTTTCAGATTAGAGTACAGTACCTTTATGAGCCTAAATCTAGCTCAGGTTATGAAATATTGATATAAAGCAATATTTGGCAATCATCTGAAGGATTTCATTATTCATAGATCCAAATTTAATAGACTGCAATGCATAGTGTTCAGCTCAAACAAAGATTCATAATAGATTCCTTCCACTTCAACCAGAATCTCACTGCCACTAAAGTTTGCATTTTTTCATTATTTTATGTCAAACATTATTATGTTTTGACTATTGTAAAACATATATCACACTTTTGTGCACATTTTGATACATTAATTGCTTGAACCTATAATGCTTTTAAACACTTTGTTGATTATTTCTTATGTTTTCTTCGGTGAACGGAATCCTTTCATTGCAACTCTTATACCGATTTCTATTTGAGCAAAAATCCACTATTTAGTACTGTATCTAGTTAGGAAAGTTTATTATTAAATGACAATTCAGTTATACTGTACAAATTTTTAGTAGAGGTAATATCAAACGAATTTGACAACACAATCTATTATTAACTTACGACGATGATGATGACTTGGTCTTCTTAAGCTTTAAGCGATCACTGCTCGAAGGAATTCTTTACCAGGCCGAGATTTTCTTTTACTATCTCGTTTGTATCCCGAGCGATGAGGTGAAGACTCTGATGTAGAGGAACTTGATGATGATGATGTTGATGATGATGTTGAGGAAGATGAGCTGCTGCTTGATGATGATGGATTTCTTCTGTGTCCATGCTGCCCATGCATCTGCAACATTACCAATGACAAAATATGAGAGTACATAGCTTAGTAGCAATACCATATTTTTTTTTAACACTTTCGCATGCCACTGTCTTAAAAGTGCGTCATGTTTCGTCTACCCTCCACCCAGACATCGTAGCTAGAATAGGGTCTGCTTGCCTGGGGCCCATGTCATTAGGGCCGAGAACAGCACCCTCCTTGGAGCCCCCCTCGGGTCTAATGCCATTGAGGAGATCCTTGACAAGAAATCGCAGACCATAGGGTGATGGAAGACAGAATAGGTGACATCGATGCCACGATGCTTTTTATCTCCTCACCGAATGCCTATCCCTTCCGAGGCTTACCTACTTTCTGAGGTGCGCCCCCATCTTACGACAACCGAAAGCTTGAAGAGTATGACCTCTTACTGAAGATCATGCTGGAAACAGTTGTTAACCTTTCCCTCAACGAGTGCCAGTGGAAACAAGCCACTCTTCCTGTTAGGCTCGGTGGCTTGGGTGTTCGCACCGCCACCCAAATTGCTGTCCCAGCCTTCCTGTCTTCCTCCTCAGCATCAGATGACCTGGTTGAGGAAATTTTACCTGACACCCTTAGTGATGTAGCGAGGATACAGGACCCCACTACACGGAATGCGACACGGAATGGGGTGCCATGGCAGACCAGCACTCAGACCAGCCATGCCGAAAGCCAAGAAACAATCCAGTTGGGACAGCCCCATGGCAGACAAAGAACACACGCTTTGCTGGAGGCAGCAACAACTCCCAGTGATCGTGCACGCCTCACAGCTGTACAGGCTCCCCATGCAGGGGACTTCCTTTTGGCAGTTCCTATGTCTGCAACAGGCACACGTCTTGATCCGCAGGAGCTCCGAATTGCAGTCGCTCTCCGTCTTGCTGCCCCTATCCACACTGTTCATAGGTGTATTTGCGGTGAGGCAGATGCTGACGAATATGGATTGCATGGCCTGCACTGTGGAAAATCTGGTGGTTGGCACACTAGACACGAAGAAGTCAACGACATCATTAAAAGAAGCCTTGCCTCTGCTCAGTGTCCAGCGGAGAGAGAGCCCGCAACCTTCTGAACCGTGACTCTGTTAGCTTTGTCGGGCCGACCAGATGGAATCACTCTGCGTCCGTGGAAGGGTGGCAGACAGTTGGCATGGGACTATACTTGCGTATCACCCTGGCAGCCACATACATCAACCTCTCTGCTGGCACAGCAGGAGCCGTGGCA
>WNGS01163947.1:13547478-13585191 GCA_020271785.1 Procambarus virginalis | reverse complement strand
GCTCATGCACACCTGACACAAATTTATGTCTTCGTAAAAATTATTTGTATAAAATTCAATTTTTATCCGATTTACTTCTGGACACACAGAGAAAGAGACAAGTCGCCAAGTACAGCAATTAGATCATCGGTACAACTTCGTTCCAATAGGGTCTGAGACCCTAGGCCCATGGGGAGAGAGTGCAAGAAGGTTCTTAAGGATCTTGGTTCCCAGCTCATTGACACCACAAGAGACCTTAAGCGGCAAGTTTTTCTCTTTCAGCGCCTCATTGTCGCGATCCAGAGGGGGAATGCTCGCTGCATCCTCGTTCCTGCCCGACGTCGGAGAGTTCGAGGAAACTACAGCCTCTAGGAAACGAACTTTTTTTTTGTGTCCTCTTAATGTTCATTTTTTGTATACAATCAGATATGTAACTGTATAACCTGTGCATAATAAAGTGTACACCATAAAAAAGGGGGTGGTAGGAGAAGCAAACACTCTTATGTATTCAGAGTTAAATGGCAAGTTTTTCCCTGAATGCTCTGTGTTCCTTCTCTGAGGCTGTGGGTCCCTATTAATTGCACCAGAGGTGGTACCCCCCTATATATAATGTAATGTTTTGTCTTGTTTTCTATAATGTATCTCTAACCCTAGATTATTTTGGATTTGAATGCAAAATCAGTAACAGCACATAATGATAAATATCTTTAAAGAATATTTTACCTTTTTATCCACAGATAATAAATGATGATGAGAATCGCCAGCCATTTCTCTCATCAGTTCTTGGGTCAGCTTGCTGCTGCTGGCGGCGGCGCTCAAGAGCCACCTCGCTCTCCTCCTCAGCCTTCGTAAATCCCAAGTTTCTGATCCTTTCCCACCCTTGTTGCCGCCTGTATGGTGCTGGCCTGTTTTATTGCTTGTGTTAGGATGGGGAAATACTCCAGCACCTTTCCCACTACTATTTCTTGACCCAGAGCCTGAAATGGAATTAAAAAAAATATACATTTTCATTGTTATCTTGATTTTTTCAGAAAGGATAGAGATGTACAGTATAGGAAAACAGAATTGAAAATATTCAGTGACACCCATCCTTTCACAATACGGTACCTTCACCATTTTAACGCTTTACAGTACAGTATATGCAATACTGTATAGTGTTAGGATTGATGATGTATATATTAAGCTTATATTATGCTACACATTACTGAAGTATCAGCTAGGTTCAATGCAACCCCTGATAATTAATTATATATACAGTACATATATATATTTATACAGTATTATTCAATATATATATCAAATACTGTAATTATATACTGTATATAATTACCTCTGTGGCAATGACTATCCTTCCCTCCTTCCTTGGTGGATCGTAATGCTCCTGACTGACTCACCTGTCAGAATAAGAAAAAACTGATAATGCAAAGGCATTAACAGTAAGATATATTATGCATAAATAATAATAGCTCTGAATTATATTCTAATTCATTTGCATCTCATTCTCTGTAGGAATATTCCTTCCTCTGAGAGCAAGACCTCATGCAGAATCTTTTCCAGATGCTCTCAAGAACTTCACATTCAAGTCTTCTGAGGGAGTAACTTTAGAATTTACTAAACATTTCCCCATGATCATCTGGCTATCACAAAAGCGAAGCAGTTACTATTTGCTTGTACTGAAGAACAATGATAGATGAAAAAGGATGAGGATTACCAAATCATGACATATATGCAGGAATGCTGAAGGGGAGAAATGACAAATATGCAAGTTTGCCATTAAAGAAAAAATGAGAAATCAATAGTCCTTTAGAGAGAAATGCTGAAGTGTAAACAATTTTGAAGGCCACAAAAGTGGAAGTGTAGCTCGAGAAATAAGCCATCAATGAAAGAAGCAGCACTTCAGTCCCAACTGAACACGTCATATAAGCCTCTTCCATTCACCTTATACGAGGATTTTTTTTTTAATAGCTTGGTTTCAAATTCTCATTATGCTGAATGCTTATGCATCACTTAAAGCTCCTATACACGTACTGTACTTTAACTCACACAATTGTTCATCAATTCTTTTTCTTGCTTACTTTTTCCATAATGTACTGTACTAGTGTATATAGTACTATAGTACTTGAGTACTATAGTACTCAAGATAAAGATAACTATATTAAGGTCAGTGGGACTATCAAATGTAAATACAAATGAGTTAATTTGCTGTTGAGAATTAGTGGAACCTCGATTAACGAATTTAATCCGTTCTGGCACCTAGCTCATCTTTCAAAACGAATTTCCCCATTTAAAATAATGGAAATAAAAATAATCCGTTCTACCATTGAAAAACATCAATATGATATTCAATTTTTTAAATAATGGAGCAGCCTACCTGACATACACCGAACATGTATGACATTTTTCTTTCTTCAAATTTGTTAAATTTTATTTTTTATTTTTAATTTCTTTCTAAGAAAATGGAGCAGCCTACTTGACATACACTGAACAAACCATTATGACATTTTGTCTTTTTCAGATTTGTACAATTTATTTATATTTTTCATTTTTTTATAGAAAAAGGTTTGTTCAGTGTGTCAGATAGCCTGCTCTAATTTTGTATAATATTTTTTTACAAACTTGAAAAAAAAGAAAAAAATGTCATAAAGGTTCGTTCAGTGTTTGTCAGGTAGGTGCTCCATGACTACATTTTTCCTGTTTTCAAATTTGTTCAATTTGTTTTGTATTTGTCATATTTTTTATTAATAATGGAGCAGCCTACCTGACATACAGTGAACGATCCTTTATGACATTTGTCTTGTTTCAAATTCTTTCAATTTTTTTTGTTTCAATTTTTTTTTTTCAAAAATGTAGCAGCCTACCTGACAATCACTGAACAAACATTTTTGACATTTGTTCATTTTTCAATTGTTTTTATTTTTTCTAATTTTGACTAAAAAAGCAAAAATCAATGCTTTGGAACATTACAGAAGTCACCCCCTTTACATTCCAACATCATTAGCATCTTTAAACAAATTGTCGCCGATGGGCATGCTTGTTATTCAAAATGCTCGTAAATTGAGGCACTTAGTCACTCGAGGTTCCACTGTACACTGTATATAACTTTTTTGAGGTGGGGAGGTGGTGTAGGGCATATAGTTTTCAAACATATCTTTATACAGTTATAAAGAGAAGTCCATTCTCTTTTTTTTTACCCTTCTTTCTTCTTCACTTATACTGAAGGCACACTTTACAAAAAATGAAGTAACGAAATAACCCTTTCTGGTTGCATCTTTGGCCGCTCACCAAAGCCTAAACTCTGGGATTACTAAGCCTACTGGTTGTATCAGGCAACTGAGACTTATGCAGGCCTACTGGGAACCAGGACCAGAGTCTGGTTTGTTCAATGATGCAAGGAGAGACGAGAGATCAGTGATCAACCTGAAACTGATGAAAACTGCCCAGAAAGTTCAGACATATCAAAACAAATCACTGCTTTAAATAATAAAATGAGGAACACAATGCAAAAGATGAAGCAAAGCGTGAAGAACTCGTGGTCAAATCCACTCAGATGTCACTGGAAGGTAGCCAAGGTCATCCAGTATCCCAAATCACCTTAAGTCAAAAGTTACAAACTCTTAAGTCTCTTGGGAAAGAAGAGAAAAGAAAGGTTAAAAGTATGGTTGGAATGGCAATTTTGTTACATTCAATACTTGATTTCTGGATAGTGTTTGTCAGTCATTGAATCTTACAGTGGAGGCTTGGAAAGGAGAACAGCTTTGCTGAAGAAGAGCATAACACTAATAGAATTGGCAGAGCTGGAATAAAGCAGAGTAGCAGAACTCTGCGAAGAGAAAAGCAAAGCAAATATCAGATACCCAAGTGAAGAACATCCAATAAGGAAAGAGTGGCCAGCACTCTGAGGGAACACCAAAACTATGAGCTTGGATATTTCCTGTTGACATACTGTAATTGCAAGGAACACAGCAAGAGCTGTGAGCTGAGCTTCCACATATTATGGCAACATGGACAGACAGCAGGTTGGCATAATTTTCCAAACTACTTTGGACAATGAACTCAAGATATAGGCTTAAGAAATAAAGTGTCCAGTTGAGTAGAGCATGTACAGATAATGCTGCAACACAACATACTATATCATCAACTCTTCAGCCAAAAAATCAAGCATCAATGACCAAGAGAAACTTCTGGAAAGAACAACTCATTCTTTGTTAAAAATGATGAAGAAAGAAGTCAGAGAATGATTATCTAGGCAAAAGAGTAGAAGCTCGCTTCCAATTAAGAGCATGAAGCTCATCAATTGACATCCAGAAGCCCAGATCAACAAAATTACCACCTGAAAGCAAGAATTGTTAGAAGAGGGAGGTACCCAATAATAAGAAGACAAAAAGTGCCAAGACCTGGTTCAATGACCTAGAAGGTTCAAGAGGAGTGAAAGCCAGCTGGAGGTGACAAAAAATGCTAGAGAAAACTTCAGAAATGGGAAGCAGAGACATCCATCCCAAGCGTGGGAAAGAAGGGCTCCACCAAAGCCAAACAGAATGAGGCAACAATATTAGACATCAAAGATCAAAAGTAAGCCAGGAGAGAAATAAAATAATGATTACAACTGCAAATGAGCACAAACAACAATAGGATAGGAAAAGGTCAAATACCAAACCATTATCCCTTAGAGATAGTAACTAGTGTAGGAAGGTCAAACAAGAACCAACAGCCAGAAAAGAGAACCCTAAACCAAAATTGGAGTAAAATAATACCCAGAGAACACTCGGGGTGGTATAAGCATAGTTGCAAAGTGAAAAAATTCAGTAACAAATAAAAAAATGGCCTTACACAAAACAAATATCCCTAGGATAAGCAAAAGTACTTAATTTTGAAAAGCAGCAAACTAGTCCCACAGGCCTATAGCCCAAATGGAATGGCATGTGAGGAAGGTGGTCGATTTGGGCCCCAGGTGGCCAAAGCTGCTATCTAGTCAGAACGTCCTCTCGAGCATTCCCAACATCACTAAACTGATGTATTAATTTGCCCTGAAACTAACCAAACTGAGGACTCATGAAATAATAAGGGAACATGTAAAATTTTGCAAGCTGCTATAATTTTTAGTACACCAGTTTTAGGCTTTAGAGGATTTATAGATCAAAATACTATGTATTATTCACAAAGGACAAAGGTTGATCTAATGGTGCCCGAGTGAATTGAAGCTAGCATTGTTCACCCATTTGTTTTTCTCATTTTACTTCTTTCTTTCAAATACTGTAGTAGCTTATTTGATTATGTTTGAAATGCCTGGATAGTTTGCACGGTTTTTAGGTTGAGCTCCAATCTCCATTCTTCGTGTTGTTGAGCAAACCAGATTCTGGTTCTGGTTCCCGGTAGGTTTGCAAAAGTCTCAGAGACATGGTACGACCTGAGGGCTTAGTGGCAAGTAATTATCGAAAGAAGGCGCCAAAGGCTTAACGGTAGCATCACTTAAGCTTTGGGGAGCTACTGGCATGGAGGCTTACCCAGAAATTACCTTTACATTCATGTTCCTGCAATAAAGAACGACCATTAAGGATGGGCAGAAGTGAATAACACACTGCTGAACAATGTATCTTAAGGAACACTATGGGATTTATTCTTGCTAACAAGGTATATCTGAAAATTGTGTAAACAATAAATCTTTATTTGAACAACATACTGTATATTGAGTCATTTCATTTACATCTAAGTGTGATTAAAACCTTGGTTAAAATGATACTTTTCAATTAGGAGCATACATTTGTTAACTAAATATCACTAAAGATTATGTGATTCTGTATTTAGTTAAATATTAGGTGCTGTATATTTGTTAGGCTTTAGTGAATGTAAGGTTTTATAATGCATATACCAAGCAATTACAAAGTGTATATAGTATAATGCTTTACAATGTGAATTCAGTAGTGTAGTGAATTGTGATTTAGTGTGTATAATATTCACTACAATGTGTATACAGGGTACTATGTTATTTTATTGAACTGTGCTAAAAATACCAGTCGAATCCCTAGAAATCTAGATAATCGAGGCCTTAATGTAGTGTATGAATTTCAGCCTTAAAGACCAACTCTCCCAAGCCAAAGATTTAACTTATACAATAATATATCCCTGTAATTAATTTTACACTTGCATGAAAAATAAACATAATAGGTAAAGCACTGTACACATATACCAAGTGTAATATGTGTACAAGCTATTTATAATGTACACTGTACACCATAAACACTGTATACATATACCAAGTGTAATATATCTGTCAGTTGTATCTCTTTGGGGAAACTTTATATCCATTATTAGTTTTAAGCATACAGTTTGGCAGATCAGTAAAGTCATGTCAATGATGCAATGTGAATGATGCAGCATTAGTCAACATTACATGCAGACACTGGTTTTTAAATAACTAAATCATGCAAAATACAATTATAGCAGCACTCATTATCATGCAATGTGCAAACTGAAGCACTCAACTTGGAAGCAGGACTCAAGACCTTACAATGCATTTTATGCAGAAACCTTATATCACACAAAACATCCTTTATATCACACAAAACATAAGACACCATGCAAGTTGATAAAATAACCCCATTTCCAAAAATTGTGACCTTTGGTGCTACTTTTTCATGTATCTAACAACCTCAAAGATGAGCAATTCTTATGTCATTTGCAAAGTCCTACCATCTTTGCACTAAAATTAATTATAAATTAAAATCACTCACATTTTTTTCTAGAATGAGCCACAGGAGAGGCAAAGTGCCTTACTCATAAGTTTGATGAGTAATGCTTGTATAAACATCAACTATTATCCTAAAAATATTTCCAATGGTGCTTCTTAATTTACCAAGATTAAATGTGTGGCAAGATATAAGAGCAATACATTAGACAAAATACCTACAAAATTATAAACATAGACAACTTGGCGCTCTATTCTAGGATTAGCAAATGACAATGCAAATAAATGCAACTCTACAAAAAGAGGTTTAGATGTAAGGTCAGATGAGCTGAGACAACTTACTTTCATCTGAATTGTATAAAGAATGTTGATAAATGGAAAGCTTCCTCATTTATCAATTGAGAATACAGTATTCAAACAAGGATAAACAAGACTTTTGTAGCACTGAGGAATCTCTGATGCGGAATATGTTACGAAATTAAAGATGATTTGTTTCAATCATATGAAGATGATCAAGAATGGTATCCTTGGGCTGCTGTATACTGTACACCAGTACAGTATACACCAGCTGGTGTATACTATAATGCGCAGTGAATACTGTACATTTTTTGTAGGGTGTTGTAATGAATAGGGGGTAATAAATTCAAAATTCAAGGTGTGTTGGTGTAATGGGCAAAGGTTGGTGTAATTGGCAGAGGTTGGTGTAATGGGCAGAGGTTGGTGTAATGAGAGGTTGGTGTACAAGCTAGGAGTGGTGTAGTGGATGGGGTGGTATAGGTGGAATGGGTACTGGAAGAGTTTTGGATGAGGTGATTGAAGAGGTGGTTGAGAGGGTGGAAGAGGTGACAGTGAAGGAGGTACAGGCACTGAAGCAGTTGGATGTGTGGAGGCAATAGTGGTGATGGAGAGAGCGAGGGGAGGGGAGGGGGTGGTGGAGAGGGTGAAGGTGGTTGAGGTGATGAAGGAGGTGGAAAAAGTGCAGGTTCAGGTGCTGGAGTAGGTGGAGGACAGTTTTGGTGGAGAGAAAAAAAGGTGCTTTACTTGCTGTCTATGTAGACATATCTTTAAAACTTGTCATAATCTGGTCAGAAAGCTAAAAATAAATAGGTTAATAATACAGCTCTAAGCTAAACCAATAAAAAATGTTAAGCCATTCTGCACACCAGAATCTGAGATACTGATCAGAGGTTGATAATTTCTATTACAGTATTGCAAATACAGTATAATGTTATGAAATATTTCATCATATGCCAATTTAAAACTATTAAGATTAAGAAGAGTTAAATTTACATATATTGTAATGTGGTATGGTTAAACGATATGCAGTAGTCCAACTTTTAATGAAATATCTTTTACCATTTGTGCAATATATACAAAATCTATATAACATTGTATTGTAAAACTTCTAGTTAATTGTTTGCAGGTATGCTATTAGGATTATCCCCTGTCATCAGGACACAGGTGCAGAAAATGAGATAGTTGTATTTTTTATATCACCCAAAATCTTACTTCCCCACCTTCTCCAGTATTTGTAAATGGTTCTAAATTCTGCAACTATGGAGGTACATAGCCCATTAACAATAAGCATACCATACATAGGTATTTTGAGCATATGATTAAGGGTACCACACCAGTCTCTAACAAATCATGACTGCCTACCAGGGGCCTGGATTACATTCTTAAACTCCTCAATACAGAAATAAAAGACTGGGGAGACTGTACTAGATCAACCACACTACCAATGGAAAAACCAACAGAAAGGTTCAGCATACCAAAGCAAGTAACTGCTAGGACAATATTTGCAACACCCATTCGAATTATGTTGACACCCGTGTCAAGGTCCAACCACTAGTTAGCTCCACACCCTCACCCCCCAGATGGCAGCCCCAACAACCCAAGAGTCTGGGGGCAGCTATCCCAGTCATTTATATACCACTCAAGCAAGGCTCCTCAAATATGGGAAGGATGGGAATGGGAAGATACAGAGGGAACTCACCATAAGGGGATATTTCATTGCCTGAAACGCTGTGTATATTAGCGGCTTTAGGCATAGTATGTACTAGCTCCATCTAGAAATCTAACATTCTGTTTGTAGCTCATCTTGTATGTATGTACTTTTATTACCTGCACAAACATTTATTTATTTATTTATTACATTCAACACTGAATTTCTGGAAAGGCTCCTTTCTATATCTCCCAGAGCCATCTTACCATGGGGAGAAAAACAAAAGGGCTGTCCAAGGACTGAGAGAAGCAGACAAACTGACTGGCTGGCAAAACTAGTGAGTCTTTAAGCCAGACTAAGATGTAGAACCCCAAAGCAAAAAAAAACAATGACCCATGTCAGGCCATAGAAGGGCCTGCATGCCAGGAACCGACGAAGTGACTAAAAACCCCCACACCAAAAACCAGGCAGTCCCTGAGCCAGGAGAAACTGGGATATGCCAAGATGCAATCCAGATAGTCAGCAACACAAACCAAGCACCCTGCCTGCTGGACCAGAAACCATCTAAACAATGCCAAGTGGAAACTAAGCAACAAAAATGAACTTGAACAAAACCTGAGAAAGCGAGATAAACATGAGGACCCTGCAAGCCCTACAAGGAGGCATTGAGCCAGGAGAGTAAATGACTTTGATAACTGTCGTGCCCTTCAAAATGACCTAGTGAAAATAAGTGAATGGAGCAAACACATAGCAGATGGAATTCAATGTAAATAGATTCAGTATATTGGAATGTGGAATAGGAGAAAACAGGCCAAACTCAACCATAAATAATGTGAAAAGATATCAAAGAACTGACAAGAGATCTATGAGTGGTTCTGCATAGCAAGCTATCACCAGTGCATAACATCAAAAGGTGTTATGAAAGGAGCCTATACTATGCTTGTAAATTTTAGATTTGTGTTTAAATATATGGATGGAGAAATATAAAGGAACTGTTCATGACATTCATGAAAACAAAATTGGAAGATACAGTAGTTGTGTGGTGTCCATATAAAAGTACTGTTCATCAATCAACTTGAAAGGGTACAGAGATATGCTACTAAATGACTTCTGGAATTTAGAACATGGGCTATGAAGAGTAGTTAAAATGCATTAAATATGCAAAGGCTGGAAGATAGAAGGAAAAAGGAGGCAATATGATCATCACATACAAAATAACAAAACTGACACAGTGGAATTTTTGAAAATTACAACTTCAAGAGCAAAAGGTCATAGATTCAAGTTAAGGAAACAAAGGCGCAAAAAAAAATATACACGAGTTCTCTTGCAAACAGAGTTGCAGATGGTTGGACTAAATTCAGTGAGAAGTTGGTGGATGTCAAAACCATCAATAGTTTCAAAGCATCATATGACAAAGATCATAGAGAAGACAAAACATCAAGAGCTTTCATCCTGTAACTACACTTAAGTAATTACACACACACACATTCATAATGTGCATACACAATGTGCCTTCACATGAGGCATGCACACACCTATGCCATAAAAATATGAACAAATTAGGGCAAATTAATCAGTCATACATACAGGTTTTGTCTCCAATAGCACAAAATACGTGTGTTAAAACACCATAGCTTCTAAAGCTAAATAAATAAAAAAAAAACAGTGAAGATCATATGAAATTTTAAGCACACTGCATATGTGACAGACTACAGTTCTGTACAGTACTATACTGTGTGTACAGTGTATGTATGTACTCACCTAGTTGTGCTTGCAGGGTTGAGCTTCAGCTCTCTGGTCCTGCCATAATTTATATGTATGTATGTATGTATGTATGTATGTATGTATGTATGTATGTATGTATGTATGTATGTATGTATGTATGTGCACGCGCACACACACACACACCAACTCAAATTGCTTCAGTCATATCAGGAGAAAAAGCAACAATTATAGAACAAGTGAAAAAAGTGAGGATAAGACAGGACTCATTCACAGAGGATGATGGAGAAGTGTGTGAGGAACTCAGCAGGAGTTTCCAGCAGGTTTTCACAATAGAGTAAGATAAAGTTCCTGACCTAAGGGGGGAGGAACCAAACACAGCAACACTGGAAGACTTTGAGATAACCAGAGATGTAGTAAAAAGTACCTGATGGAGCTGGACCTGGCTAAGGCTGTGGAACTAGATATCACCATGTAAACTATACTTTAAAAGGAGTAAAAGCCTTGTTCTGGACACTAACAGTACTATGATATATAACGGCACTAGAAACAGAACTGCCAGAGTTGGAATGCAGCAAATGTAGTGCCAATATGCAAAAAGTGACAGACAGTAGGCACTAAACTACAGGCCAGTGTCTCTTACTTGCATATCATGCAAGGTAATAAAAAGATTTTAAGGTGGTGGTTAGAAGAACATCTTGAGAGAAGAGGATCTTACAACACAACACCAGCATGGTCTCCGATATGGCAAATCCTGCCTCACAAACTTGATAGTTCTACAAATGGGTGGCTGAGGCCAGACAAGATAAAGTATGGCTTGATTACATGTATTTGGACTGTCAGAAAGCATTTGACAGAGTACCCTACAGAAGACAAGTGCACTAAATAGAGAAACTGGCAAGCATGACAGAGAAAGTACTCCAGTGGATAAAGGAGTACCTCTGCAACAAAAAACAGAGCCGCATTGCGAAGAGAGATCTCAGAGTGGTGGGATGATGCTTGTACCCTTGTGGCATTCCACAAGGGTACAAGGGTCAGTATTGGGCTGATCCCATTCCTAATTTATGTAAATGACCAACCAGAGGGGAAGATGCCTTCCTCTCAAAGTTTGCTGATGATGAAAAAGTTACGAGGAATATAAGATGGTAAAACTACGTGAAAGTATGGAAGGACCTGGCCAAAATGAAAGTATGGTCCCTCAAGTGGCTACTAGAATTCAACTTGAGCAACTGTAAAGTAATGAACCTGAGTCTGGGCAACAGGAGGCTGGACACAAGGTATTACATGGGGAAGGAAATCCTCCTGGTATCGGACAGTGAAAAAGACTTGGGAGAATTGATCTTACACTGAATCTGTTACTAGAAGCCCATATCAAAAGAATATCTTCAGATTAACTAATATAAGTACTGCCTTTATAAATTTAAGTCATTCTGTATTTTGCACATCAGACTAATTCTGGAATATGCAACACTAGTACCGAGTCCTTATTGTGTTAAACAAAAAAGCTAGAGGAAATTCAGAAATATGCCACCAGACTAATCCCAGACCCTAGAGGAATAACCTACAGGGAAATACTAAATGAGTTAAACCTTACTTAACTGGAAGAGAAAAAACAAGGAGGACATGATTACAATATACAAAATAGTTAGGGAACTAGACAGAGCAAACTATTTAGCATGAGTAATAAATTAACTACCCAAATGAGCCATACATATTAGAAAGAATTTTTGCAAATGAAATGTACTACGAAGTGAAGCAGTGGAGGCAAATTCCATACTAGCTTTAAATGTAGAAATAAGAGACCAATATGCTTTGGAACCTATACAGTAAACCAGTCAATTAAGGGTTCAGACCCAAGAGCCATGACTCATCCACAACAAATACAACAAGGGGAGTGCAACTAGGCAAGCAAGCACATATGCACGCGCGCGCGCGCACACACACCCCACACACACACTCTCACACCCACACATTTAGGCAATTACACTTAGGTAATTACTCACACACACAAATGCATGCGCACATGCATGCACACACATACATGCACACAAAACACCACATAATATAAAAAAAAAATTCTATGCATTTTTGTGACAGTCACATGTAACTTTAATAGACAAACAAATAGAGAACTGAAATAAAAACTAATGCTGTACTTTTGAAAATGTAATAAAATGCAATGAAAACTCTTGAATTATTTGTTCTCATTTCATATGGTGTTTTCAATACTGTAGCATGATCATTTATTTATAACAAGCAAACACAAATATATATGTAATATATCAGTAGGTATACAGTATATATTACATATACTCTGAATATCAACATACATACAGTATACTGTATTGTACACATACAGTAACACATACATAAACAGTACTTTCATACATACTGTACATACATAGCAAGAACTGAATGTGGCTGATTAAAGCATGCAAAAAGGGATGAATGGATTTCCCTTTTAGGCATCTGTCAACATTTAGCATGAATTCAGTGCATAAATAACTTGCCGCCACAAGAACCAGGTGCACAAGTGCCTCTCACCCATACTAGCCACTACCCCACCTTCGCCTGCAGCTGTTTTTGAGACTGCTGCTGCTGCTGCAGAAGATGCTGACGATCCTTTGCGGAAACTTGCTTCTCAGGCTTCTTAGGGTGACTTCTGAGTCTCATCAAGAGCAGCATTGGGGAGAAGTTAACAATTACTCATACTCAGTGATAGCTTTCGGAGCCTGTAGCATCATCAATGCTGCCTAAATTCACTTTAACTCATAAGAATAGATCTTGGATACAAAAAAATACATAGCCAAGATTGTAATATATTTAAATTAATTGTGAACATAGCTTATATTTATTTTATGAACATAAAATAGTATAGCCTCAATAGAATAGATGATGATTTAATAAAGCCCTTGGTGTAAAGAAAAAGATTGGCTATCGGAAAAATCTTGGTTCAATGGAAAATGGTGTCCATTAGAATAAGGAACCTCATTACACTGGACAGTCTTGGAGTAAACAGAGTGACATGACCTGCTGTTGCTCAGTAGTAAACATAATCATAAATCAGGTCATTTATTTTTGAGAGCCATGTCATCTCTGATGTCAACAGCAGGGTAACAATGGATTATATTGTAGACAAAATCCTAAGATTTAAATTAAAGAAAAACCTATACTGTACAATAAAGACAATTCTAAAAATGTGCAATAATTTTCAGCAGTTGAACAAGGGAGTTGGCAGGTGTCAGAGAGTGAAAGTGAGAATGTAAGTGTGAATGTATGTGTGTACTGTATACATGTATGCTTACTTTACTACTATCTGGTAATTACCAAGAGTAGTTAAAGGATGAGAGCTATGCTTGTAGCATTCTTTCTTAACAATAACATTTGTCGTATGAAGTTTTAAAACTTTTGATGGTTTTGGTATCCACTACCATCTCATATACTGTAATTTAATTCATTTGTGCATCACTGCAAAAAAAAAAAAAAAAAAAAAGAAAGAGAGAGAGAGAACTTTCTTACGTTAATTTTGTACCCTTATTTTCTTAGCTTGAATCTATGGCCTTTTATTTTTGAAGTTGCATGTTTCAAAAATCAAGCATTTAATGTGACTAAACACCCTTGTCTGGTGGGCCCTCAGTAGCTCCCCGAGTTAACCATCACACTGCGCAGAGCGCCTGTGGACACTCATAGGTATAGCATAGGATTCAAAACTGGTGTGCGGTGACTCTGGTACAAAATGGATGCCTGAGGCCTCCAGTTATTGTCAACCATTTTGAAAAAAAAATCCTGGCATGCCCCATGGCCCGGGGGAGCCTCGGTTTTAAGGTAGCAACCATGTCTGAGGTGTCATCTACGAGCTCCCGGTCCACGGTCAGCCGCCGTGCTGCAAAACACATCTCAGAGGAGGAAATACGGGACATTGTTTGATGATGGATCTGTTACTGATGATTTAGACTACAGTCCAGATAATGACCTAACACGGGTCTGACACAAGCGATGGGGAGAATACGGTGGACGATGTCTAGAGTGTACACAGTACACATGCCTCGCCTGGCCTCCCATGCCACCCTGGGTCAACACTACTAGAGTTACTATCACCAACTGTGTCACCTGACGTGAGTCTACTGGGTGATACTACATGTGATGAGTTATTTTCGCAGTTCAATGACATAGGCTCAGATACAAGCAGTGTTGACGAACCGAGTACAAGCGGCTATGGTGTTACTAGGCAGGGTTTTGCTGCCCCAGCAACATGATGAGGCAAGCGCCAGCATGTCACATTGCCTGAGGACAATGACGACAGTGCACCCTCGACATCAGGTGTTCGTGGTAGGCCTATACTACGCAGAACAGCCTCATCTCCTGGCATACCCATACGCAGTTGTACCACAAAACGATGGAGCCATGGTGTTGGCGCTCGTGCTGGTGTTGGCACCAAAACCAAAAATACTAGTGTAGATGTGTGGCAGGATTGTGACATGTAATATAGAAAATATAAATGTTTGTGGACACATTTGTGATACATGTAACACAGTTTCTTTGAACAGTTTGAATGTTGTACTGCCTGAATATTGTAAAACCTGTTCAGTATACAGTACAGTACATAGGATTAGTCGGAAAAAACAAAAGGAATTTATTTGTAATTGTGCGAGAAAAAATGAACATAATATTTGTGGCAACTTTCGCCTGTTGAATCTGGCGTGCGACTGCATCCGGGAGTCTACGGAACGGGTGACCACCAAGCTGTGACGTCACACACCATTTTGTGGACACTACTGCGTATAAAGTAAGTACATTTGTACAGTATATATGTGATAAGGGGAGGGTATTTAACACTTTTGGGAGGAAAAAATTTTTTTTGCAAAGAATTTATTTTAAGCGCACAGCGGGGATGTCATATTTTAATTCAGCGCAGCACGGTGGTTAAACAATGGTACAGAATGACTCCAAAAGATGCATCAGACATTTGAGATTGACCTAATACTAGGAAACAGAACCAGGATTTGGCTCTATGAGGTGAGTAGAATTTGGGGTTCAAAGATAACTCCAATACAGAGAGAAAAATAAAGCATAAATGGAACCAAACAAGCATTTGCTTGAAGAAAATTAGGTACCCAGATGTAACGAGGCAAATAGTCATTACCATGAGATAAACATCCTAGCCTTGATGCACCTAATCTCCACCAGGTAGCAACTAAGGTCACTTGGTGCTCTAGCAAGGCTGCCTCTTCACTCATGAGCTGCCTTATCTAAACCTCTCCATCCCACAAGGAAGAAGGGAACAGGGCAACAACAGAGAGCTACTGAAGACCCACTCTGTGTACATACACTTTAGGCTTGTATCGACATTCCCCAAAGGTCAAACTACCGACTCTTCCCAGGATGCAACCCTACAACAGTAGCCTAAGTCCCGGGTACCTGCTTACTGATACGCATTTGGTGAAAGGAAACATGCTCAACCGTTTATGTCCCACCTGGGAATCGAACCCAGGATCCCCAATTGTGAGTCGAGAATGAATGAAGCCAAGTGTAATTCCTTGTTATTATACTGTACATTAAAAGGCATTAATTAGAAGTACTGCAGTTTGGAGCACATGGCACCATTTTGCCCACAAATATTTATGCAAAATAGTTATCTTGAGGTTATCTTGAGATGATTTCGGTGCTTTAGTGTCCCCGCGGCCCGGTCTTCGACCAGGCCTCCACCCCCAGGAAGCAGCCCGTGACAGCTGACTAACACCCAGGTATCTATTTTACTGCTAGGTAACAGGGGCATAGGGTGAAAGAAACTCTGCCCATTGTTTCTCGCCGGTGCCCGGGATCGAACCCGGGACCACAGGATCACAATTCCAGCGTGCTGTCCACTCGGCCGACCGGCTCCCATTTAGTGGTTTAGACCATTTTTTTATTTTTTTTAATTCACCAATAGAGTACTCTGCTCATTTTATATTTTCCTGAATCCTACAGGAAAACTCAAAATTAAGGTGTAACGTTTATAAAAATTTCAGGAACTGACATCAATATCAGAATTAACTTAATTTCAAATTCTGCATATTTAAGAAAGTACATTTATGTGAGTTAATAGTTTTCTTTCTTTTATAAATATTTTTAACTATTTGCAATAAAGAAACCTCTAAATTTATTCGTTTTCAAATATTTTATGAATTGAGGAGTGTGATGCCTCAGAGCCAAGGGAACTGCACTTTACAAGGATTAACCCTATGGTTGCAACACTATTTTTTTCAGCCATGTTTCTCCAAAGGTCAAAATGCAAAAAAAAAAAAAATTTGAATTTCACATTTATATAAATAATTTTTTGCTCTTTCCACCTGTGTAATTTAAAACAAATAGAGAATAGATAAGTATTTTCTAATAGATAATATGGTCCAAATAACCTAAAACTAGGGGTGTGTGTGTAATTACCTAGGTGTAGTTACAGGATGAGAGCTACGCTCGTGGTGTCCCATTTACCCAGCACTCTGTCATGTAACGCTTTGAAGCTACTGACGGTTTTAGTCTCCACCACCTTCTCACTTAACACTATCGCTCTCTTTGGACACGTATCATGTCTATTTTTTTTCTCTCCCGAGTCCTAACTTTGGACAGGACTCGCGTCCACTACAAAAATATTTATATAAAATTCATTTTTTATCCGATAACCTCGGGATAGTTTCAAATTAAGCGCCTTTAGAATGCGCACAATTTGATACCAAAATGAAAGATGTAACAAGAAACGTGATGTCCTAACACTTATATGATTATAAATAGATTTTTGGTCAAAACTGTAAAATATTTGTTAAAATTCTATTTATTGTGCTATTATGTTGGAACTAGTTTTAAAATGTGCGCCTTTACGTTGTAAACAATTTGATACCAAAATGAAAGATGTAATACAAAAATTTATGTCAGAACACTGGAAAGAGATAAATAATTTGTGATGATGTGCTTCCAGAATTAAAATGTGTTAAAATTCCAGTTATTGCTCTATTATCATGGGACTAGTTTTAAAATATGCGCCTTTTTATTGTTAACAATTTGATACCAAAATGAAAGACGTAACACAAAAATTGATGTTATTAAACTGAACGAGTATACACATTAGGTTGCAGTATACAAATTGGCGCTCGTTTACGGGTAACTTTAGGCTTTCCTGCGGGGAGGCACGCCAGGCTTTTGTACATTATATTCCAATACACCTGTAGGGAATATAATTGCGAACACAATGATACCAAAACGAGAGACGTAGCACGAGAATTAAGGTGAGAAAACTGAAACGAGTATACACATTTTACAGATTTTGTGCGCTCACGGGTAACTTTTCCGAATTTAGGCTTTGCTGTGGGGAGTCTCACAAGGCTTTTGGACATTATATGCATATAAATATGCAGGGAATTTAATTGCGAACACAATGATACCAAAACAAACGACGTAGCACGAGAATTAAGGTGAGAGAACTGAAACGAGTACAGTATACACATTTAGGCGTCGCTGCACGCTAGCCCGCACCATTGGCCCCATGATGTCAAAGTCTGCGGTGCTCTCGTGGCACGCGCGATAGTGTTAACTTGTTCCAACCGTCTACCACTGTTTGCAAAAGCGAATTTTCTTATATTTCTTCGGCATTTTTGTTTAGTTAGTTTAAATCTATGACCTCTTGTTCTTGAAGTTCAAGGTCTCAGGAAATCTTCCCTATGGATTTTATCAATTCCTGTTACTATTTTGCACATAGTGATCATATCACCTCTTTTTCTTCTGTCTTCTAGTTTTGGCATATTTAATGCCTCTAACCTCTCCTCGTAGCTCTTGCCCTTCAGTTCTGGGAGCCATTTAGTAGCATATCTATATATATGTGGTGTGTGTGTGTGTGTGTGGTTTGTGTTTTTCAAAGATATTTATCATTAAAAATACTGTACTACACAACCAAAAAATCTTCAATTTTTTTGGCACAAGGAGTGGAAGCAAGGGTATTTTTTTTTTTAATTTTCTTCATTTTTAATTTAATTTTAATAAGAACAAGATATGATCTTTCTATAAATACCTTGACAAATTATTTAAAATATCTTTTAGATACTGAAGTAATATAAATTGTCATTTATAATACTATACAAAATGGTCAAGGAACACAATATCAGGATTTACATGTTAAAATGTAAAGAAATACTACAAATAAGCATAATTACCATGAAACAGGGATTTTAGGAATTTAGTTGCAAATTACAGCTAAAAATTGTGTCCCTTTATTGCCTACATTGATTGTGTTCTGTCCTTAAGTCTACTATACTCTATATCACTGGTTCCCAATCAGTCACAACCCATCAGGTATGTCTAATTACCTATGGCCATTCCCAAGAAGGTTGGGAACATTTGCTCTATGTTATACATTTTTTTTTTAACATTTCTATTTTGGGAAAAGAATGCAAATAAATCTTGGTACAAGGTTAAAACATTTATGTACTCAAGAAATGCTCTCTACAAGTTTGTAAATTACTAATATCTTTACTAAAAAATATATCTCTTGTACACAACAAGATATAGCATTAAAAAATGCATAACATAACTTGTGTAACAAAATTTTAAAACTAGGTTTTAAAATTGAACCCTCTTCATACCCTCTTCATTGCTTTCATACCCTCTTCACTAGGTGAAGAGGGTATGAAAGCAACATACAGAAGTTGCTCATTTTTGGCACTGCTGCATACGGTGATATCTGATTCTGCTGCAAACCACTGGCAACACTTACTGTACTAGAGACATTTTTCTAGACATGTGGACTAAGGTCACTTATTATGTTCTAGGGCTGTATCTTGTGAGTGCATTAAACTCCATATAAAGTACTTTGCAATACTTAATTTTCATATACTAATATATAAACATTGTATGTATTTATTTATTTATTTATTTTTTATATACACGAGTTCTTACATTCTTGTAAAGCTACTAGCACGCATAGCATTTCGGGCAGGTCCTTAATCCTAATTTTTCCCAGGAATACGACTCGCTAAATCGTTTAACAACCAGGTACTGTACTCATTCACTGCTGAGTGAACAGAGGCTACAGTTAAGGACTGGCACCCAGTCCATCCACCTGGCCAGGATACGAACCCAAGCCAAAGCGCTCGCGAAGCATGGGTGAGTGTCTTACCACTGTGCCACAGAGATTCCTATGACATGAATGATAAACTACTTTTTTATACTGTATTATTAAAATATTACTGTAATTAAAATTTCTAACTTGTGAGCTTGTTAAACAGGATTGACAAATACAGTACAGTACCAGGAAACATGCTCATCAACCATTCAAGTACAGTATTGTGTTTATAAGAAAATAAGAAGCAATTCATTAATAATGTTGTTGTTCTCATGATAGTTCCCCATGTTAATCCTCTTTTTGTCTCAGGCATGTGACATTGAAAATTTACCTAATACTGTACTCTATTAAGGACCATGCAGACATTTATTTGATGTACACCTCAAGTACTTTGTAAGTTTAATCATCTATCACACATGTAAGCTATAATACAGCATAGTACTGTAATTGCATAGTGTATTACAAACTAAACAAATAACAACAACAGTTCATTAAAGTTCAGGCAATTCTAAGAAAAAAGACAGAAAAAAAGTCTCTAACAAGTGGCAATTATGTTTCAGAAGAAATGTATTATATTGGCGTATGTATATTAACATAGTATGTACATTCCAGGTGTGACTTAATTGTAAATGTAAGCTAAATTTAGAGATAAGAGGGAAAACAATTATTGCATTCTCCCCTAAACCTCAGAAGCAAGGTATCAAATACCTAGATAAGACAAGAGGTTCACCCTAAGCACCCTTAAAAAAAGTCTACAAATGAACTGATTCCAACCTTAACCCAGAATGCAGACACACATGCTACTGATCCTTCACATGACACCTTGCAGAACATTACTCTTCCTCATATTTACAACTTACTTGCTTCCATCCACAGCTTATGGATTTCAAGTTGAAGTCGCCCACTATCAACAGCCGTGAACTATCCTTATCCGCTCTAGCTATGATCTCTCTCATTATCGTTATAAGGAACCTTCCTCGTTTACTATCTAGCTGCTCCTTTGACCATGTGCTGCTTTACGGTGGGGACTCATAGGCAATTTAGGATCACTAGGTTTATCATCCTAATGGCAGATCTCTAGTGCTATATTATGTCAACTTCTTGTTGAATGGCAGTCATTATTTCGTTCAACTTTAGGTGTTCTTTCAGGTCACCAGCCACAGGCAAACGCCACCGCCTTCCTTTCCTATTTTTTCTTTCCCGTCTCCAAATGGAGTAGGCTAGCCCTTGGGGATATGACCTCATTTAAACATACATCTCAAGTGTTTGTCCTCCTCCGTGAGTGCAAACAATGTCTGGTGTCTGCACCTTTATTACATCACTTAACTCAAATATCTTTGGAGACCTTACTCATCTAATGTTGGTGTATGCAATCTTCAGGAACTTGTTCCCCATCTTCTTATTTTTCACTCCCCCTTTCTCTAATGATTTTGTTGGTTTGAAAATTTTGATTTTTTGGTTTGCCTTTATGTATCGCTTTACTGGTCTGCCTACTCTTATCACTTTGTAGAAAAAGAATTGATATCTTCTTAATTCCTGCTCTCATTTAAAAGTTTTGCCTCGGCGAGGTTCCATTTCAGCTTCTTTCTGTCTTCCTCTTTTCTGAAAGATCGTTAGCCTCTCGTCTTAACGGACCACCCTTTCCCCATCCCCAACGCTTTGTAATTTTCTGGCATTTCTTAGTACTTCTTCCATCTGTTTGGCACCGTCTAGGGTGACCCTCAAAGGTCAATCTTTTCCTTTTACATATCGGGCCTAATCTTCCCCTGTAGTCGCACACATTCACTTTGGTTGTAAGACCTTCCCCGAGGCCCACAATTTTATCTACTACTTTTGCTTTTCTACAGCTTCTTTCTGACCGAGATGTTATCTTCCTTTTCTATGCAGCCAAAAATTATCAGGGACTTACTACGATCAACTGCGTTTTGCACCAACTTTGGGTTAGATGCCAAGTCTTTTCTCATTTCTAGCCTAATGTTTGTTTTAATCTTGGTTGCTGCAGTGTTGGACTTCTTTACTGCTTCTTCTATTTTTTCCCTTCTCCTTGGGCCACTTGCCGGCATAAAGTGGTTTGCATATCTTTCTTGCACTGTTCTATTCCATGTGCAACTTCCTCCATTTGTGCTGACAAAAGCTGTTTCTCCTGTTGAATTTCCTTGCCTAACCTATTATAATCATTTATGTTTAAATATACTTTAACTTCTTCCAAAGCTATTTTTAAGAGACTATTTTCCTCTTCCATGGCTTTGCATTTTGTTTCCAATTTACTCTTATCCTTGCACAGGGTCCTTTCCTACACCCTCCAGACATACAACTTTGCTATTTAAATGGTCCATTACTTTCTTTACAATTTACCTAATTATTTCTACATGGGAGTTCACTATAGTATCTAAATTTGCCAACTTGTTGTATAGACTGGTTATCTCAATGCTTTCTCTTCACTGAAACCATCAAAATCAAGCTTTGTTGTGTATTTCCTCTTGCCACCGGCGGCCATCTTTAATGTTGTTCTCTGCACTGGTAACACTAGGGGCAACTTTTTCTCATCCAATTTTTCCACTTCCCATTAGCACATTCCTGTTATCTCACCTATTTTTCAAAAGGACTATACCTTTATGTTGTCTGGGACACGACTCACTATCATCATCCTGTACTACAAGACTTAGGATTGTTGAAATAGGCTGGAGCTCCTCTTGTCTGGCTCCCTGGGATAGAAACTTGGGATGAAACTGTTGGTGTGTGTGTGTGTGGTGTGTGCGAGCGCGTGCGTGACAAGCTGCGTGCGTGCGTGCGTGCGTGCATGCGTGTGTGTGTGTGTGTGGTGGTGTGTGTGTGTGGTGTGGTGTGTGTGTGTGTGTGTGTGTGGTGTGTGTGTGTGTGGTTGTGTGTGTGTGGTGTGTGGTGTAATTACCTAAGTGTAGTTACAGGATGAGAGCTACGCTCGTGGTGTCCCGTCTTCCCAGCACTCTTTGTCATATAACGCTTTGAAACTACTGACGGTTGGCCTCCACCACCTTCTCACTTAACTTGTTCCAACCGTCTACCACTCTGTTTGCGAAGTGAATTTTCTTACGTTTTCTTCGGCATCTGTGTTAGCTAGTTTTAAATCTATGACCTCTTGTTCTTGAAGTTCCAGGTCTCAGGAAATCTTCCCTGTCGATTTTATCAATTCCTGTTACTATTTTGTATGTAGTGATCATATCACCTCTTTTTCTTCTATCTTCTAGTTTTGGCATATTTAATGCCTCTAACCTCTCCTCGTAGCTCTTGTCCTTCATTTCTGGGAGCCACTTAGTGGCATGTCGTTGCACCTTTTCCAGTTTGTTGATGTGCTTCTTAAGATATGGCACCAACACAACCGCTGCATATTCTAGCTTTGGCCTAACAAAAGTCGTGAACAATTTCTTTAGTATTTCGCCATCCATGTATTTAAAAGCAATTCTGAGGTTAGAAAGTGTAGCATAGGCTCCTCGCACAATGTTCTTATGTGGTCCTCAGGTGATAGTTTTCTATCTAAACCACCCCTAGATCCCTTTCTTTATCAGAATTCTTTAAAGATTTCTCACATAATATATAGGTTGTGTGGGTCTATGTTCTCCTATTCCACATTCCATAACATGGCATTTATTCACATTAAATTCCATTTGCCAAGTGGTGCTCCATATACTTATTTTGTCCAGGTCTTCTTGAAGGGCATGACAATCATCTAAGTTTCTTATCCTTCCTATTATCTTAGCATCATCAGCAAACATGTTCATATAATTCTGTATACCAACTGGTAGATCATTTATGTAGACAATAAACATCACTGGTGCAAGAACTGAACCCTGTGGTACTCCACTTGTGACATTTCTCCAGTCCGATACATTGCCTCTGATCACAGCCCTCATTTTTCTATCAGTCAGAAAGTTTTTCATCCATGTTAGAAGCTTACCTGTCACCCCTCCAATATTTTCCAGTTTCCAGAACAACCTCTTATGGAACTCTGTCGAAAGCCTTTTTTAGGTCCAGATAGATGCAGTCAACCCAACCATCTCTTTCCTGTAATATCTCTGTTGCTCGATCATAAAAACTGAGTAAATTCGATACACAGGATCTCCAGATCGAAAACCATACTGTCTGTCTGATATTATATCATTTCTCTCCAGGTGTTCTACCCATTTAGTTTTTAATTATTTTTTCCAATATTTTGACTATTACACTTGTCAATGATACCGGTCTATAATTAAGGGGGTCTTCCCTGCTTCCACTTTGTAGATTGGAACTATGTTAGCCTTTTTCCACACATCAGCTACAACTCCTGTAAACAGGGATGCCTGAAAAATCAGTTGAAGAGGATGCTGAGCTCAGGTGCACATTCTCTCAGAACCCATGGTGAAACTCCATCTGGACCAACTGCTTTGTTCTTATTTAGCTCTTGAGCATTTTTTCCACTTCGTCTCTAGACACCTCTATGTGCTCTATGTTGTTCTCTGGAATTCTTATTGTATCTGGTTCCCTGAAGATTTCATTTTGTACAAACACACTTTGGAACTTTTCGTTTAATGTTTCACACATTTCCTTTTCATTTTCCGTGAATCTATTTCCCATTTTCAACCTCTGAATATTATCCTTTACCTGCAATTTGTTGTTTATGAATTTATAGAATAGACCTGGTTCTGTTTTACATTTGTCTGCAATCCCTTTTTCAAATTTCTTTCTGCCTCTCTCCTCACTGCCGTGTAGTTGTTTCTCGCATCTTTGTATCGCTGGTATGTTTGGGGGTTTGGCCTCTTCCTGTATTGATTCCATTTTTGTGTCTTTTGGTCTCTGGCCCTCTCGCACTTTCTGTTGAACCAATCCTGTTTCCTAGTTCTGCTTCTCTGTTTTGGTATAAATTTTTTTGTGCCTTTATCATATATTTCACAAAACTTGACATACATCTCATTCACTTCCTTGCCTAGCAACAAGTCTGTCCAATTATACTCACTAAAAAATTTTCTAAGGTTGCCATAATGTCCTCTCCTAAAGTCAGGTTTTTCAATTGCATCGACCATCATATTTTCTTCCAGATTATAACGCATTGCATACTTTATCCCCAAAAAGACATGGTCACTTTTACCCAAGGGAGGAAGGTACTGAATGTCAAATATTTCTTCCTCCTTCCTGGTAAATATCAAATCTAGCATGGAGGGAACGTCCCCTTCCCTCATCCTCGTAGCTTGTTTAACATGTTGATACAAGAATGTTTCCAGGATGAGGTCTACAAATTTACAGGTCCAGAAATCTTCTGTTTTAGCTTCATATGCTTCCCAGTCTATGGATTTCAAGTTGAAGTCGCCGACTATCAACAGTCGTGAACTATCGTTATCCGCTCTCGCTATGATCTCTCTCATTATCGTTATAAGACCTTCTCGTTTACTATCTAGCTCCTCCTTTGACCATGTGCTGCTTAGCGGTGGACTATATGCATTTATGATCACTAGTTTATCATCCTCATGGCAGATCTCTAGTGCTATTATGTCAACTTCTTGTGGATTGGTAGTCATTATTTCGTTCACCTTTAGGTGTTCTTTCACACAGCACAGCAACGCCACCGCCTTTCCTAATTTTTCTGTCCGTCTCCAAATTGAGTAGCCCTTGGGAATATGACCTCATTTAAAATAACATCTTCAAGTTTTGTCTCCGTGAGTGCAACAATGTCTGGTGTCTGCAGCTGTATTATATCACTTAACTCCAGTATCTTTGACCTTACTCCATCTATGTTGGTGTATGCAATCTTCAGGAACTTGTTCCCCATCTTCTTATTTTTCACTCCCCCTTTCTCTAATGATTTTGTTGGTTTGCTTTTATGTACCACTTTACTGGTCTGCCTACCCCTATCACTTTGTAGAAAAAGAATTGATTTCTTCTTCATTCCTGCTCTCATTTAAACGTTTTGCCTCGGCGAGGTTCAGTTTCAGCTTCTCTCTATCTCTTTTTGAAAGATCTCGTCTTAACGACCACCCTTTCCCATCCTCAACGCTTTGTAATTTTCTGGCATTCCTTAGTACTTCTTCCATCTGTTTGGCACCGTTTAGGGTGATCCTCAAAGGTCGATCTTTCCCTTTTACATATCTGCCTATTCTCCTGTAGTCGCACACATTCTCTTGGTTGTAAGACCTTCCACGAGGCCAACAATTTTATCTACTACTTTTGCTTCTTCTACAGCTCTTTCTGACCTAGATGTTATCTCCTTTTCTATGCAGCCAAAAATGATCAGGGACTTACTCCGATCAACTGTGTTTGCACCAACTTTGGGTTAGATGCCAATTCTTTTCTCACTTCTAGCCTAATGTTTGTTTTATCTTGGTTGCTGCAGTGTTTGACTTCTTTTACTGCTTCTTCTATTTTTTCCTTGTCCTTGGCCACTTGCGCATAAGTGAGTTGCATATCTTTCTTGCACTGTTCTATTCCCTGTGCAACTTCCTCCATCTGTGCTGACAAAAGCTGTTTCTCCTGTTGAATTTCCTTGCCTAACCTATTGTAGTCATTTGTGTTTAAATTACTTTAACTTCTTCCAAAGCTATTTTTAAGAGACTATTTTCTTCTTCCATGGCTTTGCATTTTGTTTCCAATTTAATCTTATCCTTGCACAGGTCTTTCACTACACCCTCAAGACATACACTTTGCTATTTAAATGGTCATTACTTTCTTTCAATTTACTATTAATTCTATATGAGAGGTCACTATAGTATCTAATTTTGCCAACTTGTTGTATAGACTGGTTATCTCAATGCTTTCTTCACTGAAACCATCAAAATCAAGCTCTGTTGTGTGTTCCTCTTGCCACCGGCGGCCATCTTGAATGTTGTTCTCTGCACTGTAAACACTAGGGGCAACTTTTTCTCATCCAATTTTTTCACTTCCCTTGGCACATTCCTGTTATCTCACCTATTTTTTCAAAAGCACTATACCTTTATGTTGTCTGGGACACCACTCACTATCATCATCCTGTACTACAACACTTAGATTGTTGAAATAAGCTGGAGCTCCTCTTGTCTGCCTCCTGGATAGAACTTGGGATGAAACTGTTTGGTGTGTGTGTGTGTGTGTGTGCGTGTGCTTGCGTGTGTGCGTGCGTGTGTGCGTGCGTGCATGCGTGTGTGGTTGTGTGTGTGTGTGTGGGTGTGTGTGTGTTTTTTTCAAAGATTTTATCATTAAAAATACTTTATACACAACCCAAAATCTTCAATTTTTTTGGCACAGGAGTGAAGCAAGGGTATTTTTTTTTTAATTTCTTCATTTTTATTTAATTTTAATAAGAACAAGATTTGATCTTTCTATAAATACCTTGACAAATTTTTTAAATATCTTTAGATACTGAAGTATATAATTGTCATTTTATAATACTTACAAAAATGGTTCAAGAAACACAATATCAGGATTTACATGTTAAAATGTAAAGAAATACTACAAATACGCATAATTACCATGAAACAGGGATTTTAGGAATTTATTGCAAATTACAGCTAAAATTGTGTCCCTTTATTGCCTACATTGATTTGTGTTCTGTCCTTAGTCTACTATACTCTATATCACTGTTCCCAATCAGTCACAACCCATCAGGTATGTCTAATTACCTATGGCCATTCCCAAGAAGGTTGGGAACATTTGCTCTATGTTATACATTTTTTTTTTTAACATTCTATTTTGGGAAAAGAATGCAAATAAATCTTGGTACAAGGTTAAAACATTTATGTACACAAGAAATGCTCTCTACAAGTTTGTAATTTACTAATATCTTTACTAAACAATATATCTCTTGTACACAACAAGATATAGCATTAAAAAATGCATAACATAACTTGTGTAACAAAATTTTAAAACTAGGTTTTAAAATTGAACCCTCTTCATACCCTCTTCATTGCTTTCATACCCTCTTCACTAGGTGAAGAGGGTATGAAAGCAACATACAGAAGTTGCTCATTTTTGGCACTGCTGCATACGGTGATATCTGATTCTGCTGCAAACCACTGGCAACACTTACTGTACTAGAGACATTTTTCTAGACATGTGGACTAAGGTCACTTATTATGTTCTAGGACTGTATCTTGTGAGTGCATTAAACTCCATATAAAGTACTGTGCAATACTTAATTTTCATATACTAATATATAAACATTGTATGTATTTATTTATTTATTTATTTTTTTATATACACGAGTTCTTACATTCTTGTAAAGCTACTAGCACGCATAGCATTTCGGGCAGGTCCTTAATCCTAATTTTTCCCAGGAATACGACTCGCTAAATCGTTTAACAACCAGGTACTGTACTCATTCACTGCTGAGTGAACAGAGGCTACAGTTAAAGACTGGCACCCAGTCCATCCACCCTGGCCAGGATACGAACCCAAGCCAAAGCACTCGCGAAGCACGGGCGAGTGTCTTACCACTGTGCCACAGAGATTCCTATGACATGAATGATAAACTACTTTTTTATACTGTATTATTAAAATATTACTGTAATTAAAATTTTCTAACTTGTGAGCTTGTTAAACAGGATTGACAAATACAGTACAGTACCAGGAAACATGCTCATCAACCATTCAAGTACAGTATTGTGTTTATAAGAAAATAAGAAGCAATTCATTAATAATGTTGTTGTTTCTCATGATAGTTCCCCATGTTAATCCTCTTTTTGTCTCAGGCATTGTGACATTGAAAATTTACCTAATACTGTACTCTATTAAAGACCAAACAGACATTTATTTGATGTACACCTCAAGTACTTTGTAAGTTTAATCATCTATCACACATGTAAGCTATAATACAGCATAGTACTGTAATTTGCATAGTGTATTACAAACTAACAAATAACAACAACAGTTCATTAAAGTTCAGGCAATTCTAAGAAAAAGGACAGAAAAAAGTCTAACAAGTGGCAATTATGTTTCAGAAGAAATGCATTATATTGGTGTATGTATATTAACATAGTATGTACATTCCAGGTGTGACTTAATTGTAAATGTAAGCTAAATTTAGAGATAAGAGGGAAAACAATTATTGCATTTCTCCCCTAAACCTCAGAAGCAATGTATCAAATACCTAGATAAGACAAGAGGTTCACCCTAAGCACCCTTAAACAAAGTCTACAAATGAAACTGATTCCAACCTTTAACCCAGAATGCAGACACACATGCTACTGATCCTTCACATGACACCTTGCAGAACATTACTCTTCCTCATATTTACAACTTACTTGCTTCCATCCACAGCTTTTGTCCGAGATATTTCACACTGTGCGATTTTTGAAAGGCGATGAGACAGACTTGACCGCGACGCTGCTTCAGTCTCTGCGTGGCTTGAGGCCCTACGAGGATCTACTAGTGGCATCATGCACACAACATCTGAAATGAAGCTGACTTTATGAATAAATATCACCATCATTACCCTATTTGATAGGGTATACTAAGAGCAACACAGGAAAGAAAGGTTATAGACACTCGTTCACCTTCTGTGTTTAAGTTTATGCAATCTACACACACATCAGATCCTGCCTTAATCCCTCATTATCAGCTTTACAAAGATCTGGAACAGACAGACCCAACTTAGTCAACATTTTTAACCCTTCTGGATATTTTCAGATACTATATCTTTCATATCTGCACATTTAAAGCTATTAAACTTTAATTTAGGGTTGCCTGTTATCTTAGAAAGAAATCACTATTATTCCATGTAATGTACAGTACAGCATTATTAAACTAAATATTATCAATATTATTACTTAGGATAAAAACCCACACTTGTGTACTTGTGAAATTTATGTACCACACCAAGTGTGGTATTTTATCCTATGTTATTATGCCTGTGAAAAGACATTATTATTAATTATTATTACTATTATAGTTAGATAAAACTATTAATTTCTATTTAGAGCAGGGGTCTCCAAACTATGGCCCGCGGGCCACATCCGGCCCGCCATATAATTTCATCCGGCCCGCCAAACAAATCCCTGTGTGGTGGCCTTGAAAAAATAATTATTGTACGAATGGCATCGCAGAATTATTCAAAGCTGGGGCTGCTGACTGGTGGCGCTCAGCCCGAGTCAGTTTTCCCCTCTCTCGATAGTGTGACGCACAGATACTAGTACTGGTAGGTATGTGTTGTGCATTACAACCAATCAGTTGTGTATAACAGTTATAATTTGATAAAGTTTGCTTGTAGTTTTGTGTCCATTTTGGTTCAACATACTTGTGTGAACAAACATTTTCCAAAATGAAGTATGTGAAATCTAACTATCGAGCAAATTTGTCTGATGATCACTTGAAATCAATTCTTATAATTGGCTCATCTAATCTGGAACCTGATTTTAATGAAATTTTGAAGTCAAAACGACAGTATCATTCGTCACACTAATTTGGTTGCATAAAACTAAAGGCAGGAATCTATTTAGTTTACCCTAATTTTTTCCAAAAAGATATGTTTTAATTTTTCCATGTTTATACTTTAATATTTGAGGAAATTAAATTACTGGCACTGATTTGTTTTTTGTTTTTTTTCATTTTTATTCCTTCGGCCCGCATAAATATGGGAAATATATAATGTGGCCCTTACATTGAAAAGTTTGGAGACCCCTGATTTAGAGGACCAACATTAAATTAGGCTTTTTAACTTTTAACAGATAGACTAAAAATAAAATTGAGAAAAAAGACTAAGTATTAGCTCAAATAATGGGTTAAACTAAATTAACAACTACTGTACAGGGTAAAATGTGCATTTAGCTCACTTTGTTCTCAACTAATTTATCCTATTTTTTGCTCATTTTTTAATTTTATTTGTAAATATTATTCAATATAATCCCTTGTATTTTAAAAATGTTTTAATAAGCTTGTACTGTACAACAAATGGTAAGAATGAGTTTGCTTATGTGACTTTTTCCGAGGCCTCCAAACCTTCTGTACTGTAAGGGCATGTGTACTGATTGTTTTCCTTGTGTGTATGGGGGGGGGGCCATGACCTTGTGTGGGGTATGGCCTTTCGTTATGCAAGCATTTTTACTGGGTTTTCTTTTGATATGCAGAACAGGATCGTTATATGCAAGTTGAAACCATATCATGTGACAAATGAAGTATGTATACACTAGGCAAGAATAAGACGAACTTACTTACACAACATAATACACTGATAAGAAGGCCCAGTTATAAGAGAAAAGTGATTGTAGCTGGGAAAACAAATGACCAAGTTTGGCATTAATACTACATAGTACCATATGATAAAATAAAATACACAGGCAGCAGATCATTGGATGATGCTGTTTACCAATACTTTACCTAAATGATAGCCTGGGGCTGGCTGTTGATGGTGAACAGTTACAGTCTCTAGCTGAAAAATGGCATTATTCATGGGCATTGAGAGCTTCAAGCCAAGTTTAGGATGAGTGGAGAAGTTTAGCAGATAGTTTGAGTACTCTTACTGCATTTTGTTACCTCTGGGGTATTAATAATTGGAACAGCGTGTACTACAAAGAGGCAAGTGAACAAATTAAGGTTTTTCTCTTATCATAATTGTTATTCTTACGCAATCGAAATCAGTGTATCTATTCTTTCGATGTCTTATTATGCCAAAACATACCTTTTATAATTTACTACACAAAAATATCTTAAAATTGATAATAAATAGCCCCAAAAATGTAATTATTCGTTAATGTGGATTGGGTTCACAATAGGATACAGATTTTTTTAGAGTGAACAGCATGGGGGGAGGGGGGTTGGAAAGGAAAAAACTATTATTAATATGGACTTATGTATAGCTTCTTAGTACTTTTTGTTAGCATGGTATAATGTACTGTGATTGATTTATTATACCTTGCTGAAATACAGCACAATTAATTTACAATATATATATATATATATGCATCAAGTTGACCAGAAATGTGACAAGGTGTACAATACTCAGAGTGCAATAATTTGTCATAATACCTGTTTGAACAATTCTGGTTACTATGCTAGGCTAAGAAAGTTTTAAAATCAGTTGATGAACCATTTTAGGAATGTAGTGACCTCTATGCCCAGAAAACTATCAGTTAGAAAGATTAGGATGCAAAAAAACAAAAAGATCTCAAATCAAAAGCTTACTATGTCCTTGGTTAGGTCATATGTGTGTAGAGATATAGTATATTCCATGAATCTCTGTATTTAAATCACAGTATATAGAGACCCCTAGAGGAACCCTACCTAACCTATACAGCCCAAAAGGTAAGGTAATTACCAGGAGAGAGAAAAAAAGCTCTAAGCCAATATGACTATATAGCACTTGAAACAAAGAAAGGGTACAGTGAAATCATACACAGGAATTTCAACAAACCTTGTTTATATAATTATTGAAACAGTATATACTGCAAGGTTGGCTGTGTTACCTTAAGTTGGGTTATAATTTGCTTCGATAAAGTTAACAAAATCCAGTGGCAAACCTTGCCAAATTTACCCTAATTCAATCCAACAAGATAAAAGGTTGTGTTTTATATATAGTGTGCCACGTCACAATTTTAATGTGAGCACAGTGTTTGGACCACAGGGCACAAGGGTGCTGTCCAAGCCTGATAAAATGTCAGAAAGATAAGGCAACGCACCATATCTATCATACTTAGCCTGAAATCAGGTCACAAATGCAGGATGGAGGACCAAGGCTAATTGTGAACTAGTAAGGCTAACTGTGAACTAAGTCAGTCGGATTATACTCAAGACAAAATAGCACAAACCATAATTATCGACAAATGAAAAGTTATTTCCGATGCAAAACAAACAATTTGTTTTTCCAATTCCAATTTCCCCCCCAAGACACACTCGTATCTTTCAGCCACAGCTCGATCATCTACACTCGTCGCTTCCTCAACTCTCAGTCTCTCACCTAACAAAGAAGGCTTTATTAAAGCCATCCTGGTCGAGCAAAAACCACAACTTGCGTTAGTTACAATGTCGATGCCGACTACTGTCCATCAACAACAGTACCTGAATTTTCAGGGGTGTCAGGCGCCTCTGGTGACGTCACAGTGTTGCCATATTTAGGATACTTAGCGACTCGTCACACACGGAGCGCACACATATATTTTCACCATTTCGGACACAAAATTAGTACGTTTCGTATATATAACATGACTCAATATTAAAACCACAATATAATGCTATTACCAGTTAAAATCTTCTACTTAACAGTTATATAGTTTTTAAATGAAATTGAGTGATGTGACGGACATAATCCGGGTTTCATAAGAACGACGCCCGCCAGCGTAACACTTCAAATCTGAAGGAAATCTGAAGGCCCACAACATGATCGAACGCACAAAACACTAAACCGTGGCCATTTTTTGGGTAGACTCTTGTGCATTTACTGTGTGATAGTTTTACTTTATATAATATGTATTAACGGTAAATGACTAACATGTGAATATTATTAAAAACAAAGTCAGAAGCCACACACATGTAGAGTCCACGTGTCTTCTGTGTTAATTTTGGGAGCTCTTTTACTGAAGCTAGACACAGATATAGTGAAATAATCATGATGGAGTCAGAGTTTGTCTCCGGTGGATTCCTTCCCATATTGGTCTCCGAATGCATGATAGAACTGATGAGTTAGCCAAGACTTTTGCTCGTAAAGAGGGAACTGATTACCAACTTGGACTGCCTTTGAGCAGCCTGAGGGCAGCAATATCCCAGGAACATCAACTAAATTTTGGAGATTTGAGGCAAAGTGAAATTCCACCAGTTACTCCATCTATCATCATTCTATTATGCAGGAAGAACCGCACGTCTGTGGGTCATCCATAATTTAGCAGACTTCTAGATGCTACCACTGCTAGGCTTAGGCTCGGCTACAAGTTCCTCTGGGAGTTTGTAACATCTGCTGATGTAGATTCGACTAAATGTAAACTGTCAGCAGAACTATTCGCATACTGCGTCATTATATAATGGAATGTGAAAAAATTGCGGAATTTAGAGATAACACCATCAATGGTACCCAAGAAATGTGTAAGTATTTCATTCATAATGATGTGCTGCCCGAAATCTTAGCGAAGTATTCAAAATTTGCTTACTGTAGGTAATGCATGCACATGACTGTAAAGCTACCACCCAGTTGGGTGGGTGCAGCAAGACTAGTAACTGTGTGACTCACTATAGATGTAACGACGTGCTTGTATAGTGACTGTTGTGAGTCTCTTGTTGAACACTTGTGGCACACAGATTATTGATGTGTGTATTTGTGTGGGTGATTAGATAGTATGTGTATGTATATATGTATATACGTATATATATATATATATATATAATATATATATTATATATATATATCTATATATATATAATATATATATATACACATACATATATATGCATATATACATATCTATATATGCATATATACATATATATCATATATATATATATCTATATATTATATATATATATCTATTATATATATATATATCTATTATATATATATGTATGTTGTCATGTATATGTAAATTATAAATTTGTAACTAGCGTCAAAATTGTTATTTGCTTAGCTAAACGAACTAGAGGGTTCAGTTCCTGAACCGATTATGTGCCTCTGTAGTCCTTTACACCACCGATGTAATGATGATAGATTGAGTAACTGGTGTGAACTTCACTTTGCCTCAAGCTTCCGAAATTTAGTTTGATGTTCCTGGAATATTACTGCACTCCGGCTGCTAAAAGGCAGTCGTTAAGAATATTGTATTAAAACAATTATACTCAGAGCCCATTGTGCTGACTGGTATAAAATCTACAAGGAACTGGAGAGAAAGTCTTCAAGTATTAGGAACACAAATTGAGAAGGTCTCACCCATATCAGAAGATATTTAGAAAAATTGTATAACCGCTTTCCATTAAACTATTACAAAATCCACTATGATCTCTTTTTAATGACAAAATTTTAGCCATTTGCGTAACAACTGTTATAATCTTATACCTTTAATAATCATAGTAACCGAAATATTCATATTTTTTTATATACAAGAGATGAAACAGAAAGTCATAAGCTAGATCTGTGTATCGCTCCTGAAGACGTCAGTAAGGAGACGGACTTTTAGCAAATACCTTCCTGTGATTGGCTGTTTGCTGGGAATGCCAACACTCTTTCTGTAATTAAATGCAAACTAAGAATACGTCGTTTTGCACACAATATCTTTATTTCAAATACAATCTCTTCATTTTTTACAAGACAGAATTTCCATCTAACTGAATAATCGAGTCCATAAGAGAACTGAGCATTGTATCATCGATATTATTTGCGTGAGGCAACCCTTACTGATGACGTCACAAGCTAGGTAGCCAGCCCATGTTTCTGTAACACTCGTTACATTCTGAAGTATTAATTATCACTTTATTAATGCTTTTAAATACTTAACCCTTCACTTTTTATGTAGATTAAAGTTGAAGCAGAATATCATAGCAAGGATGGTGGTGCTGAATAAAGATGATTTATTAAGTGGATGGAGCCTTTTAGCTGATCCCTTCCTTGATTAGCTGTTGGTGTGAATGTCAACAAAGAGTTTCTACACATGAATATCATTGATTATGCACCCCATACCATTTTGTGGGCGGAGCTTGGAACCTCCTACCCGAGCACAACAACCCACTTATGGGTTGCTGTTTGGCTATTTTAGTGCGTTGGAAAAAAAACAGATGGCGTTAGTTGTATTTTTCAGGGTAATTTGTTATAAGTGTAATTTGATGTCAACAGATGGCGTAAGCTGTATCTTATGGCCACTGTTGACCTGCCAGTTGATAGTGTTCTCTTCTGCCGACAGATGGCATCAGCTGTATTATTACTACTTCCGAATTCCTTTTAAACACAGATCCACAAATCCCCAGCTTATTATGATAAGCTTTATACTATTCTGGTATTAGATAACATTATTTTCTTTTATCTACTGTTGAGAATATCATTAAATACGTCTGCTTAGATGTACTGTTCTTTGTTGAGATGGCCGTAATATTATTAAAACAACAAATGATGCATAAAATAACAGCATTTCACACTAAGAATACTTTGATATATTGAAATTTGGTAGTGAATTCCAATCTAGGAATCTCCTATGACTAAACTGTACTGTGTTCGCTTTAGCCGGGCATACTGTATATATGGTTAATAACAAATCATTGTGAAGGGGACAGGCAGCCAGTGTATATACATATGTTAGGCTTATACCGGTCCCACACAGGTGGAACTATGAGTAGTAAGACTGGGTGCTGCCGGGGCTGAACTTTTATCACCCTTACTAATATTTTGTTAAATCTTCACAAGAGAACAACTGTAAATGTTGGAATAGTTTTTATTACAACATACAAGCTAAAGAACCAGTTCAGAAACTGAGGAAATAAAGCTGCCAAAAAGAAACATTACAAAGTCCACTCCAACAGAGTGATAGACATTCTGGCCAAAACAGGAATTTCACACTGGATCTTAATGCTGATATGTTGATGTGATTATCAACTATAAAGATTTTAAGGCAGGTTGGTTTAGTTCTTTATATGCACCCCATACCCATCTTGTGGGCGGTTGGGAAGGGTTACAGAGGCACATAATGGGTTCAGGGGACTGAACCCCACAATTTATTTAGCTAAGCAAGTTACAATCTTGATGGGTAGTTACAATTTCAATAGACATCGTCACATTAGGAAAGCCTTTTTTATTTATTAAATAGTATAAGGACAAATTAAAGACCTAACTTAATTTGAGTTGCTCACGTGGCCCCAACCAATGAGGTGATTTGATAAAATAACTATGCCCAAGATTACCATCATAGTGCCGTCGGATGATGGACAAATAGCCTCGAGTACCATCATCTTTTTAACGGTCGTGATGGTCGAGTGGTTAAGGTCTCATGTACACCAGTTGCGTATGCTCCTGGCAGTATGGGTTCGAGTCACTTATGGGGTGTGAGTTTCAGTTTGCATATATGCCTGGGGACCATTCAGGCTTATTCTCAATATATATATATATATATATATATTATATATATATATATAATATATATATATATATATATATATATATATTATTATATTAAATATGACCGAAAAAGTAAGATTAATAATTCTAACACGAATTTTCTCTCTATTTTCTTATGTTTCTTTTTACTGGTGACGGTAAATGAAGATCAATTCTCCAAAATTCATTTTTATTCTCTAGTCTGACGCGACACTTGAGCGCGTTTCGTAAAACTTATTACATTTCAAAGACTTTAGTTTATCTACACAACTTATGCCTGAAACAACATTGGCTCTTATACCTGCATTTGGGTGAGGTGATGTAATACAATAGTGGGGTGAAACACAGAACGGGGTATAGATTTGCAGAAGTTGGGTACAAATAGAACTGCATGGATACGGGTATAGATTTGTAGAAGTTGGGTACAATAGAACTGCAGAAGGCCTATTGGCCCATATTTCTTGATGTTTCTATATTGGAGCGGAGTCTTGAAGTGGGTAGAATATAGTTGTGCGTTAATGGCTGTTGATTGCTGGTGTTGACTTCTTGATGTGTAGTGCCTCGCAGATGTCAAGCCGCCTGCTGTCGCTGTATCTATCAATGATTTCTGTGTTGTTTGTTAAGATTTCTCTGGTGATGGTTTGGGTTGGGGAAGAGAATATGTTCCTTAATGGAGCCCTGTTGCTTATGCATCGTTAAACGCCCGAAAGAGATGTTGTTGTCTTGCCTATATACTGAGTTTTTTGGGCTTACAGTCCCCAGAGGGCATTTGAAGGCATAGACGACGTTTGTCTCATTTAGAGCGTTCTGCTCCGTGTCTGGAGAGTTTCTCATGAGTAGGCTGGCCGTTTTTTGGTTTTATAGTAAATCGTTAGTTGTATCTTCTGATTTGTGTCTGTAGGGATAACATTTCTATTAACAATATCTTTCGGACCCTTTCTCCGTTTTATGAGCTGTGGAGAAGAAGTTCCTGTAAAATAGTCTAATATGGGGTATAGTGTTGTATTAGTTGTTTCTTCAGAGGTTGCATGGCGTTTCACTTTCCTTCTTATGATGTCTTCAATGAAACCATTGGAGAAGCCGTTGTTGACTAGGACCTGCCTTACCCTACAGAGTTTTTCGTCGACTTGCTTCCATTCTGAGCTGTGGCTGAGAGCACGGTCGACATAAGCGTTAACAACACTCCTCTTGTACCTGTCTGGGCAGTCACTGTTGGCATTTAGGCACATTCCTATGTTTGTTCCTTAGTGTAGACTGCAGTGGGAAACCTCCGCTCCTTTCCATGACTGTTAACATCTAGAAGGGTAGCTAGCTCCCATCCTTCT
>WNGS01163947.1:13524441-13546478 GCA_020271785.1 Procambarus virginalis | reverse complement strand
TTGCTGTCTCTGATTGTCGCTAACATTATCTCTGCCTCCTTTAAGAGGCTTTGGAAATTTGTCCTGCTTGATTTTTGTACAATACCTATATGCTAAAATATATTCATTATTGGGAATGTAAGCTCTATATTACATTATTGAAGTATTTTGTACTGACATAAAAATCATTAACCATTATTATGAAACAGGAGAAGCTACAGAGATGAATGGGGGGCTAGAGAAAGTGAATGGGGTGACCGTGGATTGCAAGCATATTCTGGTCGTGATCTGGACACCCTGGAGCTCAAGGCTTATCACTTGGACGAGATCGTGGTCTACAACCACCCATTGTGCGAAGACCTCGTCGAGAACCAATAGATCAAGGAATGGAACCACCACCACCTGCGGGTCGCCATCATCTGTAAGTTAGACAATACATACTTTTACAATGCATTTTGAATTGTGGATATTTATTGTGTGAGGGAAATTGCTTGTTTTGGTATAAAGTTAGTTTCAGAAAAGTGTCTTAAAGAATTAGTGCAAAATAAATCCTCGGGTATATGGCTGTTCCTCAGAGAAAAAGATGCACACAATTACTGTATGCACAGTTTCTACATTAATTCATGTTACTCTTTTCTTTGTCCAAATGTATAATTTCTGTTGTTCAATCGTGTGACATATTTCTTTTCTACAAGAATACACACAATTTGTGATTCCATTCAGCAACTATGCCACATGCACAGTTCCTTTGAATCTCACTCACTATAATTCTGTCTACAACCAGACCTGTCATTGATTTTAGTGTAATTGATTTCCCAAACTTGGGGACAGAACATGTTAGGCTCATCGAGATTCTCCTGGGCCAGTTATAGTACTGACCTTTCCCAGGATACAGCCCACAACAGTTACCTAACTCCCAACTGCCTATTTACTGCAAGGTGAACAAAGAAATCAGATGAAAGGAACCATTGCCCTAACACTTTTGTCATGCAATGGTAATTGAATGAGGGACTTACAGCTGTGACCCAACTGCTTTTCCCACTGTACCACAGGATCTTGCTATTTCATGATTGACAAATATGATTATAATCTTGATTTGGTTGCATATTAGTTTGATTAATAATGGTTGAATATATACAGCACTTCTTTCTTCATAGTGGTGGTTTTTTCAACCATGAACATTGTTATTATGACTGAGGGATTAATAAAAACTTATGCTTAGGACATCATTGCCAGCCCCATCAACCTAGGGAAGATGATGACGGTAGTTGCTCCTGGGCATACTCTTGGATGCTCTGTTAGTGGGAGATTGTACTTCCTCGTTTGTGTATAGGTTGCATCTACAAAATAAATAGATACCTGCTCTCCAGGAATCCTGCTTCCAATTGGGACAATTATGGTGCTCTCCTGAATAGGCATAACATTGGTACTGTGTCCTTCATTGAGGAGACTAAGATGCAAACATAGTACCTCAATAATTGTAAAATATCAGACACAGTACTATTTGTTATTCTTTATTCCAGAGGTAATACTGCTTTCAAAATTAGTGGTATTTTCTGTGAGGGTTCTCTGTAGCTCTCCACGACATGTGTGTTGGTATTGCCAAGCCTTATTAATCACAGCAGGCCTTTGAGAACCATACTGACCTACTGGTGCTACAACCAGAATCTGGCTCTGCAAAACAAGGGAAGTTTAGGGATCAGAGAGCTACCCAAAACAAAGAAAAAAATATGCCAGAAAGATTGAGAGAAACAAAACAAGCAACTGCTGGAGAGGAAAAAATAGCCCTGAAACAAACAAGGCAATAAATGATTATTGCATGCAAAATACCTTAACATTAATCCACCAGCTTATCTGTTGAACAGATAAGCTGTTCAAAACTTTCCTAAGATAAGCTGTGTTTACTAATACCTTAATTTTTTGTTTGATTTTACAGACCTGCAATGAGTGAGGAGGAGGGTGTGGAGAGTGCCTTGGTGCCTCCCAGAGGTGGGGATATTGGAAGTCCTCCACACTCGGATCAGGACCAGGCACTCATGCCAGGTAATGATGGTAAGATGATCCCCGTGTGTGTCCAGCTTCATCCAATCATTTTGGCTCCTATAGTTTGCATGCAGTTGCTACTCTGCCATGATTATTAAGTTTTTTCTACGATGATGTTTTCATCGCACTGTCTCCCATTTAGTTATGTAATCAACAAATTATTGCAGCATTCAACCAAGACTTTGGGTTAGTGTATAATATTTTCTTGTTTTTTAGTTTTATTCCTTTTCATGGTAATGGTGAATCATTACTTGTGTAATGTCTCTTCCACTTTTTTGTTTTTCAGTACATCTGATACCAGTCTATGGCTATGATACACCTTTTTTAGAAATAATGTTTAGGTATTATGAAGCATAGTAATTAAATACCCTATATACACTTGTTGATTATAGCCATTACCCTGCCACAATCAAATTTTAATGAACTAATTGGACATGTATCAATCATCTGTATCAATCATCTGGCACTTAAATTGGACCCCTAGAGAAAAGATTATATTAAAATTGGTTTAATCAATTTATGACATACCCAATAACTGAGTGTTGTTTCTTAACTACATGTTTTTTCTATAGCAATTTCCATAACACATTTCAAAATCAAACTAACCAAGTACATGCCAATAGAATTATTAGTCAGCAGGCAACCTTGCTGCCTAGAAATCAATATCTCAACATTTTCTAGTGAGCAGCAACATGTCTAGAAGTGGCCATCATTACACTACAACTTGTTATGAATTAACACATTTACTGACACAACAGAAAATTACACTATTGGAGCAGAGCCAATATATCCAGAGGTAACGAGACAAACTATAGTTGGTGCAGGGTCTTGTATCCAGAGGTAACGAGACAAACTATAGTTGGTGCAGGGTCTTGTATCCAGAGGTAACGAGACAAACTATAGTTGGTGCAGGGTCTTGTATCCAGAGGTAATGAGACAAACTGTAGTTGGTGCAGGGTAAAGACCCTCCTTGTGATGCACCAAACTACCACCAGGTGGCAGCTCAGGACCACAGGTCTGTTCAGGACCCATTTTCATTTTCTTTCCTGGGTGCTGCTTGCTATGTCTTGCTTTTCAGCTCTCCAGCCTCGGTATTTTTAAGAGTCCCTTGTGGTCTGATGTGTCGGTTCATCTCGGAGGCCTCCTACAATCTTAAAGCTCAGCAGTACCAGTGATTAAACTCCAGGAAACTTGTGGAGGTCTACCGGAAATGAATTTCATTACATTCCATGTTAAATTTTATTTTTATAGATTTCAGTATTGCCATTAAACATATTTTTATGATTTTATTTAAATGTTTAAGTTTTTCATAAAAACTGCATGTTTTATTTATTTGAAAATATTCTTCAATATAGCATGGGAATAGTGATATAGTAGTGTTATTATGCAGTAGCATTCAATTAATGAACATCTTAATTTATATTCATAATAATTGAGATATTTCAATGCATTCTCAGGTGAGTTATGGGAGTATGACCCAGGTCGGGGATCTTGGGTACGACGGGCTGCTGATGCTCCTCCCCGTTCAGGGAGAGAGTCGCCAGGCAAAAAAGAGAAGCCACTAGCAGAAGTACCAGTGGTAGAGGGTGAGTAGTTTTGATGCATGTGTTGGTGTACAACAATATTTATTTTGAATACCAAAGGAAAGCATCCTATCTATTAATTAACAAGATTATGTTATTGTTTCAGTTATTGAATTTCTTGTAATGATTTGGGTTGGAAGAGAATTAATTCACAAATGAGTACATGACAATTTAAATTACTCAAAATAAGGTTGAAAGATAAGCAAGATGCGGATATATCATTATCGATAACAGTTGGTTCTGTACTCTCCTTCTACATATATTCCTATTGTTTCAACAATTTTTTTTTTTTTACAGTATATCCAAATATTATAAGAGACATTTGTGAATATTTTGACCAAAATCAAATGGAAAATGTACATCTATCTATTTGTTTATCAGCAATGTAATCTACAATGCTGTACTATACCTTCAGTACTATAACTTCACTCCAAACCAAGCAGTAAATATGAGATGCAGCTCTGAAACATGTAATAAGTGACTAGCAGTTACCAGGCAGACACTTAATTTTCATCATTTACGATGAAAACTTTTGAATTTAAAAATGTTATGCAACATAAAGAAGACAGTTGTTTTAGATGTGATTTTGTGAAATGGTCATTATTTGAAAAGCTGGCCAGGAGCATCATTTGTATATTAATGACATTAGATTTCAATACATGAAATTTAAGAGCTTATCGACGGTGGAAGAGAATGAGTTTGTATGCTTGAAGTGTGAGTTAAGATTATTTTGTGAATATGTGCAGTAACAGCAGTATAATAATAAGCAGTTCTACTACCTTGCTTGTTTTTCTTGGAATTAGTGAATCTTATTTCTTCTATTTAAAATATCAAAATTTTAAGGATTGTATTTTTATAAGTTGTTTTCTCCTCAGAAAGTGAAGTAGCAGCTGTTATGGAGGACAAAAAGAGGGCAATTTCAGAAGACAAGACTGTAGATGAACCAGAGAGCAAGAGGCTGCGTACAGAGTCACCTACACCAGCAACTGGTGAAAATGATGCAACACTCCAGGAGAAGGACACCTTTAGTGACATTAGTGATGATGTGGATGACATTCTTAACCAGGAGGTAAAGGAGGAGAGTTTGTGTTAAGTAATCACTCGTTCATTTGGATATATGTAATTCTTAGTCCTTTTCCTTTTATACGTCTGTTTCTTAGAACATGTAATACTTTGAGCGTTTTATAGACCAGTAGTAATTACTGCAGAAAAATTGTGTAGAATTGATCAGGGCAAACATATTGATATTGATATTGGCAAACATTTGTGAACTCTTGAATATAAACAAATAATTTATATCAATGCAATGAAAGGTTTGTAATTTTTAATTATTATACATAAATTATATGTTATCATGCAAAATAATTTGTTTGCCAGGTTGGTGGTTACAATGAAGAAGATGGCCGTAACTTGAGTTCCAGTCAGATTGAGGTACAGTACTTATTCTTATGGTGTAATAGTTTAATATTTACCTTTTTCCAGCATATTTAATTTCTTGAGTGCTTGTAGCATAAATTTAGTAAGAATAATTTGTAGGAAAAAAATTGTACAGTGGTCAGTAAGCCAAAATGGTTCGGGGCTAATTTAGAGTAGTGAATTTGTCATTTTGTAGATATTTGGTACCAGAAGGCTGTCCTAGTATGGTACAACTACTACAGTTTCCTATTATTTGCCCATGAAATCATTGCAGTAACTCATCCTATTTATGGCTCACATAAGTAAAAAGAGAAGAATTCTGTACAGTTTATTAATGCAGATGTTGAGTATAACAGTGTGAGTATTCCATTAATCATTAAACTGAATATTCTGTCTGCAACAATTCTGTTAGTTATTACAGTACTCTGCAAGAAGTTATAGTTTATATCTGCACATGAGTTAGGTGGCGGGGGTGTAAAGTCAACTGTGTAATGGGTGAATGGGTTGGGGAGGGAACTGAGAGGGCTAACTGAAGTAATACAGGTACTCGCTTATTTGTTTTATTGTTTTGCACTCGCTTACATGTAACCTCCTAATTTATTTTTTTAGGACCCAAGGAATCTTAACCGGGAAAATGGGCCCACATATGATGGTGAGTTAACTTGGTTCTTACCTCTTATTTTAATCCTATTAATATTAAATAAATGTTGTCCTCATTTGATATACACACACAACTCTCATTGAAGAGTGTCGGTCCTCCCAGTTTGTGGTGCAGCAAAATAATAGGGTGCTAAATATGTTAAAATGTTGTATTGGTTTGTGATGCCTGTATAAGGTATTGTTTGAGGGTTAAGCTTGGGCAGACAATTCATTCCCAATGTAACAGCCTCTAAAATGGATGAACAATTCAGTGCATGTTACAACCCATACTCTAAAAGATAATATTTATAACAACTATTTGGTCAAATTCATAAAAATGTACTGTTGCAGCCATAGAGAAAAATATTAATCATCTGCATGAAATCTTCAGAAAATAACTATTTGTGGAATCTTATCGATCTCTGTAGATGTATGTTTCAAATTGTTTTCTTTCATTGAAAGTTTTCCAGTTTAAAAGCTAGGTTCTCTTACAGTTCAAGCATTGACAAAAAATACATTTTGTTGGAAATGTGACTTTTCTCATGACAATTTCAGATTTACTAGATGAAGATGAAGAGGCCCATCTTGAAGAAATTAGCGATGACGAACTGGAAGAGGATCGCCAGGCCAAATTCAGTAAGTATTTACACCATTTTTCTATCTTTAATATTAGATTCTTTCTTTCAAATGTAGTATTTTGTTCTTTAAAACTTAAAGGGTGGCATTTTGAGTAGAACTTTAAGGCCCCTATTTTTGTACCTGGTCTATAAGACAACCCCTGGTTTTGGGGTGTTGGTTTTGATGATTCAAATGTAGTCTTATCTGCCAAGATATGCGGTAAGTCAACTCTCCAGAAAGTACAGTCAAAGCAGAGCAAATTGTATATCTTGGTTAAAGAGAGAGAACATGTTGAAATTAGTAAACAGTAGTTCGCAGAATGTTAGTGAACTATATGTTAGTATTCAAGTGCAATACCAGGTGGCAACTCGGCTTACCCATGGGTCCAGCCTGCCTGCCTGTCTGCCTCCTCACTCATGTACTTCGTACCAAAAGCTCTACATCTACACCATAACCTTCACTGCTTTTTCAGCTAAGTAAGGTTTTGAGTTTCTTAGGAATTTGTTGTCCATGATTGTGTTAATGTGTCACCATTTTGTGTGGCCTTAGCTGATAGATCACTCTGACATTGTTAGTATTTCCTTCTCTAGCTTTGGCTTGTGTTTCTCATTCCCTCACCAGAGTTATCCTCTCAGAGGGGTTCACTGTTATTTGTGTTTTGGGCTTCTCTTAAGTTACCTCCGTGTCTGGAAATTGTTTGGAACTTAGTCCTCATGCCAGACCTGTTGGTAAAAGTTGATTTTAATTCACTGTGTATGGCATTGAGCTTGGGTGGTGAATAAGGAGTCTGTGGCACTGTATGCCTTTCTTCATCTGCTATTTATGGGATTTTGTGTGCTTCAGTTGTTGTTGTTGTTGTTGTTGGTGTTTTTTTGAGATATATACAAGAGTTGTTACATTCTTGTACAGCCCCTAGTACGCGCAGCGTTTCAGGCAGGTCCCTGGAATACGATCCCCTGCCGCGAAGAATCGTTTTTTCATCCAAGTACACATTTTACTGTTACGTTAAACAGAGGCTACAGTTAAGAAATTGCGCCCAGTAAATCCTCCCTGGCCAGGATACGAACCCATGACATAGCGCTCGCGGAACGCCAGGCGAGTGTCTTACCGCTACACCACGGAGACTGTAATATATACAGTCGGTGATTTTTCACCGACCCATGCATCTGGCACTAATATGAAGGCACCCATGCATTTCAGTTCCCATGCATCTGGCACTCCTGGATGTTTTTTTAATAGTTCAGGCTGCCAGTTCTCATTTGGATATGACCTGTTTGCCATTTGGAATTTTAGGGTTATTTCGTGATGGCTCCCTCACACACCTCGGAATCACTTTAACCTACTTACAGCTTTCAGGAATGCATCCAAAACTGACAGATTCCTGTTACCTCCATCAATCTGCTCCCAAGCAACAGCCTTTTATGATGCTTCAACCTTCCAAGTATATGCCTTACTGTGGAGTTTTTTTTTTGGTAGGGGGTTTGATCTGTTCATCTGATAGTTACTCGTGCTACCTCCCTGCATCTACTTTAGTTAAAGGCTCTTAAGGGGCCGGGAGCTAAAAATTATTCGTCCAAATATGAAATGTAGTGAAAAATGTTAAACAAATCTCATGTTATTTGGCATCAGCATCATGAAAATTTCATCCCAATATGTTAAGAAATTGATTTTATACAAATTTAAACAAAAAAACATGCACAACTAGTACTGTACTGATGATGATATCTCCTAGTTAGTGGAACTCATGGACAATGCAGTGATTAAGAGATACAAGCATCTGTCCGACACAAAAATAGTAGTAGTAGTGAGGGTCCACAAAGTGGATGGATGTGCAGCTGGTGCCTTCTAGGATTGCTGATTACCATCTGGAGGGCAAAATTTCACACAAATAATAATGAGTATGTATGTTATGTTGCTGTATTGTATTATATATCATATAAATACATTGCAGATGCACCAGGAAACTACTGAGGCTGATCAGAAAAAAGTATTTCATTACATTCAGTGCTATATTTTTAATTTTTTAAGACTGGTACCACCCCACCTATAAAAGTGGTAAATTAGATGATAATGTTGAATGAATGATGATTTATGTTATATTGTGGGGGATATAGCTTGCATAAGCTCCCTCGATTGGCTGCAATTGAGAAACAAAGCATCTAGCTTTCTTGAGAATTTTCAATGCTATTTGTGAAATAGAAATAAAATGTGTCTTATCAACTAAGATGCTTAATATGGAGAGTGACTATAATGGTTTTTGCAGATGTAGCTGGTGCCCTGGATATCAATTGGGCCTTATTGGTTCGAGACTCATCCCGAGCTGCCACTAATGAGGTGGCAGCTGGGACTGCTCTCAAACGTTTCAGCGCTTCCCATTTGCTGGCTCGTCTTGGAGTCTCCACTACATTTGCCCGACCAGAGGTGTTGCAACAAATCAAGGAAGCTTGCTCTGTTGATACTAACCAAGAAGACACAGGTCAGTAATTAAATATTTAGCTAGTGGGCATAGCAAATTGAACTTATTCCTTTACAGTTTTGTTGGCTATGACAATTGTTGAAGCTTCTTTCCACTCTAAACATTAAGTTTACATCACCCACCAACATTTATTTTTCACCTAACATTCACATACAAATGTTTTAAGAATCTATCTACAAAATTACTTTTGTAATACTATTAGTACAAACATTCCAACACTGGAAAGTATTAATGCAAAGGCAATAAAAAATATTCAAACTGCAGTGTATATGCTGAAAAGGGGGAACTTGCATAGAAACCCTTTTGAAGAAAGTGTAGATTTTTATCTTACATAAAATATGTATAGCTTAGTACCATACTATATGGCAAGCTGTAGTATATCAATTTCCATTGTTACTATCCCAATATATCTAGTTTTGAAAAATTTTAACATTTGCATGTTCAGTAAATAGTGTGGTTAATCTCCGGTCATTTTCTTAAGACCTACTTTTCAGTAGCGCTTCAAATTTTGTATGCTGTTCATTTAGTGTTGTACAATATATTGTGTTGTTGTTTAAGATTCAGCTACTAGGAACAAAAAGTTCCAAGTAGCACGCGCTATGGTGAGCCCGTAGTGGACTTACCTGGCACAGGAGCGGGCTGGAACTTATATATTGTGTTTATCTTCAGTCTTCTGGCCATCATTTCATGAAACGTCTTATGTAAACACATAAATAGCAATGTATGTACTGGTGTGTTCGTGCGTGTGTAATCGCCTAAATGTAGATACACTACCTAAGTGTAGAATGACGGGCTACACTTATGGTGTCCCATCTTATAACCTTTGTTACATGAAGTTTTGAAGCTTCTGATGATACTGTATTGGCATTCACTAGCCTCTTTATTTAATTTATTCTATCCATTTGCCACTCTGTTTGCAAGATATAATTTTTTATGATATTCAGCACTTTTGTTTCTTAATTTTAAAATATGCATAGATTCAATATGTAGATTAAAAAAATTTTCATCTTTTTTATAATTTCCTAATTTCCATTTTTGTACGTAGTAATGCTTTTCCCCCCTCTTTCTTTTTTCTTGTATCATATTATTTTGGCCATATTTAACTCCTCAAATCTCTCTTCATAGCTCTTGTTTAAATCCTGCATCCATCTAGCAGAATGTATTGGCACCTTTTCTATTTGATCTAGATTATGTATGTTCAAGAAATAATATGCCATATACTGTTGTATACTCAAATTCATGTCTTTCATGTTATGAAACATTCGTAAATATTTCTTCATCCATGTACTGTATTTGAAGGCAGTTCAGAAATTGGGTAACATACATCCCTGTTACTGTACTGTGATGTGGTCCTCTGACAGTTTACTTTCCAGGGACTGCCTATAAATCTCTCTACCTTGCTGGAGTACTTTAATGTTTTCACTTAATTTGTAGGTTGAATGTGGCCTAGCTTGATTTATTTCTCACTCCATTATGTGCCACTTGTCCACATTTACTTCAATTAGCCATGTATTGTTCCATGTGCTTTATTTTATCTTAAATCATTTTAAATCGTTTAAGTGTCATTTAGATCTTTTACTCTTCTCAGAAGCTTGCTATCATCTGCAAACATGTTCATATAAGTCTATATCTCTTCAAGTAGATTATTATTGTTTTTATTGTTTATAATCAATAATCTGTTATATTTTCATCCACAGAACCCAAGAAGATAGAAATACCACCAGTGATTGACTCAGGTGGAGTGTTGCGTTTATTAAAGGCTCGGGCTGAAGATCGTCAAAGGATCCTGGATGGCATTGGGCCTAATCGAAGAGCCCTGTGTGCTCGGCAGGATATTGCTCTCAGGTGAGTGAATTTATTTTGCATAGCTTCTGCCTATTGCTCATACAGTACTTGGAGCCAAGTGATATCTAACTCTACACAGTTTAATACATAAAAGTTAATTTTGTCTTTATACATCCTTACATTCTTTACATTTTAGCTTCAACCCCAAACTAGTTATGCGTGTTCTAACACTACTTAAATCAGCTTTTATTCCACTTATGCTTACAAAGATCATTTCTGTACTTATTTTGTACAAATTTAAAATGGTCATTCTGCTGACTTGACATTCAAACAAAAAAATTTCTTGATTTGTAGCTTCTGGTGTGACTGTTGTTCCTCTTATGTGGTACACCTGTGTGTTTGCCAAGTATGTTCCTGGCATTACTCTTAGTGGAACAGGTTTATACCTTTTTAATTTGTCTTCATCCTCCGCTGGATATGTATGACTTGATTGGCCATGCCCTTAAGCCATTCAGTAATGGTATCCTATATTCTTCATAAACAGATAGAAATGGGTGGAAGTTGTATGTATATCAGTGCACACTACCACTACCTGTTTTTGTCTGTTACATTGGGGTGTTTAATCTTTAGTTAAGCCAGCAAGATAGTAATGACATTAGTTTTTGCTTATGCAGGAGGGATTCCAGTATTTTGTATAAATATTTAATATTCATATCTCATTTATTGTTAAACATGGCATCTACTTTCTCATTCCCCCTCTGCCCCTCCTTAGGAACACTTGTACAGGAACCCCTTCTTCTCTACTACAAAAATTGAAATATTGGCATTTGTTTCATTGTAATATTTTCATATTTTACTATTTGTTAAAAATATTTGATATTCCTTTTTCAGACGACAGCTGTGTAACCTTCCTAAGCAAGACCTCATTGGATATAGTCCTCTGCTTGACAAAGACTTGTTCAGACAGTCAATTTCCCTTTTGAAATCCTGTTAAGTTAGTTAATTTAAATATACCACTTATAGTTAAATACTCTATCCCATGCTACAAGTGTATTCATTGCATTTTTTAATAAAGAATATTATTTGTTCATAATTTACTTGTCCACTTGATGTAGAACATGTATTCAGTTTGGGGAAATACATATGCTTAATAAATGCAGATGTGACTAATTAATGGTCCTAAAATCAGAAAAAAATGTGGCCACTAATTAGAAATTAAGTTGTTTAAGACAGCATTATAAAGAAAGTGTATGTAAGTTTAATTATTCCTGAGTATATTTTTTTAATTTTATTCACAGTTTCATTCCATTTTGAAGATACATCAAACAGCCCAAAACATATACAGTACTGTACACCTATCCACAATTACGAGTACTCAAACATATTTATTTTTAATCTCACCGTGGCTCTACTGTAGTGGCCAACCCCTTGCACTGCATATATAACTATCATTGTACCATTCCCTGATATGGAAACAGCCTCTCCAGAAGGAGGTGTTGAAACATATCCCTCTAATATTTAGGTGAAACTTGTTTAGTTGTACTGCCGTTAACCTCACCATTGAAACTGAAGGACATGACCAACGTCTCTCAAAAACTAAAATTGTCATAAACGTTGGTATTCAAAATTAAGATGTATTCTCCAATAAAGATTTGACGTCATTGATTTTTGTATTGGGCAAGGCTATATTTAAACTTAACATGTTATGGGTCATCGGAAATGAATACAGAGATATCGTCTACATTTTCCAAATTTACTAAATAAAGAATAGCATTGGGCATACAATTATTTTCCCTCGGAGACATAACACACAATGTTTCCTGACCATGGAAAAATTATGAGGAGGATTAAGAAAGAAGACAGCAAGAAGCTTCAACACAACCGTGACAAACTGAAGGAATGCTCCAACATATGGCTACTAGAGTTTAAACCAAGTAAATGTAATGTAATGAAGCTAGGTGGAGGTACCAGGAGGTCAGACGCAAGGTACAATATGGCAGATAAAATCCTCCATGAAATGGACAGAAAGAAGAACCTAGGGTTTGATATTACATTAACCTGTCTCCTGAAGTCCAAATTATTATATCAGGGGTGTATGGAAGGGTGGCTAACATCAGAACTGCCTTCAGAAATCTGTGTAAGGAATTATTCAGAACTTTGTACTGTATACCACATGTTAGACCAATCCTGAAGTATGTGACTTCAGTGTGGAATTCAGACTTAATCAAAGTCAGACGAAGCTGGAGAAGGTTCAGAGGTATGCCACCAGACTAATTCCAGAACTACCAGGTACGATGACCAGACCACACACTAGAAGGTGAAGGGACGACGATGTTTCGATCCGTCCTGGACCATTCTCAAGTCGATTGTGATGAGGAAGTAGAGATAGGCAAGAGAGAGCTGAGGAGCAAAGTAAGGTGTAGTAGAGGGGATAGTAATAATAATAAGAGCTGCAGAAGGCCTATTGGCCTATGAGGCAGCTCCTATATTACCAAAGAAGGAGAAGAGATAGGAATAAGAAGAGGATAGCAAGGGAGCGTAGGAGAAGAGAGAAAGAAAGAAAATAGAAGGGGTAGGCTTATGTTAGGTCATGTTTGTTAGAAAGATTAGAGCATTTGAGTATATACTGTAAACATACTTTAGCCACGTTATTGTGACTCATCGCCTGCATACCAGGTACGAGTTATGAGGAAAGGCTACAAGAATTGAACCATATCGCTGGAAGGCACAAGAGTTAGGGAGAAAATGATTACCACAAAAATAAAATTAAGAGTAATTAACAGAATAGATAAAGACAGGTGGTATTCTCACAAAGGGGGGGGGGCAGGTGGAAACTGAGTACAGTACTCAAATGAGCCACAGAAATTAGAAATTTTGGTCAGTGCCTGAGTAGTAACAAATGGAATGCACTAGGAAGAGATGTGGTGGAGGCAGACTATTCAGTTTCAAATGTCGATATGAAAGAGCCCAATAGGCTCGGGAACCTGTACCCCAGTTCATTGACAGTTGAGAGGTGGGACCAAGTGGCTGAAGGTCAACCTCCCACAAGCATAATTAGGTGAGTACAGACAGTGAGAGTTACAAAGACATAGAGACTGGGTCAACCCAGGCACTGCCAGAAACCCCATCTAGTCAATATCTCTATAAATGGAAATGCCTGTCTGTCCAAGGTTGGTGGCTAGAAGCTTGGGGCTAGCCTCTCAATTTTTCAGGGTAATTCGTATCTGGTAGGTGTGTGTCTAAGAAATATCGGCTCTTTTTAGTGAGCCCCAGAGATTGTCATGGCATATAAAATCGTAGCTTTGTTTTCCAGAGAGTTTTGTTTTTGTGGTTTTCAGTTGTTTATAATACACTTAATACATTCAAGAGTGTGATAGGGAAAAAGAAAGAGAGAGTGGGGGAAGAAGAGTGAGACCGACAGTGACCTCGAAATTTTTATGTTCCCTCCATTGCAATTTCTTTATCTCTCATATATATATATATATATATATATATATATATATATATATATATATATATATATATATATATATATATATATTTTTATATATATATATATATATATATATATATATATATATATATAATATATTTTATGTATGCTATATATATATATAGCATACATAAAAATTAAGAGTGTAGAGAGTGATGAATCAAGCAAACCTAAACATTGCAGCTCCGTGTAAGAGACTTTGGGCAGGAAGGCGAGATAAAATTGTACAGGATCTTGTGGCTTGACGTAATACTCAACTTGGAAGTTCTGGATGTCAAAACGGTTTTCCTGACTAAACGTTATATCCAATGTGTGTGTGTGTGTGTAATTATCCAAATTTCGGTGAGTGTACGTGTGTTTTTAAGTTGTTTGTGTGTATTTACCTATTTGTGCCTGCAGAATTGAGCTGTTAGCTCTTGGATCCCCGCCTTTCTAACAGTCTTATCTAATATACTAACTCCCAATCTATTTTTTCTTTCATATCTTCTATATACTTTTTTCACACACGCGCGCACACACATATATATACAGTATATATACACACAGGTCCCAGCGAACAGCGCTCCGAGATTGTCCTAAAGGCCCGATCGAGGCTGAAACAAATGGGCAGATTTCTTTCACCCTGATGCGCCTGTTCACCTAGCATAAATAGATACCTGGGAGTTACACATTTGATGGTGCTACATAACCTTCTCGGCTTGGTGTCTTCTTTTGATATGACACTACTCACAACTGATGATGTTCGAACACTTCCGGAACAATTAAAAGTGTTTCACTGACGAATTTTATTCGATCCACAACGCTGTAAATGCTTCACCCACGTACTAAAAATACAAATAATCGCCAACAGAACCTAAACACCTAACCCAACCTAACCTATGCCTATATATGCACAATATGTTAATATATTAATTTATATTTGAGAAAATTCCCGTTTTGAATGAACCGCATATAAAAGTTTATGAATCCGTCTTTAGGGTCGACCGTTGGATGTAATGGACTTGAGTCGAGGATACTTGTGTAAAGGAGGAAATGTATATGTTTATCTCTCAGAATGTTCGGTAATTCTGTGGTTGGGAGAAAACGCTCACGGAGTGGGGGACTTATTTTAATTTTAAAATAATAATAATTAATTATTTAATAAATAAATAATTAATTAATAATACAATCATAAAAGATTAAATTAGATAATCCTTAACTGAAGAAGCATAATAGCTCAATATAACAAATAGGTAAATAGAGCTGAATTAATTATGGTGACTAATGAAGATTAGTGAATAAATAATTAATTAATAATACAATCATAAAAGATTAAATTAGATAATCCTTAACTGAAGAAGCATAATAGCTCAATATAGCAAATAGGTAAATAGAGCTGAATTAATTATGGTGACTAATGAAGATTAGTGAAAGCCATAAATTAATATACAGAAGTAGAATTAATGTAATCAAATACATTGAAGAGACATCTCTAATTTAAAGTTGCCTGAGCATTTACGGTAATTGTAAAGCTTGGTATTCTTGGCTTGTCACTTTGGGGGTTCCGACGGAGCACCCCCATTTGGGGGTTCCGACGGAGCACCGGGAGGAGGGTGGGAGTTTTGTGGTGTACCTACGGGGCGGCGGCGAGCCAGAAGGCGCCGCGCCTGTGCTCCCAAGTACCCCGCTCTACGCGCGCACGCGCCGCTTAGTCGTTTAGTCAGTGGAGCACGGTAATGCGTATCCTTCCCCACAGAATTTCACCGCTTTTATGATAAAAGCAGTGACTATTTCTGTGGTTGGAAGAAAACGCTCACGGAGTGGGGGACTTATTTTAATTTTAAAATAATAATAATTAATTATTTAATAAATAAATAATTAATTAATAATACAATCATAAAAGATTAAATTAGATAATCCTTAACTGAAGAAGCATAATAGCTCAATATAACAAATAGGTAAATAGAGCTGAATTAATTATGGTGACTAATGAAGATTAGTGAATAAATAATTAATTAATAATACAATCATAAAAGATTAAATTAGATAATCCTTAACTGAAGAAGCATAATATCTCAATATAACAAATAGGTAAATAGAGCTGAATTAATTATGGTGACTAATGAAGATTAGTGAAAGCCATAAATTAATATACAGAAGTAGAATTAATGTAATCAAATACATTGAAGAGACATCTCTAATTTAAAGTTGCCTGAGCATTTACGGTAATTGTAAAGCTTGGTATTCTTGGCTTGTCACTTTGGGGGTTCCGACGGAGCACCCCCAATCCCGTGAGGGCCAGCTGCGCGGAACCCCCCGCCACCGCTTTTATGATAAAAGCAGTGACTATTACGTTTATTGCTTGTGATGTGTGTCTATGTATGTATTAACACGATGTACTGAACGGGGTGAGAATAGCTTGAGCTACCTCATCCCTTTGTGTGTATTTTATCTCAATAAACTTATTTCAATTTCAATTTGAGTCGAGGACTGGTTGGTTTAGAGAGATGCGATTCGAGCAGAGGACGTGATCGAAGCACTGTTCGAGAAAAGTACACATTTCAGTTGTGAGTCGTGTGTACAATCTTTTTCATTCATAAACAGGGAGTTTGGTGGCTGGATTAACGAGTATTTGGCCTTTGTTGATGAGGACAGGCTGTTACTTACAGTACGTGGATGAAACATTTAGGCGACATACCATCACCTGTGCTCCTGGAGCAAGGTTGAGGGCGCGCCAGGAACGTGCAATAACCCATTCTGGTCGACCTTATGATCAGAGGAACACGCTGATTGGCTCACGGGTGAACACGTAAGCCAATGAACAGGAGCGGCGGAGGTGTGATAGGGGTGATGAGACTACCCTCGTATGTGCCTCGGTGCTTGGGGGAAGCTCATGTCTTTCTAGATCGTGATCGTGTAACTAGGCCATATATATTACGCTTACCGGATTACCAGATGGAGACGTCTGAGGATTTTGGTCTCGTAGACCTTGATGTCCCTCAAGTACATGCCTCCGGGGGTGCAGCTTGGTTGAATTGCAGGAAGATCAAGTGGCTGATTCTGGCGCAGACAAGTCGTCTGGAGATCAAGGGACCGAACTTGAAGTAAACAAACCGGATGAAGGTCAAGTGAACGAGACCGACATGAACAAACCAGATGAAGGTCAAGTGAACGAGACCGACATGAACAAACCAGATGAAGGTCAAGTGAACGAGACCGACATGAACAAACCAGATGAAGGTCAAGTGAACGAGACTGACATGAACAAACCAGATAAAGGTCAAGTGAACGAGACCGACATGAACAAACCAGATGAAGGTAAAGTGAACGAGACCGACAAGAACAGCCCGTCTGAGGAATGCGCAGTGAATGAACCTCAGAAGTCAGGTGTTGGTGAGGATACCGTTGATGTGGCTGTTGAACAACGGGGAAGTACAGAAGCAATTCATAGCTCAAATAACGACCTTCCTGCACCAGTCTCCAAAATGTTTCCAAAAGCATTGCCTTTTAAGGTTAGTGGAAGTGCTTGAATATCGGGATCTATCTGAATGACGAAACTATTACGTGTATCATCTATTATAACAACATCCCCTACCCCCACCCCATAAAAGTGAGAACACTCTCATTAACGGACACGACGCTAGGCTTCGCAACCGTAGTTTCTAATTAATTCAAAAACAAAGTTGATTTTCAGCATGTTCTCTCGGTTTGACAAGCGTCAAATTTGAAGTGTATCTGCCTAACAGACGCGTACGAGCCCTGGCAACTCGGATAAACAGTCTGTTCATGATTTCGATTTTAACATTGATTTTTGTTTGTATTCATGTATAGTCAATCGTCCTCGTGCTTTCTATCCATCCCACTGAACTGTAAATCCATCCTTCTGATAATGTATTATTAAATACGAAAGTATTTAAGTAAATTCCTGTCTTAGTCCATCCTTCGTGGTCTGACATTGTGAAATTGTTAATTTCTTCGTGAGTTACACACACACACACACACTATATATATATATATATATATATATATATATATATATATATATATATATATATATATATATATATATATATAATGTGTGTGTGTGTGTAATGTTTCACTTACGAGATGGAGAGTGATGGGAAACTGCCCTTTCTAGACGTAACAGTCGCGGAAAGGAATGGAGGCTTCCACACTGCAGTCTACACTAAGGAAACGAACATAGGAATGTGCCTTAATGCTAACAGTGACTGCCCGGACAGGCACAAGAGGAGTGTTGTCAATGCTTACGTCGACTGAACTCTCACTCACAGCTCAGGTTGGAAGCAGGTCGACGAGGAACTCTGTAGGGTAAGGCAGGTCCTAGTCAATATTGGCTTCTCTAACGGTTATGTTGAAGACGCCATTAAAAGGAAGGTGACACGCCATGCAACCTCTGAAGAAACAACCAACACAACACCTGTACCTTCTATTAGATTGTTTTACAGAAACTTCTTTTCCACGGCCTATAAAACCAAGGATATTATTGAATATTGAATACAAGATATTATTGAAAGGAACGTATCCCCACTGACACCAATCAGAAGATACAACAAACAATTTACTACAAAAACAAGATGACCGCAAATTTGCATATGAAAAACTCTCCAGACACCAAGAAAGGCGCCTTAAGAGAGACTAACGTCGTCTATGCCTTTACAAGCCCACTTAGGGACTGTCAGCCCCAACGATCTATGTATATAGGCAAGACAACAACGTCTCTCTTTAGGCGATTAACAATGCACAAACAACAGGGCTCTATCAAGGAACATGTAATCTCTACACACAACCAGATCATCACCAGAGACATCTTCAAGTAACATTGAAATGATCGACAGATATAACGACGGCAGGAGATTAGACATCAACGGGGTACTACATATTAAGAAGTTCAGACCAGCAATCAACAACCAGCTAACACATAATTACATTCTACCCACTTCAAAACCCAGAGCAAACGCAGACACAGCATCCAATGGTTCTACTAATACTCCCTGATCCATTTATTCTTTGGCACCCTTTGATACATTTATTCATTGATATTTTTAACACCCTACCCAGCGGTCTTGTTCAGAACTGGAGAGGTCTAGTATTGAATATAATAGCCCGTTCATAATTGAAGTGGTCCTGTACAGAACTTTAGCGGTCCTGTACAAGAGCAGACACAGAGTGGCACGAGCCAAGATATGTTATCAGGGCTCTATTGTTGCAGCTATCCTGTGGGGCGTCGGCAGCGAGGCGAACATAGAGCGATCACATGTCTATGTCACATAGATATGTGGCATAGGTGTATGGTGGCGAGATTTGTGGTCGTAGAGCAACCATATATCTCGCCACATATCTGTGGTTCATCTGATGTATACCAGACCAAATGTAAATTGTCTATGCCAAAACTATTCTCACACAAATCTACACCACTACATGTAATGGAAAGCAAAAAGTAATGAATTTAGAGATAACGCCTGTCACAAATATTCAAGAAATGTGAACAATATTTAATTCAAAATCATCTACAACCTGAAACTTTAGCCAATGATATCCCCAGTTTGCCAGAGGTAGAACATGCAGGTGGCGGAAGCCTCGCCTCCGTCGCCCACTGGATGGGTGTGGGGTGCATGATAGGATAATTAATGCAATACGCAACTGGCTCAACTAACAAACGCACTCTTTGTGCTGAGACTTCTTGAGGTGACTGTGATGTTAGTTTGGTAACCTGCAAAGATACTGTTGGCTTATTTATATAAACATATTATGTAACTGGCTCATCAGTGCTGAGACTTGCTTAGCTAAACGAATTTTGGGAGTCAGTTTCTAAACGCATTATATGCCTCTGTAACCTTTTTACTTCAAGTCACAGGATGGTTTAGTTAGTTTTAGTTCATTTATTATGCACCCCATACCCATCTTGTGGGCGGTAGTGGAAAGGGTTACAGAGGCACATAATGGGCTCAGGGACTGAACCCCACAATTCATTTAGCTAAGCAAGTTACAATCTTGATGAGCTAGTTACAAAATTCAATATAAGTCGTCACATCAACAATGGGTTCGAGATCGACCTCAAGTACAGGTTCTAAATTAAGCAACTGACATATGTGGAGAGCTAGTGTCACAATTTATATGTTTGTCCTGCACACCGCCCCCCATCCAGTGGGCAGCGGTGGATAGGTTACAATCACTCTGTTACTACCTACAGTTAGCAAACTGGGGATATTTGGCTAAAATTTCTGGTAGCAGATCATTTTGAATGAAATATTTACACATCGCTGGAACATTGGTTATAGAATTGTCTCTAAATTCACGTATCTTTTCGCACTCCATCACATAGTGACGGAGGGTGTGCGAATAATTTTGTTCACAGGATGGGTTATGTGATCCTCTACAGTATACAGGATGGGTATGTGGTCACTGGTTCACTACAGCCCACAGGATGGGTATGTGGTCACTGGTTCACTACAGCCCACAGGATGGGTATGAGGTCCTCTATGGTCTCTATACCATAGTGAACCCCATACCCCTATACATATGGGAACCCCATACCCATATACATAGACAAGGTGACAAATGGGGTCCACTACAACTCTACAGGAATTGTATGGGGTCCACTACAACACACATGATGGGTATGGGGTCCACTACAGCACACACGGTGGGTATGTGGTCCACTGCAGCACACACAGGGTACGTATGGGGTCCACTATAGCACACAGGATGGGGATGGGGTCTACTACAACACACAGGTTGGGTATGGGGTCTACTACAACACACAGGTTGGGTATGGGGTCCACTACAGCGCACATGGTGGGTACGGGGTCCACTACAACATTCAGGAATGGCATGGGGTCTATTACAGCACACAGGATGGGTATGGAGTCTACTACAACACACAGGATGGGTATGGGGCCCACTACAACACACAGGATGGGTATGGGGCCCACTACAACACACAGGATGGGTATGAGGTCCACTACAACACACAGGGTGGGTATAGGGTCCACACAGGATGGGTAGAGGCTCCACTACAACACACAGGGTGGGTATAGGGTCCACTACAATACACAGGATGGGTATAGGGTCCACTATAACACACCGGATGGGTATTGGCTGCATAATAAAATAAATAAACCAACTCTCCTGGGTGCTGGTCAATATACACTCAATGACGGCGTGTTCATCTATGTGCTTATATTAATATATTGGTATGGGATGTAATATATATATATATATATATATATATATATATATATATATATATATATATATACATATATATATATATATATATATATATATATATATATATATATATATATGTTGTCATCATCAGTCTGATGTTGACAACGACTTTCGCGAGTCGAAACGTTCATCTCTCTTCTCTATTTCTTTGTGGTTTTTCCGCATATATATATATATATATATATATATATATATATATATATATATATATATATTTATTTATTTATGGTTAATTATATCCACAAGAATACTGAAGACTGACAAAGGCTATATAGAATAAAGACAATCGACTTGATAATGGTCCAGGATGGACCAAAACGTCGTCGTCTCCTCGTGTTCTACGCCATGTTATTGTGACTTCGGCTGCAATGTTGTAATGTTTTTTTCATGCGAAATGTTTCTAATTCCTGGGACTAACTGTTTTCTCCTTACACGTTCAATGTAATTTTTGTCCCGTTCTCTTAATAGGCTATCCACGGCTGAACTACATAATCTAAATGAGATTAGATTATCTCCTGCCCGAAACGCTGCGCGTACTAGTGGCTTTACAAGATTGTAAATACCATGTTATGTATCCTCACAAACCCAATGTACCTTCTTGTATATAAATAAATAAATAAATAAATAAATAAATGAGGCCTAATAAGGGCAAGATAAAGGTAACGCTAAGGTGATTATCAGTAAACGGCGCTAAGCTAGTATGATTGTATTGAGATAAAGCTGAAACATAACATTTAGATAGTAAGGCTATACCAACCAGTTGGGGGAGGGGGGT
>WNGS01163947.1:13504625-13515123 GCA_020271785.1 Procambarus virginalis | reverse complement strand
AGACGACGTTAGTCTCTCTTAAGGCGCGTTTCTTGGTGTCTGGAGAGTTTTTCATATGCAAATTTGCGGTCTTCTTGTTTTTGTAGTAAATTGTTTGTTGTATCTTCTGATTGGTGTCAGTGGGGATAACGTTCCTTTCAATAATATCTTTCCTTGGTTTTATAGGCCGTGGAAAAGAAGTTCCTGTAAAACAATCTAATAGAAGGTACAGGTGTTGTGTTGGTTGTTTCTTCAGAGGTTGCATGGCGTGTCACCTTCCTTTTAATGGCGTCTTCAACATAACCGTTAGAGAAGCCAATATTGACTAGGACCTGCCTTACCCTACAGAGTTCCTCGACGACCTGCTTCCAACCTGAGCTGTGAGTGAGAGTTCAGTCGACGTAAGCATTGACAACACTCCTCTTGTGCCTGTCCGGGCAGTCACTCTTAGCATTAAGGCACATTCCTATGTTCGTTTCCTTAGTGTAGACTGCAGTGTGGAAGCCTCCATTCCTTTCCGCGACTGTTACGTCTAGAAAGGGCAGTTTCCCATCACTCTCCATCTCGTAAGTGAAACATTACACACACACACACACATTATATATATATATATATATATATATATATATATATATATATATATATATATATATATGTGTGTGTGTGTGTGTAACTCACGAAGAAATTAACAATTTCACAATGTCAGACCACGAAGGATGGACTAAGACAGGAATTTACTTAAATACTTTCGTATTTAATAATACATTATCAGAAGGATGGATTTACAGTTCAGTAGGATGGATAGAAAGCACGAGGACGATTGACTATACATGAATACAAACAAAAATCAATGTTAAAATCGAAATCATGAACAGACTGTTTATCCGAGTTGCCAGGGCTCGTACGCGTCTGTTAGGCAGATACACTTCAAATTTGACGCTTGTCAAACCGAGAGAACATGCTGAAAATCAACTTTGTTTTTGAATTAATTAGAAACTACGGTTGCGAAGCCTAGCGTCGTGTCCGTTAATGCCAGTGTTCTCACTTTTATGGGGTGGGGGTAGGGGATGTTGTTATAATAGATGATACACGTAATAGTTTCGTCATTCAGATAGATCCCGATATTCAAGCTCTTCCACTAACCTTAAAAGGCAATGCTTTTGGAAACATTTTGGAGACTGGTGCAGGAAGGTCGTTATTTGAGCTATGAATTGCTTCTGTACTTCCCCGTTGTTCAACAGCCACATCAACGGTATCCTCACCAACACCTGACTTCTGAGGTTCATTCACTGCGCATTCCTCAGACGGGCTGTTCTTGTCGGTCTCGTTCACTTTACCTTCATCTGGTTTGTTCATGTCGGTCTCGTTCACTTGACCTTTATCTGGTTTGTTCATGTCAGTCTCGTTCACTTGACCTTCATCTGGTTTGTTCATGTCGGTCTCGTTCACTTGACCTTCATCTGGTTTGTTCATGTCGGTCTCGTTCACTTGACCTTCATCTGGTTTGTTCATGTCGGTCTCGTTCACTTGACCTTCACCCAGTTTGTTTACTTCAAGTTCGGTCCCTTGATCTCCAGACGACTTGTCTGCGCCAGAATCAGCCACTTGATCTTCCTGCAATTCAACCAAGCTGCACCCCCCGGAGGCATGTACTTGAGGGACATCAAGGTCTACGAGACCAAAATCCTCAGGCGTCTCCATCTGGTAATCCGGTAAGCGTAATATATATGGCCTAGTTACACGATCACGATCTAGAAAGACATGAGCTTCCCCCAAGCACCGAGGCACATACGAGGGTAGTCTCATCACCCCTATCACACCTCCGCCGCTCCTGTTCATTGGCTTACGTGTTCACCCGTGAGCCAATCAGCGTGTTCCTCTGATCATAAGGTCGACCAGAATGGGTTATTGCACGTTCCTGGCGCGCCCTCAACCTTGCTCCAGGAGCACAGGTGATGGTATGTCGCCTAAATGTTTCATCCACGTACTGCAAGTAACAGCCTGTCCTCATCAACAAAGGCCAAATACTCGTTAATCCAGCCACCAAACTCCCTGTTTATGAATGAAAAAGATTGTACACACGACTCACAACTGAAATGTGTACTTTTCTCGAACAGTGCTTCGATCACGTCCTCTGCTCGAATCGCATCTCTCTAAACCAACCAGTCCTCGACTCAAATTGAAATTGAAATAAGTTTATTGAGATAAAATACACACAAAGGGATGAGGTAGCTCAAGCTATTCTCACCCCGTTCAGTACATCGTGTTAATACATACATAGACACACATCACAAGCAATAAACGTATTACCGAACATTCTGAGAGATAAACATATACATTTCCTCCTTTACACAAGTATCCTCGACTCAAGTCCATTACATCCAACGGTCGACCCTAAAGACGGATTCATAAACTTTTATATGCGGTTCATTCAAAACGGGAATTTTCTCAAATATAAATTAATATATTAACATATTGTGCATATATAGGCATAGGTTAGGTTGGGTTAGGTGTTTAGGTTCTGTTGGCGATTATTTGTATTTGTAGTACGTGGGTGAAGCATTTACAGCGTTGTGGATCGAATAAAATTCGCCAGTGAAACACTTTTAATTGTTCCGGAAGTGTTCGAACATCATCAGTTGTGAGTAGTGTCATATCAAAAGAAGACACCAAGCCGAGAAGGTTATGTAGCACCATCAAATGTGTAACTCCCAGGTATCTATTTATGCTAGGTGAACAGGAGCATCAGGGTGAAAGAAATCTGCCCATTTGTTTCAGCCTCGATCGGGCCTTTAGGACAATCTCGGAGCGCTGTTCGCTGGGACCTGTGTGTATATATATACTGTATATATATGTGTGTGCGCGCGTGTGTGAAAAAAGTATATAGAAGATATGAAAGAAAAAATAGATTGGGAGTTAGTATATTAGATAAGACTGTTAGAAAGGCGGGGATCCAAGAGCTAACAGCTCAATTCTGCAGGCACAAATAGGTAAATACACACAAACAACTTAAAAACACACGTACACTCACCGAAATTTGGATAATTACACACACACACATTGGATATAACGTTGAGTCAGGAAAACCGTTTTGACATCCAGAACTTCCAAGTTGAGTATTACGTCAAGCCACAAGATCCTGTACAATTTTATCTCGCCTTCCTGCCCAAAGTCTCTTACACGGAGCTGCAATGTTTAGGTTTGCTTGATTCATCACTCTCTACACTCTTAATTTTATGTATGCTATATATATATATATATATATATATATATTATATATATATATATATAATATATATATATATATATATATATAGCATACATAAAATATATTATATATATATATATATATATATATATATATATATATATATATATATATATATATATATATGAGAGAGATAAAGAATTGCAATGGAGGGAACATAAAAATTTCGAGGTCACTGTCGGTCTCACTCTTCTTCCCCCACTCTCTCTTTCTTTTTCCCTATCACACTCTTGAATGTATTAAGTGTATTATAAACAACTGAAAACCACAAAAACAAAACTCTCTGGAAAACAAAGCTACGATTTTATATGCCATGACAATCTCTGGGGCTCACTAAAAAGAGCCGATATTTCTTAGACACACACCTACCAGATACGAATTACCCTGAAAAATTGAGAGGCTAGCCCCAAGCTTCTAGCCACCAACCTTGGACAGACAGGCATTTCCATTTATAGAGATATTGACTAGATGGGGTTTCTGGCAGTGCCTGGGTTGACCCAGTCTCTATGTCTTTGTAACTCTCACTGTCTGTACTCACCTAATTATGCTTGTGGGAGGTTGACCTTCAGCCACTTGGTCCCACCTCTCAACTGTCAATGACCTGGGGTACAGGTTCCCGAGCCTATTGGGCTCTTTCATATCGACATTTGAAACTGAATAGTCTGCTCCACCACATCTCTTCCTAGTGCATTCCATTTGTTACTACTCAGGCACTGACCAAAATTTCTAATTTCTGTGGCTCATTGAGTACTGTACTCAGTTTCCACCTGCCCCCCCCCTTTGTGAGAATACCACCTGTCTTTATCTATTCTGTTAATTACTCTTAATTTTATTTTTGTGGTAATCATTTTCTCCCTAACTCTTGTGCCTTCCAGCGATATGGTTCAATTCTTGTAGCCTTTCCTCATAACTCGTACCTGGTATGCAGGCGATGAGTCACAATAACGTGGCTAAAGTATGTTTACAGTATATACTCAAATGCTCTAATCTTTCTAACAAACATGACCTAACATAAGCCTACCCCTTCTATTTTCTTTCTCTCTCTTCTCCTACGCTCCCTTGCTATCCTCTTCTTATTCCTATCTCTTTCTCCTTCTTTGGTAATAATAGGAGCTGCCTCATATGGGCCAATAGGCTTCTGCAGCTCTTATTATTATTACTATCCCCTCTACTACACCTTACTTTGCTCCTCAGCTCTCTCTTGCCTATTTATTGCCTGTCTCTACTTCCTCATCACAATCGACTTGAGAATGGTCCAGGACGGATCGAAACATCGTCGTCCCTTCACCTTCTAGTGTGTGGTCTGGTCATCGTACCTGGTAGTTCTGGAATTAGTCTGGTGGCATACCTCTGAACCTTCTCCAGCTTCGTCTTGACTTTGATTAAGTCTGAATTCCACACTGAAGTCACATACTTCAGGATTGGTCTAACATGTGGTATACAGTACAAAGTTCTGAATAATTCCTTACACAGATTTCTGAAGGCAGTTCTGATGTTAGCCACCCTTCCATACACCCCTGATATAATAATTTGGACTTCAGGAGACAGGTTAATGTAATATCAAACCCTAGGTTCTTCTTTCTGTCCATTTCATGGAGGATTTTATCTGCCATATTGTACCTTGCGTCTGACCTCCTGGTACCTCCACCTAGCTTCATTACATTACATTTACTTGGTTTAAACTCTAGTAGCCATATGTTGGAGCATTCCTTCAGTTTGTCACGGTTGTGTTGAAGCTTCTTGCTGTCTTCTTTCTTAATCCTCCTCATAATTTTTCCATGGTCAGGAAACATTGTGTGTTATGTCTCCGAGGGAAAATAATTGTATGCCCAATGCTATTCTTTATTTAGTAAATTTGGAAAATGTAGACGATATCTCTGTATTCATTTCCGATGACCCATAACATGTTAAGTTTAAATATAGCCTTGCCCAATACAAAAATCAATGACGTCAAATCTTTATTGGAGAATACATCTTAATTTTGAATACCAACGTTTATGACAATTTTAGTTTTTGAGAGACGTTGGTCACGTCCTTCAGTTTCAATGGTGAGGTTAACGGCAGTACAACTAAACAAGTTTCACCTAAATATTAGAGGGATATGTTTCAACACCTCCTTCTGGAGAGGCTGTTTCCATATCAGCAGGGAATGGTACAATGATAGTTATATATGCAGTGCAAGGGGTTGGCCACTACAGTAGAGTACAGAACGTACAGTAGAGCCACGGTGAGATTAAAAAATAAAATATGTTGAGTACTCGTAATTGTGGATAGGTGTACAGTACTGTATATGTTTTGGGCTGTTTGATGTATCTTCAAAATGGAATGAAACTGTGAATAAAATTAAAAAAATATACTCAGGAATAATTAAACTTACATACACTTTCTTTATAATGCTGTCTTAAACAACTTAATTTCTAATTAGTGGCCACATTTTTTTCTGATTTTAGGACCATTAATTAGTCACATCTGCATTTATTAAGCATATGTATTTCCCCAAAACTGAATACATGTTCTACATCAAGTGGACAAGTAAATTATGAACAAATAATATTCTTTATTAAAAAATGCAATGAATACACTTGTAGCATGGGATAGAGTATTTAACTATAAGTGGTATATTTAAATTAACTAACTTAACAGGATTTCAAAAGGGAAATTGACTGTCTGAACAAGTCTTTGTCAAGCAGAGGACTATATCCAATGAGGTCTTGCTTAGGAAGGTTACACAGCTGTCGTCTGAAAAAGGAATATCAAAATATTTTTAACAAATAGTAAAATATGAAAATATTACAATGAAACAAATGCCAATATTTCAATTTTTGTAGTAGAGAAGAAGGGGTTCCTGTACAAGTGTTCCTAAGGAGGGCAGAGGGGGAATGAGAAAGTAGATGCCATGTTTAACAATAAATGAGATATGAATATTAAATATTTATACAAAATACTGGAATCCCTCCTGCATAAGCAAAAACTAATGTCATTACTATCTTGCTGGCTTAACTAAAGATTAAACACCCCAATGTAACAGACAAAAACAGGTAGTGGTAGTGTGCACTGATATACATACAACTTCCACCCATTTCTATCTGTTTATGAAGAATATAGGATACCATTACTGAATGGCTTAAGGGCATGGCCAATCAAGTCATACATATCCAGCGGAGGATGAAGACAAATAAAAAGGTATAAACCTGTTCCACTAAGAGTAATGCCAGGAACATACTTGGCAAACACACAGGTGTACCACATAAGAGGAACAACAGTCACACCAGAAGCTACAAATCAAGAAATTTTTTTGTTTGAATGTCAAGTCAGCAGAATGACCATTTTAAATTTGTACAAAATAAGTACAGAAATGATCTTTGTAAGCATAAGTGGAATAAAAGCTGATTTAAGTAGTGTTAGAACACGCATAACTAGTTTGGGGTTGAAGCTAAAATGTAAAGAATGTAAGGATGTATAAAGACAAAATTAACTTTTATGTATTAAACTGTGTAGAGTTAGATATCACTTGGCTCCAAGTACTGTATGAGCAATAGGCAGAAGCTATGCAAAATAAATTCACTCACCTGAGAGCAATATCCTGCCGAGCACACAGGGCTCTTCGATTAGGCCCAATGCCATCCAGGATCCTTTGACGATCTTCAGCCCGAGCCTTTAATAAACGCAACACTCCACCTGAGTCAATCACTGGTGGTATTTCTATCTTCTTGGGTTCTGTGGATGAAAATATAACAGATTATTGATTATAAACAATAAAAACAATAATAATCTACTTGAAGAGATATAGACTTATATGAACATGTTTGCAGATGATAGCAAGCTTCTGAGAAGAGTAAAAGATCTAAATGACACTTAAACGATTTAAAATGATTTAAGATAAAATAAAGCACATGGAACAATACATGGCTAATTGAAGTAAATGTGGACAAGTGGCACATAATGGAGTGAGAAATAAATCAAGCTAGGCCACATTCAACCTACAAATTAAGTGAAAACATTAAAGTACTCCAGCAAGGTAGAGAGATTTATAGGCAGTCCCTGGAAAGTAAACTGTCAGAGGACCACATCACAGTACAGTAACAGGGATGTATGTTACCCAATTTCTGAACTGCCTTCAAATACAGTACATGGATGAAGAAATATTTACGAATGTTTCATAACATGATAGACATGAATTTGAGTATACAACAGTATATGGCATATTATTTCTTGAACATACATAATCTAGATCAAATAGAAAAGGTGCCAATACATTCTGCTAGATGGATGCAGGATTTAAACAAGAGCTATGAAGAGAGATTTGAGGAGTTAAATATGGCCAAAATAATATGATACAAGAAAAAAGAAAGAGGGGGGAAAAGCATTACTACGTACAAAAATGGAAATTAGGAAATTATAAAAAAGATGAAATTTTTTGAATCTACATATTGAATCTATGCATATTTTAAAATTAAGAAACAAAAGTGCTGAATATCATAAAAAATTATATCTTGCAAACAGAGTGGCAAATGGATAGAATAAATTAAATAAAGAGGCTAGTGAATGCCAATACAGTATCATCAGAAGCTTCAAAACTTCATGTAACAAAGGTTATAAGATGGGACACCATAAGTGTAGCCCGTCATTCTACACTTAGGTAGTGTATCTACATTTAGGCGATTACACACGCACGAACACACCAGTACATACATTGCTATTATGTGTTTACATAAGACGTTTCATGAAATGATGGCCAGAAGACTGAAGATAAACACAATATATAAGTTCCAGCCCGCTCCTGTGCCAGGTAAGTCCACTACGGGCTCACCATAGCGCGTGCTACTTGGAACTTTTTGTTCCTAGTAGCTGAATCTTAAACAACAACACAATATATTGTACAACACTAAATGAACAGCATACAAAATTTGAAGCGCTACTGAAAAGTAGGTCTTAAGAAAATGACCGGAGATTAACCACACTATTTACTGAACATGCAAATGTTAAAATTTTTCAAAACTAGATATATTGGGATAGTAACAATGGAAATTGATATACTACAGCTTGCCATATAGTATGGTACTAAGCTATACATATTTTATGTAAGATAAAAATCTACACTTTCTTCAAAAGGGTTTCTATGCAAGTTCCCCCTTTTCAGCATATACACTGCAGTTTGAATATTTTTTATTGCCTTTGCATTAATACTTTCCAGTGTTGGAATGTTTGTACTAATAGTATTACAAAAGTAATTTTGTAGATAGATTCTTAAAACATTTGTATGTGAATGTTAGGTGAAAAATAAATGTTGGTGGGTGATGTAAACTTAATGTTTAGAGTGGAAAGAAGCTTCAACAATTGTCATAGCCAACAAAACTGTAAAGGAATAAGTTCAATTTGCTATGCCCACTAGCTAAATATTTAATTACTGACCTGTGTCTTCTGGTTAGTATCAACAGAGCAAGCTTCCTTGATTTGTTGCAACACCTCTGGTCGGGCAAATGTAGTGGAGACCCAAGACGAGCCAGCAAATGGGAAGCGCTGAAACGTTTGAGAGCAGTCCCAGCTGCCACCTCATTAGTGGCAGCTCGGGATGAGTCTCGAACCAATAAGGCCAATTGATATCCAGGGCACCAGCTACATCTGCAAAAACCATTATAGTCACTCTCCATATTAAGCATCTTAGTTGATAAGACACATTTTATTTCTATTTCACAAATAGCATTGAAAATTCTCAAGAAAGCTAGATGCTTTGTTTCTCCATTGCAGCCAATCGAGGGAGCTTATGCAAGCTATATCCCCCACAATATAACATAAATCATCATTCATTCAACATTATCATCTAATTTACCACTTTTATAGGGGGGGTGGTACCAGTCTTAAAAAATTAAAAATATAGCACTGAATGTAATGAAATACTTTTTTCTGATCAGCCTCAGTAGTTTCTGGTGCATCTGCAATGTATTTATATGATATATAATACAATACAGCAACATAACATACATACTCATTATTATTTGTGTGAATTTTGCCCTCCAGATGGTAATCAGCAATCCTAGAAGGCACCAGCTGCACATCCATCCACTTTGTGGACCCTCACTACTACTACTATTTTGTGTCGGACAGATGCTTGTATCTCTTAATCACTGCATTGTCCATGAGTTCCACTAACTAGGAGATATATCATCAGTACAGTACTAGTTGTGCATGTTTTTTGTTTAAATTTGTATAAAATCAATTTCTTAACATACTGGGATGAAATTTTCATGATGCTGATGCCAAATAACATGAGATTTGTTTAACATTTTCACTACATTCATATTGGACGAATAATTTTTAGCTCCCGGCCCCTTAAGAGCCTTTAACTAAAGTAGATGCAGGGAGGTAGCACGAGTAACTATCAGATGAACAGATCAAACCCCCTACCAAAAAAAAAACTCCACAGTAAGGCATATACTTGGAAGGTTGAAGCATCATAAAAGGCTGTTGCTTGGGAGCAGATTGATGGAGGTAACAGGAATCTGTCAGTTTTGGATGCATTCCTGAAAGCTGTAAGTAGGTTAAAGTGATTCCGAGGTGTGTGAGGGAGCCATCACGAAATAACCCTAAAATTCCAAATGGCAAACAGGTCATATCCAAATGAGAACTGGCAGCTGAACTATTAAAAAAAACATCCAGGAGTGCCAGATGCATGGGAACTGAAATGCATGGGTGCCTTCATATTAGTGCCAGATGCAGGTCGGTGAAAAATCACCGACTGTATTATTACAGTCTCCGTGGTGTAGCGGTAAGACACCGCTGGCGTTCCGCGAGCGCTATGTCATGGGTTCGTATCCTGGCCAGGGAGGATTACTGGGCGCAATTTTTAACTGTAGCTCTGTTAACGCAACAGTAAAATGGTGACTTGGATGAAAAAAACGATTCTTCGCGGCAGGGGATCGTATTCCAGGACCTGCCTGAAACGCTGCGCGTACTAGGGGGTGTACAAGAATGTAACAACTCTTGTAGCTATCTCAAAAAAACACCAAAAAAACAACAACAACAACAACGAAGCACACAAAATCCCATAAATAGCAGATGAAGAAAGGCATACAGTGCCACAGACTCCTTATTCACCACCCAAGCTCAATGCCATACACAGTGGAATAAAATCAACTTTACCAACAGGTCTGGCATGAGGACTAAGTTCCAAACAATTTCCAGACACGGAGGTAACTTAAGAGAAGCCCAAAACACAAATAACAGTGAACCCCTCTGAGAGGATAACTCTGG
>WNGS01163947.1:13441819-13461278 GCA_020271785.1 Procambarus virginalis | reverse complement strand
TAGTGGTGGGGTGGTTGGGGGTGGTGTGGGTGGTGTGTGGGGTGGTGCTAGGTGTGGTGGTAGGTGGTGAGGTGGTGGAGTGTGGGTGGTAGTTTGTGGGTAGTGTGGTGGTGGCGTGGTGGTGTGGGTGGTGAGTGTGGGTGGTGTGTGGGGGTAGGTAGTGGGTGTGTGTGGTGGTGAGTGGGTGGTGTGTTAGTGTGGGTGGTAGGTGGGTGGTAGTGTGTGTTGGTGGGGTGGGTGGTGTTGGTGGTAGTGTGGTGGTAGTGGATGGGTGGTAGTGTGGTGGTAGGTGTGGGGTGGTAGTGGGTGGTGGTGTGTGGGTAGTGTGGGTGGTAGCGTGGGTTGTGGGGTGTGGGTGGTAGTTGTGGGTGGTGGTGTGGGTGCATCGTGTCTCAGAGGTGTTTGTGGGGTTGACAAGTGAGCCAGACTGTGCGTGACCGTGGTGGGGTGGGGGTGGGGATGGTGTAGGTGGGTGGGTGCAGGCACATGTGGGTGTGTGTGGGGCGGGAGTGTGTAGGTACAGCTGTAGGCGAGTGTACCAGGAATAGGTGTGAATGGTCATACTCACCTAGGTATAGGAGCCGCGGCTCCTTGGGTTCCGCCTCTCAACTCCCAGTCAACTGGTGCATACTATATAGGATCCATAGCCTATTGGGCTCTGCAATATTTACAATTCAAGCTGACTATTAAGTCTGCAAAACAGTTTGTCCTGTCTATTCCACTAAGTATTTTGAATGTGGTAAATCAGTACCTCCCTTGTTTCCTCTCTCTTTCGGTGACGTGAGGTTTAACCTCTGTAGTCTTTCCCCGTATCTCATACCTCTCAGCTCTTGATCTCGTGTCTGGTGGCATTCCTACTGAACTTTCCAGTTTAGTTTTATGCTTCAAGAGATAAGCGGAGTGGACTTCAAGGGGAGTCCAGCGCGGGTGCTGCTAGTCACAATGGTCTTGTCTGATTAAAGAAATCTATAAGGTGTGGAGCTGGGTCGGTGGTGTGGGTGGAGTTTGGGTGGGGTGTGGGTGGATTGGTGAGGTGTGGGGTTGGAGAGGGTGCAGTGTGTGTGGGTGCAACACATCGACTCCACTGCTCACGCCACAACACTCATCCCTCTATTTGTTGATTCTTTACATCTTCGTCTGTGTTTTAACCCAGCTCTAAACCCCAATACTCTCTTAGTAACCCCAATACTCTCTTAATAACCCCAATACTCTCTTAGTAACCCCAATACTCTCTTAGTAACCCCAATACTCTCTTAGTAAACCCAATACTCTCTTAGTAACCCCAATACTCTCTTAGTAACCCCAATACCCTCTAAGTAACGCCCAATACCCTCTAAGTAACCCCAATACCCTGCTAGTAACACCATACTCTCTTAGTAAGGCCCATACTCTCTTAGTAACCCCAATACTCTCTTAGTAACCCCAATACTCTCTTAGTAACCCGAATACTCTCTTAGTAACCCCAATACTCTCTTAGTAACCCCAATACCCTCTAAGTAACCGCCGAATACCCCTCTACATAAGTTAACCCAATACCCCTCTTAAGTAACCCTCAATACCCTCTAAGGCAATCCATGCAACTCTCGTCTCATGCCATGTTTTATCTGCAATTTCTGTTATACTGAAAGTCGGGTTCCAACCTAGTGGTTATCCGTCCTGCCACTATTTACTTAATTTGAGGACCACTTTTGTAGTTATGGAGAGTCATGAGGGCATTGGCTCTTCCTGAGACTCTTGTGTGTGTGTGTTGGGCTGGGGAGGGGTGTCTCGGGGCTGGGGAGGGGTGTCTCGGGCTGGGGAGAGGGTGTCTCGGGCTGGGGAGAGGTGTCTCGGGCTGGGAAGGGTTGTCTCGGGGCTGGGGAGGGGTGTCTCGGGCTGGGGAGGTGGTTCTCGGGGGCTGGGGAGGGGTGTCCTCGGGCTGGGGAGAGAGGTGTCTCCGCCGACTGGGGGGAGGGGTGTCTCATACGGGGCTGGGAGGAGGTGTCTCGGGCTGGTGGGAGTGTCTCGGGCTGGGGAGGGGTGTCTCGGCTGGGGGAGGGGTGTCTCGGGCTGGGGAGGGGTGTCTTGGATGGTGCCTGGGATGGGCGCTGGGCTGGGACTTCGTGCGGGGCACGGGGAGGGAGCAGCCTCATCCCACACTCTCCATAAAGTTTGACAGTTGTGCTGACAATTTTTGTACAGTGGGCGCCGTTTCCTAACAACAGTCTCTTGTTTTATCTTGCCAGAAAAAAAAAAACCAATCTGACGTGTTCTTCGTGGGAGTGAGGCTTAGCAATACAACTTGACAAGGTAGACTAAAGCGGGTGGACTGAGCGCGTAAGTGGGAGGGTCAACTAGGAGAATGCTGGTGGGGGACCCTGGAGGAGGGGGGGGCGGGGACGTAGCCCAATATTGCATTGCGGGGACTAGGCTTCCGGCTCCTCGTTCCCGCCCTCTCACCTTTGCAGTACGACCTTGTTGATATAGAAATTGGTGTCTATTATATCTAAAATTATTATTTCGTGCGTTTAATAGACCTGCTGTCCACCAATTCACTCTTAGTGTATTCGGTTTGCTTCCTTTATCTGACACTGCATAAGGAAACGGAACTGTTCCCCCTCTGTGCTCCCTTCGGGTTCGTTTGCAGTTAGTGTCGTCTATATGCTAGCCCCACTCCCCCCCCCCCCATGCCCCCCCCCCAGCTAATTCATGCTACTATCTCAATAGCTAGTCTATTCTGTAGAATTGCCCGTGACGAACTGCAGAGTAATGGGTTATACTGTACTCCCTTATAGTTCTGAGAGGGCCAGAAACTATCTGCCTTTTAACCAGTAATGTCTATTGACAAGATAGAATAAGAGGGGCGATTAAGTAAGATGCTCTAGTGAATCACTCGTTTCCAGAGCCTATACTCTGAAACAGAACTAGCTACTTGCATCTTCCCGGCCATCATGTCTGTTCTTCTCAGTACGTTTGCCCCTCATCTACGGGATAGAGGGCAACGGTGGGTCTTAGATGTCTCATCTCAGGAGTGGAGGGGAAAGAGAGAGATATTTTATTAACAAGCTCAGTTACCCTAATCTATGTAAGAGGTATGGAGGTTAGATCAGGAACTAGCGCAGCTAATATCCCCATCTTGCTGGATGGTTAGTCTCTGAGATGATTTCGGGGCCTTAGCGTCCCCGCGGCCCGGTCTCTCGACCAGGCCTTCTTTTTGCTTACACACACCTAGGAAGCATGCCCGTAGCAGCTAACTCCCTGCAGTGACCGATTTCAGCTGGACTAGGTAACAGGGGCATCAGAGTGTAAGAAAGTTTTTCTTCAGACAGAAAGAAAATCTTACAGTTTGATATTTATTGCGAAAGAGGAGTTCTCAAATGCTCATAAATAAATAAATAAATAAATATTGATGTTCAATTTGAAGAGATTGGCAGCAGCTCAGGGAGTTGGCATATATACATAACTATACATTCTGCCTGCTGGTGCATTAGCAGCAGTTGGTTATAGACTTGAGAATGGCCCAGGACGGACCGAAACGTCGTCGTCCCTTCACTTTCTAGTGTGTGGTCTGGTCAACATACTTCAGCCACGTTATTGTGACTCATCGCCTGCAGTTGGTCATCTGCTCAGAGCACCAAATAGTTTGCGTCGAGGCAGTGTTTGTAGTCTCATGAGCCAGAAATTGCTAACAACGATGTAGAGAAACACTAAGTAGGTTTAACTTTTTATTTGTCGATAACGTTTAGCTTGTAAGAGGTTTATCTAAAACTGATTTGATAACGCCTTGAGCGACGCCACGCGGCCCAGTAACCTCGTGTGAAAATATTTTGTCTCCACTCGATTATCAGGACTATATGGGAAGGACCCAAGCCGGATAATCACGTGTTCCGAAATGGCACTTTTTCACCTCTGAGTACAAAACCAACCATTTCCAAATATTTTTTATACTACAAACAACATAATTTGAATTGCCTTACCACACATAATTATTAAATATTCAACTAGAAACCTCAACTTACCTTGTTCGTCTTCTTGATTGATGCCAGACATCTTGAAGTTAAAAATTCTTGACAATTTACGTAACCTATACTAACACAAATTAAAATTAACACTTAAAATTACTGTGCAGTTCATTTAGCAAAGTTAGTTTGACTGCCAGCTGCGGAAAGCCTTACTGGTTGAAGGCATTTGGCTTGCCTGTGACGCCTCACTGGTTGAAGGCGCTTGGCTTGACTTTCGTACTATATAAGAATCAAGTGTAGCTTGCTTCTGTGTTCACTGGAATATAAATTAAAGTACCCATAAATTATACATACTTATAAAGTTAGTAATAATAATGATAATAATTATTATAAATACTTAAATTAATTTAAATAAAAAGTCCCATACACGTTAAGAGTTTTCCTTCAAGGGAAAATGGCTATATTTACTGCTGGGTACACAAAAAAATGCATCAGATATAAAGAAACATGACCAAACGCCTCGTCCCGTACGGGAGTCGACCCCGGGGCCATTTGGTTGTGAACCAACTGCGCTGACCGCTGACGACCACCGAAATGCAATTGATAATTCATTGTGTCGTGGGACAGGAAGCCCGTTGACGTTGGGGATTAAACATTGAGATGTAAGTCTCGTCCAAATCACACACTCAGACCTTGATAAAGCACTCAGGAGCGCGAAAGACTTGGTGTAAATTCCTTACATAAATTTCACAAATATACAAGTATGGGTTTTTTATCACAAACAATAATGTTATAAATAATGTCACACTGATGCCGTTACACACGTGCTGCAACTCAATTTGACGTTACGGACACCAGTCTACAAACGCAGGATAGAGGATTTTTTTAATTATAAATAACTCAATTTGCATGTTTTCTTGGACCATGAGCACCAATGCGCTCCTTGAGGGACTTGAAGTAGAGGAGGGTAGAAATAGCCTTAGCTACTCTATCCCTTTGAGATGTATTTTTCTCTTGTCTCGATAAACATACTTGAACTTGAATTGATGAGTTAAGAGTAGAAATAGCCTAAACTACTTTATCCCTTTGAGATGTATTTTATTGTCTCAATAAACGTACTTGAACATTGATGAGTTATACGGGGTGGTCGTAGTTCATGCAATTGTCCTTAGGCATTAACACTCCAAATAATATACATAATTAATTACACGTTCCTTAGTTCATCCTGGTGGAGTTATTGTTTAAATGAGCACCTGTAAGTGTTCAGTAATCTTTACTAAGACAAGATATCATAATTTTGAAGCAAGATGTGTGAGCTATACTGCAGAATACTTCCGTAGTGCCATGGTGCATGCGTGGTGCTGAGCAAGGGGTTTGCGTCATCACACGCAAGGATCATATTTGGCCTCCAGTTACCACCCCGTTGACTGACGGTTTCCCGTTGTCGAAGACAGGAAGCCTGTACTCAGGTTATCGAGGTCCCCAAAGGCCAACTATTGACCTTCCCCAGGATCCAGCCCACAACAGTAGAGCTAATAGCACAAAGTAAAAAGTAGAGACGATCACGTCATAGGCTCACGTATTTGCCCCCCCCCCCAAAAAAAAGAGCGCCTAGTTTCTGGAGCTATACACAAAGCAGTGCAAAGTGATTAGTTCAAACATGTTATTCATTAAAATGACAAGGTCTCCAAGCTCGGATAGATGCTATATGGATGGCTATCCATCTGGATAGATTGCATGCTTAGTTCCATCAGTGATTTGCAGTTTAAGTTCTACATGCAAGGTCTTGTTTTTTTTTTTACACTGAAAACTATTTGAGTGTTTTTGACCATTTACAAAGTTCAGGTTGATTCTTCTACCTTTACCTTATGGCACATACAACAGGAAAATCTCATCCAGGCCAAGGGCTAATTTGATTGTAAATAAAACAAAAATGAGCAAAATATTATGACAAACTTTATTATAGTATATTTATTCACATGATGAGGCAGTCTAATATTTTTGAAATGCATGAACATATTAGTTTTGCTAATATTTTCCCATATATTTATAACAATCACATAACAGCTGCTAACCCTTAGGCACCAAGGTTCCTAAACTTGACAAGAGACCTTTTAAACCCAAAGTTTTTTCATATTACTGCACTGTATAATTTACAAATTTGAATAGTTACTATATGGTGCTTTTATATAAATACAAATGAAACTAAGAAAATATACACTGTTCTCATTTAACCAACTGAAGACAAATAATTAATTTATAAAAAACTCTTGGAGACATGGCTGTATTTAGCTGTCAAGCAGGTTACAACCTTACTGTTTAAGTTTAATTTTTTCTTTTACACAACAATCTATTTTAACCATTTCCTCTTTATTCATGTGATGCCTTTCTTTTATTCAGACACCATTTTTGATTTGTGGCAGTTTGGTTCGTTCTAACTCGCAAAAAAAAAATCTCTAGGTTGAAACCCAGGACATAAATGGTTGGGAATGTTTTCTTTCACCTAATGCCTCTGTTAACATAGCAAAAAAATAGGTATCTGGAAGTTAGTCGACTTCTTGTGGGATTGCATCCTGGAGTGGGGGGACATTGATAAAAGCCCAACATATATACACACAGGTTACTTGTCCCCTTGCAAAATGATTTACAGTACAGTATTTAGTTTTTCTTTCCATGTCACAGATTCATGATGTCCTGCATTTTATGTAGGCACCTAAGGATTAAAAGAAATAATTTCTACTAATAACCAATTTTAAACAGTATATTAAATTGTCAAATGAATAAGCTGCACAGCACTTTCATATCTCCAATTATGATATTGCTTGATTTGTAAATAACAGATAGTTACTGTATAACCATGGTAGACAGCTGCAAAACACATGCACGATTGTAATAATAGTTTATATTAATTAAATAATTATTAATAACTCAATGACAGATTCCAGATTTAGGCAACCTCTTTGGCAATTAGGGCTTTCACATATGCTCTATTTAAACTTTAACCGAATAACTGGGTAATATTGATAACTTTACCGATTCTATAAGTCAAATGGAAGTACCTGTACAGTATAAATAAAGCCCGAGTCATACCAGAATATATTTTGGACCAGAGTGCTCAGTCAGCATCATTTTCTTCCGAGGCAAACATTTGATGCAAATACGTCAACCTTGTATGGGGCACAATCACAAAAATATTAAAATAGCTCCGATCATCATATATGCACTATATTTATATGAGCATTGGAGCCGATGCATGGGCCACCATTCTTAAAAATTAGGGTATACCAATCTACAATATGTACAACAAAATACACTATAATACATTATAAACAAAGATGTAGGAAACTCTGCCATAACAAAAGTGAAGCTGAGGGTGCAACTGGAAGTAAACAGATGATATTGCTTGCATGCAATAGTCTCGCTCTCTATACCATTAACATAAGTCTGCAGTTTAATTATTCAGACTTGAGTAAAGCAATGTTGACATTAAAATGCTTGATACAATTTAACACAAAATAAACTAACAAGCTTTTACAGTTCATATCAAAGTTCCTAAACATTTTCAGATGTATAAAACAGTAGTACACAAAATTTGTTTATCTCAATTTATAAATCTGCACTCTTTCAAAAAGATAATACAAGACAATATTTTGTTAAAACTTTAGGAACATATTTCTCTGAAATATAATGAGCCTTTTAAAGTCAGAGCTGAAATATTCTATTAAGTGTACCAAAAGAGTACAGTTCATAATGGAATAATTTCTCAATATAAATCATATTTTTAATCACAATAATTATTATTTTGTCCTTGTGATTTACTGGTGGCCATTTGTGATTTTCTTGACTAAATTATCATCATTCTCCAATTCTCACAAAATGCTTATTTATTAATACGAGTGGTTAAGTTGCAGTATTAAACAATGATAAATACAGTATGTGTATTGAATATATTATTATATTGACCAAACATTTAATTTAGACAGTACTGTAATTAAAAAAAAAAAAGGTACGAGGAAACACAGTGGGGGCAATACTATTGCCCACTATGCGAATGCCAAAGTATACTGTAAGTTACTATATTCATTTATATAGGTTTTTGTCACATTTTCAAACTAAAATATATACTGTATAAAAATTAGGTAATGATTTCTTATATCCGGGTGTCAACATTTCAGAATTAGTTTACATTGATTTTGATTTTACATCAGTTTTACATTTACCTGACAAACAGGGAATGAATGAATGAATGAATGAGTAAACTACGCTTGTCAAATCGTTTATATTAACTTAAAATGCACAATCTTTTTACAAATAATTAACATGTACAAATTTCTTTTGAAATATGATTTAAAATTTAAATAATTTCAAAGCCAGATTGTGGTTTAAAAGTAGTCACAGAAATTTGTATACCTGTATTCCATTAACAAAATTTTTTTACGGATACTACTGAATAATATCCGGCAGCACCTGATAATTCAAAATTTAGTCATAATGGATAAAACAGGTTAGAATTCAGCTCCAAAATTCTTTTGAGAAATATATGAATGTGTTATGCAGTATTTGACTACTTATAAAACAGCAATATTGGCATCGACAGAATATGCAAAACGAAAATAAACAAAATTCTACGATGGTGAATGTCACCAAACAGGAGGAAAAACCAGGGGTCATTGCTGGTTCAGACACATTGTGCATAAACCATACGAAAGTACACCATTTACCAAATCTGACTGGAATCTATCACAGACTTGAGTAAGTAAATCCTGATAATGATAAGGGCAAAGGTAGCCAATGATGCTTCTCAGAAATAAACATTACACTGTATATAAATAATGCAAGTATTTCATAACGATACTAATATTAATTTTGTGAAAAGAAATAGCATATCAAATAGCACTTTCATAAAAATTTATATTTAATAAATAGTTACCCTAAACTGCAACAAAAATGTTTAATGCTATTCAATGAAGGCAAAATAAAACAACATGTATGGCATTAACCATGGGCATTATGATCTTCGACACCTTAACTATGTATGAAAAATCTATTATTTTAAATGAGCAAACGGGGTAAACAAAGGTGTTGGTTCTTAGGAATCACGTAACATTACCCACACCCGTGTTTATCTAACATTTAGGATTGAATCTGGATCTTACTGTACTAATATGTAGAGCTGGTCCTAGAAATTGGGGCTACAAACCCAAGGACAAACCTAGATTATCATCATTTCTACCACCATGGCAAATCTAGGTCTTCCTGTACCTGTAACCATTGTAAAAATTAGGTTTACTGAAAGCCCATATGAGTGGGACAGGTCTAAGCTTTAATATACTTGACACCCAGGACTGATCTTATATCATAATTAGCATTTTACTTATGTTCACCTACATCTGAAATCCTGACTTGAATCTTGGTCTTCCTAAGTTGTAAATGCAGTCTGCTGATATACTTATTCCAGATTAGTACTCTAGTTTACCTTTTTGTAAGAGTGAAATATTCACATCACAAAATGAAACATGTATCTATTGTATAGAAGTGACATATGAAGAAAGAAGCAACTTATGGAATACATACTGCATTAAATCTGTTTCGCATGCCTTCTGACCTTTTACAAAGTACTGTACAAATATGCCATAATAAAAATACATTCCTTATAAAGAAACAGTACTTAAGGAAGATTTCAAAACAGTTTTGAGAGACTTAGATGCTAAATTAACTATCTACTTCCAAGGTTATATTATAGGTGGAGAACAAAGAATTAATGGGGGTACTGAAATGTTTGTAAAAAATAATCATTAAATAGAGAATGATACTTCGAAACTCACTACCGCTTTATAACAGCAAAATTACAGTACACCTGATAGGAAGTAAAACTTGCTTGATAATTTTGCCACAAAATATATCTTCCATGGTCACAACACTGCCTTTACTAAACCCCACCTTCAGCATACACACCTAGGTCATTCTCAGTAGATACTATGTGCATACATATGCATGTCCACCCCCACACACATAAATGCATATATACACACACACCCATGTATACATGCATGAATTCAAATTTGAATTTGTATTTTTTCTTCATTTAAGCCTTAAATAGTAAACAAACATGATAATGGCAAAGGCTAGCTATCCTGTCTTGAGAAAAAATATAAAAACAAAGACAAAAAAATCAGGTGTTGAATTTAATGAAATGCTCTTTGCTGGGAGGCCTTAGTAACATAGCAGTTCATTGTCTGTATACTAGAGAGATCCATAAAACTACCAGGTCTCTGGTCTTGTGCATGCTTACCTAACCTAAGGACCAGGAACTGATGTGCTCATAGATGCAAAGGAAAGCACATGCATTAGAGACTGACCAAAATAAAATTACCAAGAAATTACAGGTTAAGCAACAGTACAGTACAGTAACTAAGTTAAAGATTGAAACTACTGAAGTGAAAGTTTGCACAGTCAACAAATCACTCAAGTGCACCCAATACTATTAAAAAATATAGGATTTATTCTTAGCCAAAATAGACAAAGAGCAGTCTACAAAGAAAAGAACAAAATACTATCCTTTGATGAATAAGCATGAATTTTTCAAATATGCCTACCAGAAGCAAGAGCCAACAGAAAAACTGCCTTCACAATTAAATCATCATCCAGAGGCACACAAGAAACTGAGGGGAGGACAAAAGAACGAACCATGTAGGTTCATCAGGAGGAATCAAGGCCTTTTTTTTTCTTACCCTTGGCCAGGAGGGAGAGAGAGAAAAAAAAAAAAGAAAAAAAAAAAAAGAAAGAAAGAAAGACATCTGCCCCAAAAGCAGGGAAGACGCTTTTGCAAGGGTGAACCAAAGAAATCACATGACCACTGGCACAGAAACATTAGGTAACTGATGAAGAGAAAGGGCCAAGAGGTCTGTTAAGTCACCTCATACTGGCACCAAGAAAGAAGTATTTGATAAAACTAAAAGAGCTATCACCTGGTCCCCACATAAGTAGCAGTACCAATGACTCCTCACTATCCTGAGGTAGAGTCCGTGAATGGAAGAAAAAGACTAAATTGGCCACATGAGAGCATGAAGAATGATGCTACTCTAATCTGACCAGTACCGAAAGGAGCAGCTGGAACAAAGAAAAGAGAAAAAGAAAGTTCCACCGATTCCAGCACAGGCAAAAAGTGTTTACTGCAAATACCTCAAGATTGGGAAAAGGAGAGAGGGGCAAAATACTGTACCACTTTTCCTTATTTTCTTCTATGAGTAGATCAGACTCTGGTTGTGGTGTTCGATGGATCTGCACAAGTCCAGAGGCTTGGACGTTTTGTGGATGTCTCTGTGGTACCAGAACCACAGAGCCACCAGGGAGCAACAGAGGCCACTCAGAAAATGTACAATAAATATCAAGGCACTCTTGAAGTTTGTCAATACTGGTATATGGATTATAACAATACAAAAATGTTTCTTAGTACTACACATATACAAGAAATTTCTGGCAATAACCAAATGGCAAAATATCTATTCATATGACTTAAAAAGAGTAGTCTTCATAATTCTAAACCTTAACATAAGTAATTTATAGCACTGGAATATATACTTTCTCCATTTCAAATCTATCATAGTTAGATCAGCAATGTTGACCCCTGACAAAATAGAACACTTTCTGCTATGCTCAATGCTACATGACATATACTGAAAATGCACATTAAGTTCAGAGCACCTGATCACTCTAATGGCCATGACTATTCTTCTTACTCGTAAAACTTTATCAAGTTAGAGACCAGAAGAAATTATCACACATGTCTTTGGTTTAAAGCCCCTTTCTTCAAAATATGTAATATAAGGATATAAAATTCTACTGCAAAAAACATGTAATATACAAAAGTAACTTATTAATTCATCGATAATACAACCCTAAAAATATAATCATAATAGATTCATGTTTTAAATCATAAAAAGTGTTCTTGACATACTCAACAACACAAGTTCAGCATACATCACTTCCATAATTAAATAGTTAAGAATGGGTTACTCTCCAATGTTTCGTCTTTGTAGAAATTAACATACAAGTGTCATCGGCACTGTAAACACTGTTACAAGTACCAGTATACACAAAGTTACTGAAACTAGAATTATGAAAAATACAAAGTATATATATATATATATATATATATATATATATATATATATATATATATATATATATATATATATATATATATATATATATATATATATATATATATATATATATATATATATATATATATATATATATATATATATATATATATATATATATATATATATATATATATATATATATATATATATATATATATATATATATATATATATATATATATATATATATATATATATATATATATATATATATATATATATATATATATATATATCATGTACTTGGAACTGTATTTTAAATATTAACACAGGAAGACTAGCATACCAGAAGACCATGTACATATTTTACTGGGGGGAAAACAAAATATATGTATAGCCAATTTATAACAAGCCTCAATTTGTGCCATTGTGTTCTATTATGGGTGTCGGGCAACTCTTCTGTGTAGTACAGTACAGTACTTATGAAAGGACGGAATTTCCAAACTCATTGGTAGAAGGTCAACAGAAAATACATGCCTTCTTTCCCCACAAATGCTTGCTTGGTTCTTTTTAATAATGGTAATAACTAAACGCAAAAAAATTGCATTAATATCATGCCAATACTTTATCGCCAAGGACCATATTGATCAGAACAAGTAATTTATAGTATTAACATAGATAAATACATCACAAAAACATGAAATGAGGGTTTAAACAATGAATATCCATGACCTTGCTCTATGTAGTACATGAATGAACATATAGTGTGAATTATCTTGGGAGGTAGGAATACAAACTGTAGTAACTGGGATATAATGGCATAAGGCTTGGGGAAATTCAGAGAGAATATTAGTACAATTAAATGAGTAAACTAATGTTTCTTGTAAGTGAAAGAAATTTCATTTTTTTTAAAGAAAAACTATTCCGGGATGACTATATAGCAATGTTATAGAATATTCAAGAGATCCTAGATACAATTCAGGATGCAAATATAAGAGAAAGACACAAGACAAGTGATATTAAGGAACTAGTGTCACTGATGATTCTATCGAGACTGACTTTATGGAACAGAAGGAAAGCAAAATGTCTGATCATCCCAAAAATTTGAACATTTTACAAAGAGGCAGAAATGTTAGTAGAACAATGCAGTTAGGAAAATATGGTGCAGGTGTCTCTCACTAAGTGGCCATGACGTAATCTTGTGTTGCTAATACACTACCTAGCCACAGATATTTTCACTGTTTCAGTAACAAAGGGAAGGCTGAGGGGATTAGTAAAATTCATAAATATGAAGAGAGGTTGTACATTTCTAAAGCTTGTTATTTTTTCCTTGTCTAAAATGGCACTGATCATGTTACTTATCAGAAGACAATGAGTCACAATGTGGTTGAAGATAAGTGACCAAACCACACATCAAAAGATGGAGAAACAATGACACTCCGGTCCACCCTGGACCACATATGACTTGATAATGATCCAGGATGGACTGAAACGTCGTTTCTCCATCTTCTGATGTGTGGTTTGGTCATTATGTTGGCTATTAATTTTGCAGATGTTGTGTATGAATAGAAGTTATAGGATTGAATAGAAATCTACAAGTTTATCAATGATGTGCAGTGTAGCGTGGTAAGGAATATAATTACATATTTATAGTTTTCTTATTAGTTAGCATTTTAATTGTTGTGGCACTTTAAATGGATTGAGAAGAGGGTGGGGAATAATGAAAACCTGAACAATAAAGCAAAAAATACAAGAACACACAACTGCAGTTTTACAACAAAGAGCACAAATGACAATGATAAATTAAAAGACACTGTATTGGGTAGAGATTTTATTTGCTAATTTAAAGACATCTGTATCTTTAACTTAGCAATATGATGTCTTTAATTTAATACTCGTCAAATAAAAATAAAGGGAGATATAGAAAATGCAAAATCAATAGTAGTATGACAGTAATAATAATGTTGGAACAACGGAAATCTATAGCTCGATGAACTTGATAACCTAAATTTGTTTATCCTATTTCCAGTATACCTGTTATAATTATGAAGATAGGTAAATAAGCATCAACAATAAACTGGCAATTTTGGTTCTGGATATATCAGTATTGTCATGAAATTAAAGTAATTCAGCTTTTAAGTACAGCACTAAAACTTTTGTTTCTGCCATGGTCATGATATAACATCCTGGTTATTAAGTCCTGATAATTGTCAGTATTTTGAGTGCGAGAAGCAAAGGTACAAGAAATCTCAATTTTCACATTACAGTCCCTAGTGGTGCAGTAGCAATACACTTGCCCCGCACCTCATGAGCGATTTGGTCTAAGTTCGAGTCCTGACCTAAGGAGGATTGTTTGGGTGCCAATCCTTAACTGTTTGCCCATGTTCACCCAGCAGTAAATGGTTATCTGGTTATTAACTGATTGTCAGGTCGTGTTCCAGGGGATATTAGTGGGCAAGGCTTACCATGAGCTATGGCAAGGAGGAAAGCTCTCAGCCTGCTAACAGGAGTCAGAAGTCATTTACTCCTGTGCCTCACACATGAAAATACAAAAGATCTGCAACACAATTTTCGAGCATCAAATGATCTTAAAAGCACATACTATTTATATAATTTTCCCACAAAATATTCATCATACCAGGATAACATTTTCAAATAACTACTACAAATGGAAATAATCTGTATACGACTCATGTTGTTTCTCTTCACACTGGAAAAAACTTGCAAATATTATTGGTAATGTACAACACTTCACAGAAGCTGTGCCTCTTATAAAAAATATTTACAAGCCTACATCCAAATAGGTAACGCGTTTACATACAAAATCATGTATTACATAGCTAACAAGATGTTCACAAATTAATATAAAAACCTACACGTCGTTAAATTTCTCCAGGGACTCTCGTAGCCGATCAGTAACCTGGAATAAAAAAAAAATTAAATAATACTGAAATAATAGTTCAAGACTGAAAAGAATCATGATACTGTGTAAAATTAGTCATTAAATCCCACAGGATACTACACAACTTTGAGGATCATCCACATGACCAAGGAGGCCAAGACCGTCAGTAGTTTCAAAGCGTTATATGACAAAGAGTGCTGGGATGACGGGACACCACAAGCATAGCTCTCATCCTGTAACTACACTTAGGTATTACACTTAGGTAATTACACAAATCTGAACTAGTCACTCATACATCGTTCTCTCTTAAATCATTTTGATAAGACTTTATGAGGTAAACTGACTCTTTAACAATATCCAGATTAAGAAAAATGAATAAAGTTATAGGTGGTCATAAATAAAATTTTTTAATACATTTGACAATAAAAAGTAACAAAAGCAGTAGTAGTGTAATCTAAAATTTACTATGATACTTCCCTAACCTACACATCTTAAATATATTATGCTATTTGCTCATTAATCCATACAATACCTATGAGATTTTTGCTAGAGGACCAGCAACTAATTCACCTAAATTTAATCAATGCGAAACAAGTGTCAGCAATCAGAGCTTATCTAACACCAACTTGCGACACACAACACCCCTTCTTATACAAGTGTGTTCAACTGTCAAATGGACAAGTGCTTCATATGTTCTTATAAACCCACCATACAATATTAACTCAAAGTTTTAATATGCTAATGTGATGGATTATAACAAAACATGAGTAAACTCATGAGACAAGCAATTAACTTGACTTTTGCATTTCTTGTGTTTAGCCCAATCAACATGAAAACCCATGTTGATTGGGTGCTATGAACCCTCTTGATTTTCCATGTTGATATGACACCAGATTCTTACAAATATACATTAGGAAAGGCCTTGCCGCTCCTCCTCGTTGTCCTCTAACTACTACGTTCCTAACATGGGCTTTCATTGCACAGGCACATTTCCTCTCATTGTACAATACCCTCAAATTCCCATGCACAAATTCCTTATTTATAAAGAAACCCAGGTACTTAAAATTACCAATCATGTCTCCATTTATTCTAATTCCACACTTTCTCCTCTCCATCACCATTACATTTCTTTGCAGGTACTTACTTTTTCTTCAAAATTTTACCTAATCCTCTTTACAAGCTCTACAATTGCTCAATCCATGATTCACTTGCACTAGTTATTAACTGAAGTATTATATCACATGTACACATTAATAATGATAAATGTACTGTGCCATACTCAGGACTTTAATGATTTCCCTGAAACCACTAAATGATGACTACAGTCACACAACTAATATTTTCAAGTGTCAAATTTTAAGTAGCTCAATAATCATTACAAAACATTTCAAATATAGTTAAGAATATTTTTGCAAATGCAATCATTTTCAACTTAATGAAATCTCTAAACTGCAAAAAATATCTTACTTTCTGATAAAAATTAATTTGTTCAGTTAGGAAGGAGGTCATGGCTTTCTTGAAATCTCTTTTTCGCTCTTGATGGAAATGAGCCACTTCAGCATGAAGAGCGTAAGCTATGGTATCTGATCGTCTGACCATAGGAGGAACTTGGTCATAATCCAAACGGCCTTCATTAGCCTCCTTTTCAACTTGCCTTCTCTTAGCTATTGCTCCCTGCAAAAAACAAAAACAAAAAAGATAATTATGCATGAACAACATTTTTTTTGTTTGTGTTAGTTATGTGAATACTTTACAGGACAGTATGTAAAATTACCTATTGTGAATCTATCTCCAAATTCATAACACTGCAATTTAATTCCCCCAAATAATTGTTTAGCAATATTTCTGCTTAATTTATTGCAGATCTAGCAAAACATTTTGAGTTGGTATTGTTATTCACCCCATCCTCCTGTTTTAGCAGTACTTATAGTAATGATGAGGACCATAATTATATACTGATGTACAATGAAATTAAAACGTAGAAATCTTAACTATTGAGTTGGACAAACCGGAAAACTATTTTTTACTGTGTTGCTTTGACTAACTTATCCTAACCTTCCTAGGCCTAATATACGATATCTGAGGACTAATATAGTACATGTGCGCTCTATACTAGGCCTAGGAATATTTAAGTGTGTTTTAGCTTCATTTATTTTAAAAATTCCTTACTAGTCAGTATATGTACTACTATCTGAAAGCTAAGAATGTCCGGATTCTGACTACTGACGATCGTCACAATAGGTGCTATCTAAACAGGAAGATGGGTTGTGCTATTAGATACTTTAAAAACCGAAGTGTAGAAACACTTGCGAGCAAAATGATTAAAGACGATTCTGCATGCACTGCTTTCCTTCAGTAGAGGACCTGTAGTACAGTGGTCTATGTCCTCGACTTGCAATCTCAAATCCCGGGTTCGATTCCTGGGTACATTTCCTTTCACCTCATGCCTCTGTTTATCTAGCAGTAAGTATGTACAGTACTTAGGTATTAGCCACCTGTTGTGGAATGCATCCTGGTTAAGATCAGTAATTGTCCTAGGAAAACCTTGATAATTTTAGGTGCAAGCTTTCTGTCCCTGACAAAATAAAGTAAGACATTATTGAATTGACTGTTGTAAAAGGTTTAGTGACTGCTCATACCTGGAGAGGATTTTGGGAGTTCTTCTACTCCCGAAGCCGGCCTGAGGCTAGGCTCAATGATAAAAAAATAAAGGACTTGTTCCCTTGCACCAGTTGTGTATTTATTCAAAGACAATTATGAGAACACATTTTAGAGTCAAATAAATAAAAAGCTAAATTTAAACAACTGGATACTAAAAGACTATATATTGGAATGCAGAAAAGAATGATTATATACTAATGAAAGATTTGTGAAAAAGATCATTTTCAATCTATACTGTTTATGAAAACATTTAAAAACTAGAAGAATGGAATTTAATGGGATAGAATGTGCCATTAAAAAATAAAGTGGCAGAATCAATAGATCATATTATAATTTACAAAATGCAAAAATACCACAAGCAAGCATTTGGAAACCAACATTATTTAAGCTTATTCTTTAAAAATGCACCATAACAACCAGGTTGCTCTAGACATGTAGACACATGTTGCAAAATACTGTAAAGGGAGAGAGAGATGACCAAATTGCAATGGTGACAACCTGGTTGAGGACAGGGCCTAAGGCAGTATGAACATCCCAAAGTTTATATTTATCTACTTAATAGTAAACATCACCTTTGAATGTAATAAAATGTTCTTTTCTGGGCAGCCTCAGTATTTCCCAGTGCATTGGTTCTGTTGCCACAGAGATGTCCACCAAACTAACAGGCCTTTGGACTTCCACAGGCCTAATGAACACCAAGACCAGAAGCTGGTGTACTCATAGAAGCAAGGCTAGCATGGGAATCCAAGAATAACCCAAAATCAAGTACTTTGATTAAGATAAAAAATGGCAATAGGGAAAGTGGTTATTAACCATATGATAACAACTTATGTACTAATACGCAAATGCACTACTAGGTGACAGCTCGGGTCAACAAGGGGTCTAATTTACTTGCACGCTCAACACGATAACAACACGATAACAGAAATCTGTCACCACATCATGAGGGAGCGAAGCAAAAAGCTTGGCAAGGCATTGGAATACTGTGGTAGACAGGAGGAAGAGGAATGCAAACTATGGAAAACCACTTCACATGTAATTATACCGTGAACATTAATAGTGGCAAGAAAACTCTGAGTAGGGCAACCTCTTTCCAATCCAGAATGCTCTAATTATAGAAATTACCCTAATTTTTCCAAGGAGTGTCTGCCAGCCAGGAGAACCTGGGACCTTATAACCTGATTAGAAAATGGCTGTGGAGTTGAACCAAAATGTATTTGGGCCCATTTCTGAAGTGATGTCCTGGTTTTTGTGTAAGCAGCCAGCAAGTCACACTGGGTCAAGAAGGTTACAAGGCAAGACTGCTGAAATTTGCAGAGGGAAGGCGAGTCAAGACTGAATTGGAACCATTCCTTGTTGGAAACTAGCAACATCCAACTCAAACTGGCATAGAGGATAATAAAGGATACCAACAGAAAGGAAAAGCCTTACAGGATTTGATGCCAATGCCCAGGGTCATGGGTTAAAATCAACTCCGAAATTTGAGGAAAAGGAAGGAGAGGCGGTAGAAGCACCCACCACCAAGCATGGGAACACTTGGTGGTGGTTGTTTCTAAACCTTGGTGATTCAGAAGCACTCCAACTCATTCCCTAAATACAAGGGATGAACCTCAGAAGATGCTGCACTCAGAAACTGCCATCACTACTACCACGGAATCCAGAATGGAACCAACACCAATACCTCAAGAACTCAAGAGGCCCACAAATTTAGGCTATTTAGGAGTCACCATCAGAGGCAGAAAGGAAGCTGAACAAGTAGAGCCAGACAGAGAGACTGAACCCGAGTCAGTAGCGAAAACAACAAAGAAAAGGTTTGTGTTTAACACAAGACCACATTACCAAAGCCT
>WNGS01163947.1:13397611-13441794 GCA_020271785.1 Procambarus virginalis | reverse complement strand
CCCATCCTCCTGTTTTGGCAGTACTTATAGTAATGATGAGGACCATAATTATATACTGATGTACAATGAAATTAAATGTAGAAATCTGAACTATGAGTTGGACGACCGGAAAACTATTTTTTACTTGTGTTGCTTTGACTAACTACCTATCCTAACCTCCCTAGGCCTAATATACTATATCTGAGGACTAATATATACATGTGTGCGCTATACTAGGCCTAGGATATTTAAGTGTGTTTTAGCTTCATTTATTTTAAAATTCCTTACTATTCAGTATATGTACTACTATCTGAAAGCTAAGAATGTCGGATTCTGACTACTGACGATTGTCACAATAGGTTACTATCTAAACAGGAGGATGGGTTGTGCTATTAATACTTTAAAAACCGAAGTGTAGAAACACTTGACGAGCAAAATGATTAAAAGACGATTCTGCATGCACTGCTTTCCTTCAGTAGAGGACCTGTAGTACAGTGGTCTATGTCCTCGACTTGCAATCTCAAATCCCGGGTTCGATTCCTGGTGCATTTCCTTTCACCTCATGCCTCTGTTTATTTAGCAGTAAGTATGTACTCAGGTGTTAGCCAACTGTTGTGGAATGCATCCTGGTTAAGATTAGTAATTGTCCTAGGAAAACCTTGATAATTTTAGGTGTAAGCTTTCTGTCCCTGACAAAATAAAGTAAGACATTAATGAATTGACTGTTGTAAAAGTTTAGTGACTGCTCATACCTGGAGAGGGTTTCGGGAGTTCTTCTACTACCGAGCCCGGCCTGAGGCCAGGCTCAATGACAAAAAATAAAGGACTTGTTCCCTTGCACCAGTTGTGTATTTATCAAAGACAATTATGAGAACACATTTTAGAGTCAAATAAATAAAAAGCTAAATTTAAACAACTGGATACTAAAAGACTATATATTGGAATGCAGAAAAGAATGATTATATACTAATGAAAGATTTTGGAAAAGATCATTTTCAATCTATACTGTTTATGAAAACATTTAAAAACTAGAAGAATGGGAATTTAATGGGATAGAATGTGCACATTAAAAAATAAAGTGGCAGAATCAATAGATCATATTATAATTTACAAAATGCAAAAATACCACAAGCAGTCATTTGGAAACCAACATTATTTAAGCTTATTCTTTAAAAATGCACCATAACAACCAGGTTGCTCTAGACATGTAGACACATGTTGCAAAATACTGTAAAGGGAGAGAGAGATGACCAAATTGCAATGGTGACAACCTGGTTGAGGACAGGGCCTAAGGCAGTATGAACATCCCAAAGTTTATATTTATCTACTTAATAGTAAACATCAACCTTTGAATGTAATAAAATGTTCTTTTTTGGGCAGCCTCAGTAATTTCCCAGTGCACTGGTTCTGTTGCCACAGAGATGTCCACCAAACTAACAGGCCTTTGGACTTCCACAGGCCTAATGAACACCAAGACCAGAAGCTGGTGTACTCATAGAAGCAAGGCTAGCATGGGAATCCAAGAATAACCCAAAATCAAGTACTTTGATTAAGATAAAAAATGGCAATAGGGAAAGTGGTTATTAACCATATGATAACAACTTATGTACTAATACGCAAATGCACTACTAGGTGACAGCTCGGGTCAACAAGGGGTCTAATTTACTTGCACGCTCAACACGATAACAACACGATAACAGAAATCTGTCACCACATCATGAGGGAGCGAAGCAAAAAGCTTGGCAAGGCATTGGAATACTGTGGTAGACAAGGAGGAAGAGGAATGCAAACTATGGAAAACCACTTCACATGTAATTATACCGTGAACATTAATAGTGGCAAGAAAACTCTGAGTAGGGCAACCTCTTTCCAATCCAGAATGCTCTAATTATAGAAATTACCCTAATTTTTCCAAGGAGTGTCTGCCAGCCAGGAGAACCTGGGACCTTATAACCTGATTAGAAAATGGCTGTGGAGTTGAACCAAAATGTATTTGGGCCCATTTCTGAAGTGATGTCCTGGTTTTTGTGTAAGCAGCCAGCAAGTCACACTGGGTCAAGAAGGTTACAAGGCAAGACTGCTGAAATTTGCAGAGGGAAGGCGAGTCAAGACTGAATTGGAACCATTCCTTGTTGGAAACTAGCAACATCCAACTCAAACTGGCATAGAGGATAATAAAGGATACCAACAGAAAGGAAAAGCCTTACAGGATTTGATGCCAATGCCCAGGGTCATGGGTTAAAATCAACTCCGAAATTTGAGGAAAAGGAAGGAGAGGCGGTAGAAGCACCCACCACCAAGCATGGGAACACTTGGTGGTGGTTGTTTCTAAACCTTGGTGATTCAGAAGCACTCCAACTCATTCCCTAAATACAAGGGATGAACCTCAGAAGATGCTGCACTCAGAAACTGCCATCACTACTACCACGGAATCCAGAATGGAACCAACACCAATACCTCAAGAACTCAAGAGGCCCACAAATTTAGGCTATTTAGGAGTCACCATCAGAGGCAGAAAGGAAGCTGAACAAGTAGATGCCAGACAGAGAGACTGAACCCGAGTCAGTAGCGAAAACAACAAAGAAAAGGTTTGTGTTTAACACAAGACCACATTACCAAAGCCTCAAAATCCACTTTATGAAAATGAGGAGGCTCACCTCCCAAAGCACCTGCCACATTTGCTGACTGCAAAAGCTAGTACCCGCTCAGAGAGTAAAAACAGCGCAAAAGGCTGCCCTTGGGTGACTAAAGCAATGCAAACATCCAGCAACAACAAATACTGTACACTAAAAAACAAGAGCTACGAGGAATGACTAGAATCATTAAATATGCCAAAGCTGGAAGATAGAAGGAAAAGAGGCAACATGATCATCATTTGACATTGAGGAATTTTTTACACTTGCAACTTCAAGTGCCATAAATTCAAGCTAAAAATATATATATATATGAAAGTTCTCTTTAGAGAACAGATTTGTAGACAATTGGTACAATTTAAAGCGAGAAGGTGGTTGATGAAACTATCTGTAGTTACAAAGTGTCACATGACAAAGCTTATAGGGAAGATGGGAGTTTATTCTTTCAAATCTTTCATCATTTCTTGCACATTCATCTACACTTGGAGCATTCTCTTAATTAAGGCCTAGTTACCCATGAAGATGCTCTTACCTTATGCTTTAAAAAAGTTTTCCAACTAAGAATTTTGTCTTGTCATTCTGTTCATTTCCCTACATGATATTCCTGTGTTTTGTAGCATTTTATGATAGGAACCGATTAGTGGATTCTCCACAGAGAATCTAAAGTTATTGCATTTTCTACTTTCCTTTCTTAAATATTCAGTGGTTTTTTACATTAACTTTTCACAAACAGTTTTTAAACAAATCTTAATACATACTTTGCTCATTTCAGTAAACAATTACCACCATTTCATACACAGTATTCAGTTTTTCCTTCACTCAATACAACTTCCTCCTGTCACTTCAATTTTTTGACCACACAGTCCTACTTGCCTTAACTGACAAAATTACCACTCACACTATTTACTATTATTTTTGCTTTCAGATAATACTTAATTGTATTCCTATCATACTTTCACCCTGTACAATTCTGAAATGAATGCAATCATATTGTCACAATTTCAAACTGTTTTAGACATCAATAGACAATTTATGCTTAAAATCTTGAACAATTAAAACACAGTCAATCACATTTAATACGTGTTTCTTCAGTTGCTCCTTCGAAATGGTGTACAATTGGCAATTACTGTATTCAATGATAGTTTTGAACTACACAGTAATGTTGATGTAAATAAATACAAAATATAGCTGGTATTAATTCTTTCATGAGAACCTAACTATTATTTTAAGCCAACAGAGGATTTAATGCAATTCCAGCAATCTCTGGAATATCAGGAATCTGGAATATATGATGATCATTCATATCACTTCTATACAAGTAACTGGTATCATCCTACATTCTTCTTTGCCAATATTGACTTATATAAACTCTAGAGGTGCATCATCTTACATCACATAATATGATCATGTGTTACAAATGCAGAATGCAGACTTGTGTCTTACTGTAGAATGTACAGTAGAATTTGTTTATTTTCTTTATATATTTGTAGAATATACAAATACAACATACCACAGAAATGATGAGAAAATATGCAAAATGAATGGTTGAAGGAAACAGGTGTTATGGAAGAAATTTTAATAAAAATGTTATTGAAAATTGTGTGCAGAGGAAGAATTTTTATTAGGAGGAACCCTGAGAAAATGAAGGTATAACCCTCACTTAATTTATCAGCTTAGCAAGTGCACTGAAAAATGAAGTGCTCCAGCTTTGAGGAAAATATATACTTACTTCAACTAGGTGTACTTAGGCTGGGGATACAAATGACTAGGATGAGAAACCATTCTGTGCTACATGCACTGTAATTTTTTACAGATAACAAGGGACATATATATATATATATATATAATAGATTGATAACTATAAAATGAGAGAGTGACATTACTGAAAATGCATACTGTACTGTACTGAACATATTTTCCTGACAATGCTGTTCATCTAATATTAGTGTTGAAAAATGTTGAAAAAAAAATAAAGCACTGAATGAAAAAATGACAAACCTTAGTTATATTAATGACACTGGGAAAACCATCAATAAGGCCTCTGTATTCAAAGAGCAGATGACATAATGGATCCCAATCATGTTTTGGCTCCTCCTCAAACACGGTGCCAATATCTTGGTATGCTTCACTCATATGGTGAATAGCTTCTGTCAGACCAGGTGCACCTACCAAGAAAACAATTATGAAAGATAAAATAAATCTAACATTAAATTATTTGTATCATAATTTAATATATAATGTATTCAATGCAAATCATGATGAAATGGCATAAAACACAAAATCTGACACCATTATTTGAACACTGATTGGTGCCAGATGGTTCTAATTACAATCCCTAAAATGTTCAAATATGCTATGAGACTAGTACTAGAGATAAATAAATGACCTATGAAAACTGGCTAAGAGAACTAAATCTAAGGACATCAGAAGAAAGAAGGACCAGAGGCAATACGATCCCAACATACAAGATGTTGAGAGAGAGTATTTACCAAATGAGGGATGATGATAGTACAAGATGGTACAGGTGGGGCAGGTGGAAAGACAAATGAGCCAGAGATAAGAAAATATTTGTAGCAGTTAGGGTGGTAAGCAAGTTAATTTAACTTGGGATGGTGGAGGTGGTGGAAGCAACCTCCCTTCACAGCTTGAAGAGTGAGTGCAACAGAATACTGGAACATAAGCAAGTATAAATGCACCAGGTACATTAGCCAAGATTGGCTCTAGCTAGCTTCATCTTGGTCCTAGAAACAACTAGGTAAGTACAGTATTATATTTATTATGCACACTTAAAATAATAATAATAATGTACTCACAATTTGAGGGATCAGTATCAAAGGCTCTACTGAGCTTAGAGAATGAATGGGAGATTTTATTATACTCTCTCTTGAAAGCAGTTTGATGTTTTTTGGCTTGGTCCATACAGGTGTTTTGGAGTAGTTTGACAGCATCATCCAGATTGGAGAAGAAGCGATTGTAGCCTTCAAGTTTGGCTTCCCTATAGACACGAATAAACTAGATAAGGTTTGATTGCATTGAAGTTACTTTATTATATTATTATTAAAAATCTCACTCGTACACATTATTCTCCTCATAACTTCTGAGTCCTCCCACTTTCAACAAATACTGTACCTAACATAACAGATTTTTGTTAATTAACTGTTTACCTACATAACCTATTTCAATCACTCTGAATTACAATTTTAGGTAAGAATTTATTTTTAACAATGCAGACCTGTTAAAAATACTTTAACTGCAACATACCAAGACTAATTAAGGTTCTCACAACTACTTAGTTAAAAGCAATTGATAACTAATCAAAGTTACTATTAAACATCACTAATTTATCTACTTTAAAAGCAATTAGAATACTACACTCACTAGTATAAGAAATACGCTCAATAAATGGAGCAATACAAAGTACTGTACATAGCAGGAATGTGGGGATAATATGGCAGTATGTTCCTGGGAAAATAAGCATTAACCAATAAATAGTACAGTAAGGCACTGCCGTTGCAATAGGCTACACACAACCAGCTTTCAACACAACACTTATCCAGAATAAATCGCGGATTCTAACATCACAAATACACACGCTCCACAACTCCAAGTACATATTGTAAAATATTTTAACCTACGTTTGCATTACATCCAGGGCATTATCAGGTCTTTCAATTGCCAAGTAGAAGTTAGCTCCAACCAGCTTGTCATTTTCTGCTCTGCGTTTCCCAGTTTTCCATAATTTTTCATCATTGGGACATGTAACAAAATGATGAAACACCTCACACTGAGATATTACTGGGTGCCTGCAGATACGATCTACCCATGACTGAAGCATTGTCATTCTGTACTCAATTAAGTCATCCTCAAATCTCCCTAAAAAGAAATGATTAATTTTAGAAGATTACATAAAAACACCAAGTACCAAGTATACTGTTATTATTGTGTTGAAAAGATTATCAAAAGACCTATTAATACTAACAGCTTTGATATTTTAATTTTTAAATTACAATCAGTTCAGCACACAATGCATATCTGTAAGAGAGAACGTCTGCATCTTTCCAAGATTGGAGGCCAGACACCTTGAGGCTAGTCTCGCCCAACTTGCACACATGAAACATGTGGGGTATGGGAGTGTCACAGGCTACTTAGGGTTGGTTCCAGTGCCAGATTTAAAAAATATTACATTTTATCACCCCCCTGATGTGATTTTCATGAGAGAAAGAGGAGAAAGAGGGAGGAGAGGGGGGAAAGAGGGAGGAGAGGGGGAAAGAGAGGACTGGGGGGAAAGAAAAAGAGGAGAGACAGGAGAAATTGCCCTCTTTCACTTTCAAGAGCAAAAACTATTGTATATACACAGTGCAGCCTCAATTTGGTGAGTTTCCAGTTGTAATGCACATTTTCCAGGCTGGATTTACTCACCCACTTCAACAAATACATATACAGCAATTTGGTAGAGCAGGTAATGTGTGGATTAGTTTAGGAAATCTGGCCATAGTTCAGAGACCTATGAGAAAAGGGTCCATCATGATACAGTAGATTTGAATTAAAATTTTGCTCAGTTAAATAAGCCCATAGTGTGTGAGAACGTTCACTAAACTATGGGCTCGAAAATAGGTTTTCTATGCTGGGGCATTGGGAAATATGCTAGTGGTGGTACCTGGTTGATATCTGGTTGATGGGGTTCTGGGAGTTCTTCTACTCCCCAAGCCCGGCCCGAGGCCAGACTTGACTTGTGAGAGTTTGGTCCACCAGGCTGTTGCTTGGAGCGGCACGCAGGCCCACATACCCACCACAGCCCGGTTGGTCCGGCACTCCTTGAAGGAAACAATCTAGTTTCCTCTTGAAGATGTCCACGGTTGTTCATGTAATATTTCTGATGCTTGCTGGTAGGACGTTGAACAACCGCGGACCTCTGATGTTCATACAGTGTTCTCTGATTGTGCCCATGGCACCTCTGCTCTTCACTGGTTCTATTCTGCATTTTCTTCCATGTCGTTCACTCCAGTTCATTGTTATTTTACTGTGCAGATTTGGGACCTGTCCCTCCAGTATTTACCATGTGTATATTATTTGATATCTCTCTCGTCTCCTTTAAAATCTCATTACAGACAGGTTCTTCTGGTATGTCCATCATATAAAATACTGAAATTAAAATTTCCCCTAAAGCGAAATTAGCCCATAGAGCATGGGAAACATTTGGGTATGAATGATAACTCTCTTAATATGGCCCCAATTACACTTTTATTTTTGAAAGAGGCAGCAATATTAGAAAAAACAAGTGAAGTTAAATCTTTTTCTTGTCTTAAAGAAATAAATTACATCTCACAAATGCCTCTTGAAGGCATCTCTGGTTCCACTGAATCCCTCACTCAAGGAAATTGGGGTTGGTTGCATATTGTTGCAACCAGCTGAATTGAGATTGCACAGTACAATTTTGAAGTCACTACACCAGCAAAATATCAGGAACAATATCCTGGCTTTAAGTTGTTCACTTATGCACTTTATATTAAAATTGCTTCAGTGTCATAAAAATAGCCAAGGTCTGTGGCATAATTCCATCAATACAATTTCATCACTGTTGATACCTGGAAGGTTCTGAGAGTTGTTGTTCTCCCCAAGCCCGGCCCAGGGCCAGGCTTGACTTGTGAGAGCTTGGTCCAACAGGCTGTTGCTTGGAGCAGCCTGCAGGCCCACATATACACCACAGCCCAGTTGGTCTGTGTTCTAACACTTCTTTTAATTACCAAACATTTATAACAGTTCATAAATTGACTGAAGTCTATATAAAACTTGAAGAAAACATTTAAACCAATTAGGCTAAGTATATATTTGATTTAATTAGGTTAGGGGAAAGTTAAGCTAGGTAGCATCAAAAACTTGGCACTTACCTGAGATTTGTTTTTCAGGTAATGGTGGTATGGGTATTAGAGGAAACTTTTCACTCAATCGACCTTGTATCCAATCAAAATGCTTGTACCTCCTTGAAACGGCCGTTGCCGAGAACTGAAAAGCAGGAAGGGATACCTAGACAAATTGGAACAAAGCTCATTCATTCTAATCATTACTAATCACAGTCCAGTTAAGTTTTGAGTACCTCTGGTAAATAGTTTCCTAATCCATTTAACTGTAAGCATAATGGTATGGCACAGTATATAATGTGTTTACATGAATGGTTACAGTACATGTAAGTACAGCATTACGGTATATGGATGTGTGTGTACGATACAAATGTATACCAGAATTAATATTTTATTTGAACATGTACCTTCCTTACGCATCCCTTTACTTGGCAAGAATCTCGTAACCTATATGATGATTCCGCTGTAATTTGTGACTTCATGCATTATGATTACACAAACACAAGAGAAAAATGTGTTTATTCTTTAGTACATAAATTTCATTTAAGCTTTGCTAGTTACTGTATTACAGTGATGAATCAGTTATCTAAAATCAAGTAATTCCAGAGATGAGTTATTCCAAAGAAAATTATTGTTGACTTTTGTTTATTATGTACTACTGTATAAAATAATAAATACCGATTCAGTATTTGCATCACCTGGTCAGTCGGTTAAACACTGCCGAGTCTGGCTAGTAAGTGGTTTGGTTGACCATATGTGCAGACTTGTGCCTGGCTGAAGGGCCTCATTCTTTGCTTGTGGGGACCTCACTTAGCCTGACAAGCTTCCTGTCCCAGATAATAGGAAAGCATGTGTCTACAGCCCTGGTGCATTATGCCCTTCTGGTAGCTCTTTATCAGAGGATGCAGTCACAGTGAAAGTTCCTCCAGGATGCTCTATTACCACACAAGTCGTTTGCTTTCTAATTCTCTGAACACTACCTTCAACACATACTTTCGTGTATTGTTCCGCTATTTCCTTCTAAGATATTGGTCATCTGCCTCTCCCACATGATCCCTTTATTTCATATTTGTACATTCATCTTATTAAAGTAGAATTGCAGAATTGTTTAACATGTACATACCACCTCAGTTTATTGCACTTCATACGACTCCAAAATTTTGTATTTAATTCTCTCACTTCTTTCAATCTTATATTGACTCTCAAATAATTTTCTCATGCTCTTACACCAGCTGCTTTTCTTTAAAAAGTAGACCTGATATGGAAGTATCACTTCCTTATGATGTTTGGAAGTAGTACCGGTATAATAGTTTTTTAACTCGTATATTAATATTCATACCTTTCATATTCATTATTCGTATGAATAATAGTATTCATAGTATTCACCACTTTGCTTTTCTCTCACTCATCCTCTTTCATAATTTATGTTCCATGTTGCCATTTTTATCTTACACTGCCTCAAATATTTAAACTTACTAATTAAACTTCCCCAGCAAATAACTCCTGGGGAAGATGGGGGCTGACCTAAACACAGCTGCTACTGATACACAGTATTTCATTCCTACATTGTTTGTAAATTGTTCCAAGAACTTAACACAGATTAAAACTTCAGTCTACAGGACAGCTACAGTGCCTGATGATTTCCAGATAATACTTTCCCCTTACTAATTTATTATTTACTTAAATTATTCAAACTTAAGAAATACTTACTGAAGGCATCAATGTGTATGCAATAAAGCTCTTCATTCCATGGAATTTTGACTCCTTTTTGGGGGAGGATATGGCACATGTAAACTCATGGGGGTTTGGCCTCCACACTGGTCCATTCCCATAATCTTCCACAAACACTTTATCTTTCTCATCCACAGATGCTTTACCTGCTCCTAATGAATATAATGGAAGAACTCAGAGTTAATAAAGTACCAGTACATACATGCAAATATAAAATAAATACTGTTCTAATAAACGCACACTATAAATGCTATGCAGATATTCTTTTCAATGGGAAGATTTTTAAATTGTATCTGCCGTGCATCAATCTTCCAACTTTTCACCTTGCTTAACAACAGAGCTTTATTTTGTAATTAACAAGAGAAAGATTATCTGTTAAATGAAGTTTTGTCTACATTATTTGGCCATATATGAAGAGACTCCTATCCTGCACAGTTGCCAGAGCCATAAAAGTGCTGTTAGAATTGAGAACGAAGCAACTTCGTTGTAGAAACAATGATTTAAGATTATAAGTAAGGTCAAGGGAACTGATGGTCCTAATATCTTTCTTAAAGTTGAGTGAATAAGACTTTAGTACAGAAGAGAGATCTATTTGAAAAAATGTATAATTTAACATGCACCTTAAGTCCTGTAAACCAGGGCAAAATATTGGAGGTGTGGCAACAGTGATCAGTGTTAATAAGACCAAGCAATTCACAAAAAAAAAAAAGCAATTATTTTACCAATTAAGAACCCACTGTTACCTAAGCTGGCTTTATGCCATTAAGTAAAGCTTGTATCAACCTGTCATCTCGAATAGAACATCGCATTCTGACGTAAAATCCCCAAAGGTCAAAATGTGGTGTTTTATAAATCGTAACAGTTCGCAAAATTGACAGGTTGTCCTGTTATTCTATTCATGGGTCTATGGTTAGGTTAGTGATGTGACAACTAAGAGGATCTTGGGCTGCATATACAGTGCTAGAAATAGTGTGGTATGATTCATTATGTAAGCATCACTAAGTCAGTCTATAAATGACCATTGATGTAACATCTTAATTTGTTCTGGAGGGAAACACATTGTTCACAAACGTTCTGAAATGTGTTCCCATTGGTACAACGGAAAGCATGGTCAAAGTGTTGGTGGGCAGTGGTCGCACAGGGAAGGGACTAGTCTGGATCAGTAACTTGAGGGGTAGAACCACACACACTGTTGACTTCTCTAGGCTAACGTTAATCCACCAATATGGTCACACTAGGCACTATGATCATTTGATGGTACCAGCACACAACAAGTGCAAAGCCTGTCCAAAGGCAAACACATGGTGCAATTTTCGCATCATAGTGTGGGAAACAGGAGGAACTTAGGTTTTTGGGATCTTTATATATATAGAGGTATCTTGTAGCCAAAAAGTCAATGTGCATTCTGGAAGAGTAAAGGAAAGTGGGGGAGCAGTAGGCAGAAAGGAGAGAAGCACATGTTCACTCTGTGATCTTGCATTAATGTTGATGGTGAAGTGAATACCTGTCCATTGTTTAACCCCAGCACTGTACCACTGTTTATAACTGATATACCCTCAATGTATAGGAAGAAAAATTTACAAAAATTTGCAGATGAGGAGTCACAATAACGTGGCTGAAGATATGATGCCCAAGCCTCACATCAGAAGATGAAGAAACGATTATGTTTCAGTTCATCCTGGACCATTATCAAATCATGTGTTAGGGAGGGAGGGAGGGAAGGTAAAGGCCAATAAATAAGGAGAGTGTGAAGTGAGGATCAGGTAAAAGAAGGAAATTTCTAGGTGGTGGTAAGGTGAGGAACAGGTTAGAGAAGAAGGTACAATAATTCCTAGAAGAAGATAAGTAAAGGTGAAAGGCAAGAATAGGATGAAAGGTACGAAAAGGATGAGTGTAATCATGAGAAGAATGAAAAATTAGAATAAGAGGAGGGTAAGAAGGCAGTAGGCTTCAGTCACATCACATTTGTTAAGAAGGTTAGAGCATTTAAGTATGTACTGAGAAAGGGAACAGTCAACAGGAAAGTCAATAGGCAGGAACGATTAATATTTTCTGCCTCTATGTGATGCCATCTTGTTGAATTGGCTCTGATACACAAAATACCCAACACAAACCTTAGTCCTGGTTTTGTTCCTGTTGACTGTTCCCTTTTCACAGTGAAGGGAAGAGTCTTTTAGTTAATTTTCTCAAATTAACTAAAAATGAAAGGGAACTACAAACATTTAATATTGAGTTAAAACCATAAAGGTAAATCAATGAAAGGTAGCATAACTAATTAAAAATACAAATGAGCATTATTAATTACAAAAATACTTGCAAATTCATAACTTATAAAATTTCAAATTATATACCTCAGCACTTAAAAATTCTCTGGGAAAACCCTGTATGGTTCCCAGAAGCCTGAGTCAAAGCAATGGAATATTTATAAAAATTTTTGTTTACTTCATCAATATACAAGTACCTGTATATACAATAATATAATTAGTAATCATAGTCAAACTATAATGTTTAACTATGTAAAGAGTTAAGCTGCAATGTTAATGAAGTGCAGAAACATGTTACTAGGAAACTTTGAGGTTCATAAGAAGCTAGTTTTTGTTCTCATTATACAATACTCTGTACTTAAAATTTAATGACTGTAACATTAACTGAAATGAAACATTTTAAGGAATATCAGGCAATAAATTTACAATGCATTTGTCATCTTATATTAAACTGACATCAACACCTGTAAATGAATGTGAAGGGGGTTCTAACCAAGAGCTAAATCATCCAAGATCTGAAAAGCTTCTATACTATTACAGACGCGATGTAGAGGCATTCCCTTGTATAGTTTATTGTAAAGATTGGGGGCATGCTTCATTTAGTCTAATCTAGATTAACTACAAATAATATCAGTCGAGACACTAGTGAATTCTAAGCACACAACTGGTTTATGTTGGAGTGATGATCATACCTGGAATCTTGTTAATAATGCCTCATTAAAATGAACAAACTATGTAGATTAAATACAACTAATACACTGGGCATTTTTAAGTTTAGCCCCCCAACCTCAAAATAATTAGAAAATGATAAACAATAAGGCGAGTGTAGACATGCAGTACAAAGAACTACGAACGAAGAATACTTGGTTGGAAGGTCTAAAAATGGGTTGTGAGTGTAGTAGTACACAACTGATTTAATTCTTAGCACTTTCTGACAAGATATCACACGAGCACGATCTCTCTATCTCTCTGCTTACCTTTATATATATTTTTACAAAATTACCAGTCACTTGTCACTTGAAAGTTCCATGCACATCATTTAAGCACCTGAATGAGTGCTATTAAGAAGACAAATTTTATTATCATAATGTTTTACATAAAGCATTTTTACATTTTGTATGTAGTTTATGATTTTTAAATAGTAACACTACTCTTAAAATAAATAACAATACAAACACCTACCTTTCCTTTTACTCTGGTAAATGCCTTTCTACCTCTGAATAGTAAACTCAGGCACTCTCTAAGGCAAGATTATGTTGATTCTGTGGTTACCATCTCATGCAGTCAGGTTATGGTTGACATTCTGCACAGCCATATCAGACTGCTTTTCTAACTATCTTTGTTGTGTCGTACTGGTGCCAGACTCACTATACAATTTACTTAATCTGGTATTGTCAATACTTAATCAATATAATCAACTTTGTCAATACTTAATCAGACACAGCCACAAAATACATTCAAACAAAACTCAAGTGTCTTTCCAAGTGCTACTTGACATCAGCCGGAATGTCAGTCCCACTGTTAACTACAGAATGGCCTAATTGGTTATTAACCTTCCCCACCACCAGGTGGCAGCATGACAATGACACTCCGACAGTATTTCCTAATCCAAGCAACTTACATTCAACATGGCCTGATAACTGCCTAAAAATATGGGGGCCCCCTGCCCAGATGGCAAAGGATGCGACGCTAGCAGAGCAAAAGGCATGTAGCCAATTCAATCTAGGGCACAACCTGAGTTGTTGGCAGTCAAGTGCACCACATTTACATCCCTAGACAGAAAGTGTTGATAGGACACTGATAAATAATTATTTGCCCTTGTTCATTCAGCAGTAATTAGGACCCAGTTGTAAACCAATTTGTGGTTTATATTCCAGAGAAAACTAGCATGTAAGGCTAAACATGAACTATGGAAGAAAAAGTTCAGTCTGCTAATAGGAGTCAGAAGTTGTTTACTACCCACCTGGGGAAGAAGAGTGAAAACAAAAACAAAACAAAAAACACAGGATATTTAACCCCAAAGACAACATCATTTGCATTGTTCACCTTAGGGTTCCTAATTTCATTCACTTGTTTTGTTTTGCCTGTTCTGGTGAGAATTCCTTAGTTAAGGTTGATCTCTGATCCGAAAGCTTCCCTTGCCTTGAACCAGACTCATGAACCAGACTCTGGCTTTGGCTTCCAATAGGCAAGCATGGGTCGCAGAGGGCTGGCGTGATTAGTTAAGGCTTGACAGTGCCAGTGTAAAAGCTTGGGGGACCTTCCCAGGGGAGCCCCTACCAAAACATTATTTCTAAATTTAATAGTAAATTTAACATAATAAAAAAGCAGAACTCTATCTGAAGTCAGAAGTGTGGAATGATGTTTAAGCAAACTATCTACTATAAATAGTTCATGTTTTGTTGAGGATGCACTACCCAACAGGAATCTGTATACATGTATTACATAATAAAACAAAAAAGGCTTGTAGCATCTTAATTGCTCATAGGAGTGTTCTTTTCCCCTCTCTATACTTACCTACAAGGAAGTCTTCAACACCACTTTTTGCTAAGTTTGAGAAACGGTTGAAGCTCTTTCTGACTGTTCCTCGGCCATCTCGACCTGTTGTCCATCAATCACCAAAACAATAAAATATGCTATAATCAACCTAAATGATCCTCAAGCATTGTCTCTTGAGTCTATCCAACTCTTATTTTAACTGAGAAAAACTAGAGTAGATTTTGTTTGAGGGTCATTTTCTTTTAAACACACTACAACTGTATTATTGACATTGGATTAATTAGACAAGCATGATGCACTATATTTTTTTATGTTATTGTGCTTTGAAAAAAAAATTAGCAGAGTACACAGTACAAACATTAAATAGGTGTTCACAAAGTTAGGATTCTCTCTTTTGGGTGGTGATACAATTTGGCAAGTTATGTCATTAAAGGATAATAAGGAAGTTATTTAAGGCTCAAGATAAAAACAAAGATAAAAGCTCATTTTGTTATAAATGATAAGGTGCTATGGAAAAAAAACAGTAACTGGAAGGCAATATAAATAATACAGGAAAAAGTCATGGGAAGCTGAACAAAATCCAACATATTGGAAAGCTAATCTGGACTGTAATGGTACAAAACACTGTCTAAGAGGTTCTTTTACAATGTGCATTTTATGCAATGATTATAGACACAGTACTGTACTGTGACTAACGACTCCTTGCTCTACACTATTGAGACAATGCTATTAACCTTTTGATGCTTTATTCCCTCTGAGAGGGTGGCCTTACTGAGTATCTTCTCAAATTATATAGCCAGCTTCAAAGTGAAGATAACATGTTCTAATGAACAAAAAGCATTTACTAGCCAGCGAGAAAAAATTGTGTGGAAATAACGAAGATTCTGCACAAAGCACAAATCTATAAGGGTACAAGGATAAAAAGATGAAGCATGGAAAACCCACAGTGAGACGACAATGTGTATTAAGGAAATGTAGCCTTGCCATTAGTTTAAGATGACTAAACTATCCCAGAATACTCTCCTCAATCTTGCGGTTAATTTACTTTCGCGCTCCACTTCTCTGCATATACTTATTCCTTACTCTATTTATTCCCCTAACACTACAACCTGTTCTCCTAATAGAATGTAGCATTTTGATGTATACTTTACCCAAGGCCAAAAATTGTCATACTGTACTAGAAAATGGTAGCAGTTCGCGAAACTGACATGTCCCGCTTTCTGTTTTTGGTCCTCTGGTAGGTAAGGATAAGGGCACTCTAGTACGACAGTTTCATGACATGGTGAAATCTTAGGATGGACTGAACACTATACATGCTCATCTCTGATTACCAAGTTCTACTGCTTTAGTGTTTAAATTTTCACATTCTTGCAACACTATTGTCTCAACTACACAAAGTCAGTGCTGTAACTCTTTCATGCACTTCCCTGGCTTCATCTGTTAATTTTTTTTTAATCAGAGCTTTAATTGCACCAGTCACTATTTTTCCTGACTACTTTCAACTTTGACTGTGCAAACTCTTCACTTGTTATAGCTAGATTTCACTGCAGGATGAGATGATGGGAGCAAAAAAGCACAGAAACATATAAGAGTAAATGCAAAACCAATCCAAAGAAAAGCAACAACATAAGCGTGAACTGTATCTATAAAACACCAACAAGTAGTCACAAACCATTACGTATCCACCTAGTAGCACACCAACTAACAATCCATGATTCCACCACAATACCCTCACACCAAATAATACCACCCTGCCTGCCCCAACTTTTAGTCCTGGTTCTGCACAACTCCCGATACCTTCTACACCCCAGGAACCCAAACCACCAACACCCCAACTTCAGAAATTCAACTACCAAAAACTCATCAAAGAGCTTTGGGGCTCTACACATGAACACATATGGTTTATATGGTATAAGCAATAAGTAAAACAAGCTAAAATAAAAGGTGAAGGATGATAATACATAAACAGTCACCAACAAAACTATTAGAAGTTGTATCAAGCAGCATTCCCAGTAAATAAAGGGACAGATCAATGAAGAGTGGAAGAGTTGATTGACAGATGTATACATTTATCTAGTGCCATAGCAACAACGTTCTTGGTGCTAAATAAACACACATTGTTCTAACCTTTGGATTAGGTTTACAATTCAAACTCAACTTCCTAACAGAAAGAGTCCAAACAAATTTGTTTGGACTCTTGTATAGGAGTTATAGGAGACAGGGTTCTATAACCCAATAGGACCACAGCACTTATTTCTAGAGGATCAAACACTATCTCCTTCCTTTGACAAGAAAAAGCCAGCATTGAATGTAATGAAAAGCCATTTTCTGGGTGAAACCCGAAGGCTCCCTGGAGCTATACCGGGCTGATGTGTATATATTAGACCGTGGCAACAGGCAATCGATGGAGTTCTAGGCCTACTGGGGACCACGAGCCAGAACCTGGCCCCCCCTCAGAGACACGAGGAGCAATGGCCTATAGACACCCACATGTGGTTGGAAACAGTCATGTCTGCCATCTACCAGGTCAGGCACCCAGAAAGGTAGGAATCCCAAAACAAACTACAGCTGGTTAAACAGCTGTAAAGATTGGGGCATGCTTCATTTAGTCTAATCTAGATTAACTATACAAATAACATCGAGCCGAGACACTAGTGAGTTTCGAACACACAACTGGTTTATGCTGGAGTGATGATCATAGCTGGAATCTTGCAAATAATTCCTCATTAAAATGAAAGCCGAACAAGCAAGCAGAACGCCCCAATCAGAAAACAAGCATGATGTCACCACAGCCACCGTGCCGCTGTCTGCGCAACTCCTCCCTCCCTGGAAGAGGGAGTCCCAGACCACCCATGCCGGCTACTCAACCACAGTTCTGATGCTGTTGTGTTAGGTGGCAGTCAATCAACTCTGGCTCCAATACTTGAGCAGTTCTGTGCTTTGAGCTGTTGTGCTGAGGTGTGGTGGTGTGCAAGCCAGCTGTTATTCCAGAAGTACTGGGGCTGCATGCGCCTAGGGTTCCTTTCCCTAGGTGCCCTGTAAGTACTGCCCTTGCAGTTTGGGGTTACCTTCCACAAACTGTTCTGGGACTACCTCTGCAGGGTCCTTTTGCTACTTGGTGATTGCCCGCCCTTGGGGTCAGCTGGGTTTTTTCCTACCCCCCATTTGGCCTTGGGTAGGAGGTAGTAACGTTGCTGGCAGGGGCGCAAGGTACTGTGCAGCTGTCTGATAATATGCATAATGGTCGGTTCTGTTCCTCCTGGAGATGTGCTTTTGTGGGGTGTGTGTGTGTGTTTTTTTTTTTTTTTTGCCTGATGTGGCTGAACTTGTATGATTTTGGTGGCCTTCTGCTAGGTCCCCGTGATTGCGCACGTCACAGGGGTTCAGCATTTTGTTTGTTCGTTCGGTAGTTCTGGGATAACCAGTTAGCAGTACCTTGCCTGAGCTTCCCTTAACAGTCAGCCTAAGGGCCCTGGAAATACCCATTGGGGCTCATTGGTCCAATAGATGCATCCCCTGAGTACCATCTCGCTTCGTGTGAGTTTAAAGGTTACTCTATCCCCTTGTCTCAGGGTGATACTCATCGTCTTTGCTTCAGCCATGCTGCCTGTTGGGTCAATGACACCTTTGACCCAGAGTCCTGTGAGTTGTGTTGCTTGCTTGTACTCCAATTCACCCAGTCCACTGATATTGATATTCGAATGCAAGCAGCTTCGGCGTTACATGCGAGGTTTAGATTGCTGCAACGCGCTAGTTTGGTTGCCTTTCCGGGTGCCCTGCAGCTGCCCCGCTTTGGTTATAGGGACCCAGACTTGGGGGTGTTGCACCACATGCACCATGTGCACATAGTGCACATCTAAACAGAAGAATGGGTTGATATATGTGGAAAAACAATGCACACCATAGCTGGCATATTGACAACACAACCTTACTAAAGATTGAAGAAAAACAAACAATCTCAAGAGTACTAGTTCACCAGTCATTGAAAGCCTTGGAATAACCAAATGAACCCTTGATTTTAAGGACAAGAAAATTGTCACCGAGCCATACATATCCATACCACGTAACCTATGGTATCTCTAACCTTTGAAGCCATAAAAGCCAAGTCAGTGCTACAGTTTAAAAGTAAACAAGAAAACTTGCCTGCAACCTTCCAAAAGCCACCAACAAACACCATGGCCACTAATGAATACCAGGTAAACTCATGCAATAGGTATGCAAAGACCTGGAGAAGCAAGGACAGCTGTGGTGGTTCTATAACCCACTGAAATTTATAAATAATACATAGGCATACAGCTGCTACAGCATAGGTATAGCCCAAACTATTTCACAACCACACAAAAAAACTGGCAAATGATCAAGGATCAGTTTAAAATTCTAAACATAAATGAAGTTAATTAAAGATGAAATCTCATGTAAAATGAGTATAAATTGTGCTTTTAAAAGGAGTGTTACATACAATTCTTTTGTACAGTAACAAAATATTAAAAGAATGGTGCAAAAACCAAGCAAGTATAGCCAGTGAAGATGGCTTCTAGAGATGGTGTATGAATCTCAAGAAATAAATCAGTACTATCAAATGTACTAACAAGGGTGCAGAAAGCCAGTAGACGAAATAAAAGGTTAGAAAGAGTGGTTGCTAGAAAAGTGAACGACAGAAAGTGCTATGGTATTACAGTACTTTCACATTGGGAATTTTGACTAGGCCAAGCACCATGCTCTCACCTAAACACAATTTGCCAACAGTTTTACATCCAGGTCCCCAAGTCCTACCAGGTGCACTAGGGCAAATGGAGTGAAAAAATGATGCCCAATCACCTGACTTGGCCTAGGATGTGAACCCAGTTGTAAGGCAAATGTGCTTACCACTACACCACGGTGCAACTAAAGATGAAATTTGAGAGAAGAATAGGCTGAGGAATAAACTGATGAGTCAACAAGTGTGAATTTATGTTTGTGATGGATATCTAAGAGATACATTCTTTTTAGCACCTTTTATAAGTAAGAAATAAATCCAAGTTCAGTCCACTTTATCATTAACCTTGAAACATGTGAACAACACACACAGCTTGTGTGTGCATACCTTGCATCACCATAGTTCAAAAGACATAACAAAGAAAAAGAATGAGAGTTTTCTAAAACCAACAATAGTTTGTACTGTGTTTATTCAAGTTACTTTTCAAGCTTAACATTGACTGTTAAGATTATATTTACATGTCTAAATAATCCAAATCCAGAAAATTTACTGTCATGGCATTCTTGACAATATTCAAATAGCTATTAATACATTCACAAAAAAAAACTACATCACTAACAATATTTATAACAAATATAAACTACAGTAATTCTTTTAACAAAAGTGATCAGGCATATAAATCCATCTCCACAAGACTTTAGATCATGAGCACAACAATCACACATTACTACTACATGCAACACATTTTTCTACAGTTTAACAAACCTGCTGTGCTAACATCTCCCACACTGCTTGATGTTTTAGCAGCACGATTTGGTGCAGATAACCCAAAGGTTCCTGCACCGTTGAGGTAGGTGTTTCCTGGCTCTGAATCATCATCATCCCAGTCATCATCCCAATCATCATTATCATAACTCATCTGTAACAAATTATTAAATGCTCATGACACATTTATGGTTATATCTATGCAGAACAATATCAAAGGCTGAAAAATAATGAGTTTTATTCCTTCAACATCAACTGATGTTGATGTACATCAGATGTACAGTGATGTACTTTTTGATGCACAGCGAGCTTGACACTCACTGTACAAAACAAAAATATCTCGTGAAACACTCAAATCCTGTACAGAAATTTGTGTTTGTTGCTCAGATAAAGTGCAGAATATAGTAAGGGCAAAGAGTCAGGCTGTTGGCTGTTTGCATCTTAAGAGCAAAGTTGCTAAAATGTAAACAAAGGGAGATCAAGGACATCCTGTCTGCTTGTTTTTCTTCAAGTCACAATTCTTAATTGTCACATACACAGCATTGGTATGCAACATATTTTTACAAAAATTACACTAAATGCATCTGAAATACTGCACTATACAGTGGAACCTTGGTTTACAAATTTTTAAGTTACGAGCTCAATTTCTTCGAAAAATTTGACTCAGTTTACGAGCTTTGCCTCGCTTGGCAAGTTTCTCGATACATGTATGGGTCGACCGAGCACGTGGTTCCTGGTGGCACCACGTTTACTTAGTATCTTCCGCCTAGTGACAATCACACTTGAATTCTTTGTAAAGAATTTCATTGTTTTTGCGAGGATGACGACAGAGGAAATGGAAAGAAATGTGAGGATGACAACAGAGGAGAAACAAGAGATCACTTGTAAACATGAAAATGGTATGAGGGTGGTTGTACTAGCTAGGCTGGATAGTGCTGATGTGGAGTTGGAAGAGGAACACAGCAAAGAACTGACTACCAACGAATGTTTAGCCCTTCACAAGGAGCAACAAGAGACGGCTGAGGAAATTTCTTTAAGAGAGGAGGAGAAGGCAGAAGAGGACGACCCTTCCCCATTAATTAAGAAAATGTGTGCAGTGTGGGAAGAACTGCAAAGTTTTGCTGAAAAGGGTCACCCAGATAAAACTGTAGCAGGCCATTGCATTAACTATTTTAATGACAATGTGATGTCTCACAATAGACAAGTATTAAAACATAGGGAAAAACTAGTATCTATAGACAGATTCTTAGTAAAATAAGAAAGTAGAGAATCACAACCAGATCCTAGTGTTATGCCTGCAAAACATAGGAGAGAGAGTACCCCAGAGAAGTTATGATGTTAGAAGCCTGATGTTATAATGAAAGGGGACTCCCCTTCCAAACAGTAATGCCTCTCCTCCTCCTCACCGTCTTCCATACACCAACAAGTCATCAATAAAGGTAAGATATAACTTGACATACTGTAGTACAAAATATTTGTATTACTGTATTATGTATGAAATGTATTTTGAAGTGAATATTTTTGGGAGTGTGGAACGGATTAATTCAATTTACATTATTTCTTATGGGAAAATTTGTTTCGGTTTACGAATTTTCTGTTTATGAACCATCTCTGGGATCTGATTAAATTCGTAAATGGAGGTACCACTGTACTACCAATAAAAACCGACAGTTTACTATATCAATTCATACAATATTTACAAAATTTTCGTACTTTATTTTTTGCTTCAGAACTTTCTCAAGGGTTATTTTTTCTTGATTTCATTTCAACACATACTGACCTACAACTTTCACATATTCAAGTACGAATGACAAACAATATTTATTAAAACATACAATTAAATTAGCAAATTAAAACCTTTATTCATTGTTGATAACTTCAACTTCAATTATCTCCGAAACTAGAGTTTCAACTTTGAGTGGCTTCTAAAATTCAAGTTTTTGACCGATTATCACTATTTTGACATTGTGTGCTCAGCTGTCTGTTCTACAATCCCTTCAGAATGGATTTTTCATAAACTTTATACATTTGGAGTTATAATTTTTTTTGGTTTAAATTTGCCGCATATTTCAAATGCCATATTGGCGATTTTTTTTACAGTAAACTATACTGAAAACCTATACTCTAATTTGATGAAAATGGAGATAATATGCTATTCTGAGAGAATAATAACATTAAATGAACAATTGGTGATAGTACTTATTTTTTATTCTGAATTGAAAATCTAAAGTTTTCAATATTCAATTTTAAAATTAATTTTGATTCTCTTGCTTTTCAATTTACGCTGTGATCATTTAGACAAAGTTGGAGCATTTGCCTAGATGATTATGCAAAAAAAAAATGGAAAGTGTTTATGCAAGTTTTAAAAGCTTATGCTAAATTATTTTATGTCAAATCGTTTATGTATGTATTGCGCTGTTGAAGAGTTAACAAGCTGACTAATTTCTTGGTACCTATTTAATGCTAGGCGAACAGTGGTTTTTTATCACATTAAAGTGGAAATGGGGTATTGATAATAAAGATGACAAAATTAAAATAAATTAACAAACCTGCTGTGATACTGGTCGCTTTTGAGCATTTGCATTGAAGCCCGTACTGGTTGTATGGTCCTGTTGTGTATTAAAATTATCTCCCCCACACTCACCACCAACATTGGCATATTCGGTGGGCAAAGGGGGAGGAGGCATTGGAGGGGGGGCAGTTGCTGTAACTTCCTGTGGGTGTAGGAAATTTATTATTATGATGATGCTAAACAAAATTACGTACTTTATAATTAGTTTATGTCTGACAAAATATCAAGATACAATATCAATCTTATTACGAGTTTAATTTAGCATGCTCCTATATAAAATGCCTAATTACTTTATTATAACAGCACAGCACTGTGCTAGTTTTATCTTATATTGTGTTCCTTCTGAAAAGTCTATTTCCATGAGAAGGTGGCATCAAGACATATCATGTGACATAAGTGTTAGAAATGGATTTTAAAGAAAAAATATTTGTTAGACAATTTGACAGCAATTGTACTAGTTTGACCATCACCCTAGTGAAGCAGTTGCCACTTGCATCAAGAAACAAGAATATGTAGAAAATGTGTTTGCCAAGACAAGCTAAACTAAACAGCACAACTAGGCGAGTACTACCTGCCTACCTGTTGATTATTTTGGGGATCGGTGTCCCCGCGGCCTGGTCAGAGTAAAAATTATTTTACTAAGTAATTTTACGAGTAAATAATTTTACTCGTGTAAAAATTAATGGAAAAACTGTAAGAAAATGGACTGGCACAAGACAGACAGCAAAGAGAACAACAGTGTCCATATGGATGCTGAGGATCTGTACCAAGTACTGGAACTGTGGGGGGGGGGGCGTAGCCTACACACATTAAACATTCATATCTTCCCTATGTAATTTTTTAACCTTTACAATAATATATAAAAGTAGTGTACAAAAGATGAATCATTGTCATCATTTTAAATTCTTCCAATATTAATCAAACAATAGTCAGATTTTTATCTCTCTTCCATGGTTCATCAGTGTGTAATTTCCTGTCTGTAGTTACAGGATGGCAAACTTACCATTTTTATTTTTGTAATTTATTTATATATAGAAGAGTTGTTACATTCTTAACAACTCGAGGAGCTGGTGGCTGAGCGGACAGAACACTGGACGCGTGACTCTGTGGTCCCAGGTTCGATCCCGGGCGCCAGTGAGAAACGATGGGCAAAGTTTCTTTCACCCCTGATGCCCTTGTTACCTAACAGTAAATAGGTACCTGGGAGTTAGTCAGCTGTCATGGGCTGCTTCCTGACGGTGGAGGCCTGGTCAAGGACTGGACCGCGGGAACACTAAAGCCCCGAAATCATCTCAAGATAACCTTCTTGTACAGCCACTAGCATGCATAGCGTTTCAGTTAAGTCCTTAATTCTAATTTTCCTCGGAATGCGACCTGCCAAATCGTTTAACAACCAGGTATCCATTCACTACTGGGTGAACAGAGGCTATGGTTAGGATTGGCACCCAGTAAATCCTCCCCGGCCAGGAAACGAACACAGGACAAAGTGTTCGCAAAATGTCAGGCGAGTGTCTTACCACTTTGCCATGGGGACTTGTATATACCTTACATTTTTGTAAAGACATTAGCATGCAATGTGTTTCGGGCAGGTCCTTGATTTTAACTTTCCCTGGAATAGGATCCACCAAATTGTTTAACAACCAAGTACCCATTCACTGATGGGTGAACTGAGGTATATAGTTAAGAGATTGGCACCTAGTCAATCCTCCCTGGCCAGGATATGAACCCAGGTCAGATCGTTCGTAAAGTGTGGGGCGAGTGTCTTACCACGGGGATGATGTTGATGCATCTTTCTTAAATTAGTACACTTTATTTTATCATAATTTACTTTGGATTTTGCTGTTGCTTTTGATCCAATTATTGAATTCTAAGTTTATCTTTATTTTTTCTGTAATTCTATTTCAGAAAGGAGTTTCCTTATGCTTTTAATACGTATTTCTCTGTTGCCTTATTTTAAACCTACGTCTTCTTGTTCTATTCACTGCTTACCAAAGGATCTTTCCTATGTATCTTCTCTGACTGGGGCTACCTTACCTTGAGGCGAGGTGATTTCAGGGCTTAGCGACCCCCGCGACCCAGTCGTCGACCAGGCCTCCTATCTACAACTACAGTACGTGGTTAACACAGTTGTCTCATAGGTGAGCAAACCTGGTTTTAATTCTGAGCACCATTATTTCACTCAACCTTTGTACCCATTAAATAGGAACCTGAATGTATAGTAAAATAATAGGTGGCTTTAACTGTTTTGATCTGATCTACTGGACATAAATTGTGAAAGTCATGTGTTGGGTATTTATGTGATTGCAATGTTTTCTTGAGTGTAGATAATACCTCTGTTGTTTACATTACCCAGGAAGCATCATAAGGTGGTAAACAGTATGATTTGCTCCCCCACAGAGCGAACTTTGAATGTAAATTTAAAGTAAATTTTATGGCATAAGTTTTCTCCCTGGGATCAAACAAGACTACTAACTGAGGCCTCTACCCTACTACCAGCTAAATGACCTAGTACTTTTAGCTGCCAACAGATGGAAGTGCCATACTCTCATTTTAAGAGAGTATTACTGTACACTATGAAGTCCACTATTATTTTGATTATACTGTACTATGTACAAGACAAAAATTCATTTACATAAATATTTTCAAGACAACCTTGAAAAGGTGGTAAAACAAAATTTTAATTGCACTGACCTCAACGTATGCAGCAGGGAAAAGTCCAGCCTGACCTTGAGAGTTGGAACCTTCCCACCAGCCTTCTCCAACATCTTGCCGAGTAACACTGAGTATCTCTCCTTCTTTAATACTCAGCTCACCAGTTCCAGGCTGAGAGTCAAAGTCATACAGCACCCGCACCTACAGACGAAATATTTATAAGACATCATGAGTACAATAACAGTATTCTAAAGTTCATCTTTTGAATGCAGGGTGTATGGCAAAGAATGTATGTTTCACATTGCCAGAGGCAGTAAAAGGGCTTTGTTTGCATGTCTTTATCACTTTCATAAAGAATCTAAGATTTATTCTAAGGAAATGGATCAAATTCCACCAATCTTTGCAAAGATTTCTATTGCAGCAACCAAGTTTTTCCAACAGAAGAACTTCAAAAATATATTCAAAATTTAACTTGGATTTTTGGAAGATGCCAAAAATTAGTAGTGTATTCAGAAACCAAAGAAATGAACAGCATTGCAGTTTATTTAAAATATGTGAATCTCTAAGTTTGTCACAGTTTTGGATTTTTTGTTTCTTTTACTATATTCATGCTAAATATGTTTCTATAATGAAATCGATGCAAAATTTCTTTCACTTGACCATAAGTCAGACCGCATAGAAAACTCTGGGTTTACTTGCAGCTAAATATGAATACAGAATGCATAGAAAATCAATTTTGATGAGGTAATTCATTAATTTTCAGAAATTATGGTTTGAAATCTTCTCTTACTTACATTTGAAGCATAGTCTGAACATTGAAACTGGATTTCCTGTTTTTTTTTAATAAAATAAAATGCAATACTGTATTACCTGTTCAAGTTTTTAATATCCTGCAGTTTCTTATTCCACTTTGCTTATGAGTAAAAAACTACTTACAAACATAATACTGTATATGTTTCAGTGTTTAAAATTTTATAATAGTTATGGGAGGGGTGTAAAATATTTTAGGTACACCCCTGCATTAGGGGTCATCCCTACTCCTGGGTAATTAATTTAAACTTTGAGCCTACAGAAGAATACCTAACTGCATGTACCTAATGCTTTCTGGTGTAATCCAGCAAAATGGGAACATAAATTACTTGTAACAAAGATGATTTAACAGATTTTAAAACCTATCCGACTTATCCTAAAAATATATCATTTTAGTAAACACAAGAGAAAAAAACAAAGAAAAAAAGAGAACTGTCAAAATTAGTGTGCAATTTGACTATGCCCACAAATATCATCAACAAAAAAAATGGTCCAGAGAGTTAACCAATGACCTCACAATGATATCATACAACTTGCACACAGTATATATATAAAATAAGTACAAACATCCACTAGACAGTGTGATACTGTATTTGTCAGAGTAAGACTGGGATATCGATACTTCTGGCAGTGAATCCCACAATGTTGAACATTCCAATTGTAAACTATGTGAACACACTTCAAAACTACATTTTTCACTATATACAGTATTGTGATTGCCCTATTATCATCGGTTCTAGATTAAATAGCGAGAGAGAGATTTTGAGCTCTGTAACCACTTCATACACTCACGAATATGGGAAGATATTCCTGTGCTCAACCCAAGAGCTTGCTAGTGCAAGCTAGACTAGACTAGACTCACATCTCATGTTTTCTCCTGATTCCTTGTATGACTAACCATCCTGTGAGATGGGGATACATATTAAATGATCTCGGCACAGTTTCTATACTAATAATAATAGTGTATTTGCAAGGAGGTACAATGGGTTGGCAAAATTACATAAGACTGGTATTTTTACATTCATGCACCGCCACTAACAAGCATAGCGTTAGTGATCTACTAATGTGAAAATTAGGATTAAGGACCTGCCCGAAACACTATGCGTGCTAGAGGCCGTACAAAAATGTAAGGACTCTTGTATATATAAATAAATGAAAAAAATAATGATTCTGATCTACACACTATAATGCATAGAATATGGCAGCAGCTCATTTCTGTGTATTCCTAACCTTGCAAACGAACAATAAATATTCAGTTTGGGCACGTTAGGCTAGAATAAGTATATATATCAAGATTAATACTGACAGGGTAGTATAACTTGTGGCCTTTAGTGGACACTCAACAAATAATCCTTATTTCTGGGTGACAGCTAAGAGCAGCTTGGCTTATAACCTCTTTTCTTAATTTGTTTTCATTGTTTCACTCTGGCCTGTATGGTGGACTAGTCTTTTAGTTTTGTTTCATTGTTGCACTCTGCCTTCTGCAGTGGGCTTAAGCCTTGTTTCACTCTAGCCACTAACAAAAAGAATCACAACCTATTAACGAATTGAATGGCATGCAAGGCACTTGATCACTCATGCCTGACAGTGTACCAGTGCCCCCCCGAGGCACTCGAGACGCACTCCACAAGAGACACTTCACTTACACGAGCCTGACTGTCACTCGCGCCACCAACCAGGTAGTTTGAAATCCTCCCTTCAAATAGCATCATTAACCCCCGTTTCTCCGCTCCCAATCAACGCCTCAAGCCTTCACGGAGCCTGACGGAAGCAACCCCCCGGAGCTAGCACCCTGCAGGGCGGATCCTGCCAGGAAATAGACAGGGAAAACGGAGGCGGAGGACCTACCCACCTGCACCGTCGCCATGTTTACTGTTGTGTCATGGCGTGACGTCACGTCCGCGCCTCCCGTCACTCTCGCACACCGCTTTATTTTCTCCCTTCTATTTCCTCAACGTCACGCCCTCCTCAGGGGTATTTTCCCCTGTCTCTTAACGCAGGTTTAAGGAACGCATGTGGCGGGTGGGGGGTCTAGTGATATGGGGCCCCGATAACAGATATTGGGGTGTATGGAGGGAGGCCAGTCGTGATAGCCTTGGTGGGCTCAAGTGTGTCCGAGTATGAGTCATGTACAATCTATCTTACGACACCCGTGAATAACACAACCTTCCACTATGTTCTTCATATACAATAATCAATATATATACATATATATATATAGATAGATACATAGATATATAGATATAGATAGTTAAATATAGTTATATTATGCTAGAATTTACCTACTTAAAATTATCTGTTAGATTAAGGACCTGCCCGAAACGCTGTGCGTACTAGTAGCTTTACAAGATTGTATATACTATGCTATGTATTCTCTCTAACCCTATGTACCTTCTTGTATATAAATAAATAAAAATAAATAAATAATAATAAATAAATATGACCCCATTGCTGGGGTTGTTGATCTTATAATGTATAGGCTTTACTTGCTTCCATTTATTTTTCAGTCTCAGTATTAAGCAGAGTAATCAAACTACTAAAATTCATGATTCTGAAAAACTTGTAATTACTGAAGGCTTATTTTCTATAACGTTCCGTTCCTCTCTGGAATATCTTCAGGTATAATAGGTAAAGAATTCATAAATGTTTTAGATTCAGCTACTCGGAACAAAAAGTTCCAGGTAGGTATGTAAATACATGAGGTACAATTTTGGGTTAAATACATATATTAAAGAGTCAAATGAGTATGGGGTGAGGTGATGCGGGGCAATCAAACATAAAGTAAGGGACAGAGCCAATTAAACGACGAGGCTAACCATAGCCCGTGCTTCTTGCCCAGCTCCTGTGCCAGGTAAGTTACGGGCTCACCATAGCCCGTGCGCTACTTGGAACTTGTTCCGAGTAGCTGAATCTATAACAACAACAACAACAGCCAATTAAACATAGGAAAAGGTAGGGGGATAGGGCCAAACATAGGGAATAGTACGGGGATAGGGCCAGGGCTAATCAAACACTGGGTAAGGCACTGGGTAAATTCTGGTACTCTCATTAGGGGGGATGGGGACCTCGAGACGTCATTATCCAGTGGTGTTTGGTGAGATCTGGCTCTGAGTGTTGGCAGGGAAGTGAAGTCATTATTCTGTATATTTAAGGTGGGTCTTTTTTCGCATATTATAATTATATTATGAAATATATATATATATATATATATATATATTATATTATATATATATATATATATATATATATATATATATATATATATATATATATATATATATATATATTTTATACAAACTTGCCCAACATAAGAACTACCTTTAGAACCATGTGTAAGGAATTATTCAGAACATTGTATACTATATATGTCAGACCAATCCTGGTGTATGCAACTCCTGGAATTAAACAACACGTTACTGGAAGGCAGAAGAGTTAGGGGAGGCATGATCATCACCTACAAAATTTTCAAGGGACCTGACAGGATAGATAAAGACANTCTTTTCAAACTTTCCCTTTCACCTGTCTCTTCCTCGCTACTCCCAGACTCCGTTCCTTACTCCTCCCCCACCTCCCTCTCTACCGCCCTCACCCCAAACCCTCGCTCATTACTTCAGTATTATTCATTTTATTTTCTTATATATTCCGATACGTTACAGCACCAACAAAGGCACCTCACGCCCGGGGGCCGCACCCCCACACGCCCGGGGGGCCGCACCCCCCACACGCCCGGGGGGCCGCACCCCCCACACGCCCGGGGGGCCGCACCCCCCACACGCCCGGGGGGCCGCACCCCCACACGCCCGGGGGCCGCACCCCCCACACGCCCGGGGGGCCGCACCCCCCACACGCCGGGGCCGCACCCCCACACGCCCGGGGGCCGCACCCCCCGCACGCCCGGGGGGCGCACCCCCACACGCCCGGGGGGCCGCACCCCCCACACGCCCGGGGGGCCGCACCCCCACACGCCGGGGGCCGCACCCCCCACACGCCCGGGGCCGCACCCCCCACACGCCCGGGGGGCCGCACCCCCCACACGCCGGGGGGCCGCACCCCCCACACGCCCGGGGGGCCGCACCCCCACACGCCCGGGGGGCCGCACCCCCCACACGCCCGGGGGGCCGCACCCCCCACACGCCCGGGGGCCGCACCCCCACACGCCCGGGGGGCCGCACCCCCACACGCCGGGGGGCCGCACCCCCCACACGCCCGGGGGGCCGCACCCCCACACGCCCGGGGGGCCGCACCCCCCACACGCCCGGGGGGCCGCACCCCCCCCACGCCCGGGGGGGCCGCCCCCCCCCCCGCCCGGGGGCCGCACCCCCACACGCCCTGGGGGCCGCACCCCCCACACGCCCTGGGGGCCGCACCCCCCACACGCCGGGGGGCCGCACCCCCCACACGCCCGGGGGGCCGCACCCCCACACGCCCGGGGGGCCGCACCCCCCACACGCCCGGGGGCCGCACCCCCCACACGCCCGGGGGCCGCACCCCCCACACGCCCGGGGGGCCGCACCCCCACACGCCGGGGGGCCGCACCCCCCCCCCCCCCCCACGCCCGGGGGCCGCACCCCCCCCCCACGCCCGGGGGCCGCACCCCCCTCACGCCCTGGGGGCCGCACCCCCACACGCCCTGGGGGCCGCACCCCCCACACGCCTGGGGGCCGCACCCCCCACACGCCCTGGGGCCGCACCCCCCACACGCCCTGGGGCCGCACCCCCCACACGCCCTGGGGCCGCACCCCCCACACGCCCTGGGGGCGCACCCCCACCGCCCGGGGGCGGCAGCACCCACACACGCCCGGGGGGCCGCACCCCCACAACGCCCGGGGGGCCGCACCCCCACACGCCCGGGGGGCCGCACCCCCCACACGCCCGGGGGCCGCACCCCCCACACGCCCGGGGGCCGCACCCCCACACGCCCGGGGCCGCACCCCCACACGCCCGGGGGCCGCACCCACACGCCCGGGGCAGCAGCACCCCCACACGCCCGGGGGGCCGCACCCACACGCCCGGGGGGCCGCACCCACACGCCGGGGGCAGCACCCCCCACACGCCCGGGGGCCGCACCCCCACACGCCCGGGGGCCGCACCCCCACACGCCCGGGGGGGCCGCACCCCCCACACTTGCCCTTGGACATCATACCTTCGCTCAAGGTCGAAACTGTTTTGTAAATAACTGATAACATTTGCTTCATTCGTTAATTCTGGCGATACCTTGTAGTGGCTGTCAACCGGGAGAGGTAGGTGGTGCAGGTGGGCAAGGGTGGGGGGGGGACGGTGGTGCAGGTGGGCAAGGGTGTGGGGGGGGGGGACGGTGGTGCAGGTGGGCAAGGATGTGGGGGGGGGACGGTGGTGCAGGTGGGCAAGGGTGTGGGGGGGGGACGGTGGTGCAGGTGGGCAAGGATGTGAGGGCGGTGGTGCAGGTGGGCAAGGATGTGGTGGGGGGACGGTGGTGCAGGTGGGCAAGGATGTGAGGGCGGTGGTGCAGGTGGGCAAGGATGTGGGGGGGGGACGGTGGTGCAGGTGGGCAAGGATGTGGGGGGGGACGGTGGTGCAGGTGGGCAAGGATGTGGTGGGGGACGGTGGTGCAGGTGGGCAAGGATGTGGTGGGGGACGGTGGTGCAGGTGGGCAAGGATGTGGTGGGGACGGCGGTGCAGGTGGGCAAGGGTGTGGGGGGGGACGGTGGTGCAGGTGGGCAAGGATGTGGTGGGGACGGCGGTGCAGGTGGGCAAGGATGTGGTGGGGACGGCGGTGCAGGTGGGCAAGGATGTGGTGGGGACGGCGGTGCAGGTGGGCAAGGGTGTGGGGGGGGGGACGGTGGTGCAGGTGGGCAAGGATGTGGTGGGGACGGCGGTGCAGGTGGGCAAGGATGTGGTGGGGACGGCGGTGCAGGTGGGCAAGGATGTGGTGGGGACGGCGGTGCAGGTGGGCAAGGATGTGGTGGGGACGGCGGTACAGGTGGGCAAGGATGTGGTGGGGACGGCGGTACAGGTGGGCAAGGATGTGGTGGGGACGGCGGTACAGGTGGGCAAGGATGTGGTGGGGACGGCGGTACAGGTGGGCAAGGATGTGGTGGGGACGGCGGTACAGGTGGGCAAGGATGTGGTGGGGACGGCGGTACAGCTGGGCAATGATGTGGTGGGGACGGCGGTACAGGTGGGCAATGATGTGGTGGGGACGGCGGTGCAGGTGGGCAAGGATGGGGCCGGACACAGGAAGGTCACATATGCGACACCACACCTGCCACTGCCCACTCATGCGTCTCCTTTACCAGATGATGCCCAAGGACCAGTCATCACAGCCTCCTCCTATACCTGCCAAACACCTCCACCACACCTCGCACACTACACCCAGACGAAGACAAAAATAAGATATACTTCTGAGATATACAAGAGTTGTTACATTCTTGTAGTCAGGAGTCAAGAGTCATTCTCATCTGACTTCAACCTAACCTTATTAAGGTCAATACATATGACCACCCGGTAACATTTGAACCAAGTTTCATAATGTTTAGTATATAGTGGAGGTGGAGATAACAATGACGTATATTACCCCCGTCATCAATACCAACCATACACAGCCTTGAGACGTGCACAGTCCTCCCATAAGGAGGCTTTTAAAGACGACAGTCTTAGCTCCTAGCGTCTTCCAGCCATACCTGACGTAAGCCATGACAAAAACAATATATTATATATAGGTTAAGTCACTCAAGAGGATATTAGAGACGGCCACGGCATATATAGCTCCTTCATGCGGTGTATAAGATGTTTTACTTGGGCCGGAAATGATAAAATATATGGAAGGTGTTGAAGGAGCTGCCCGGCCTGGGCCGCCCTCCAGAGACTTGGATGCCTCCCTTAATATGGTGGGCCGTGCCCCAGAGCCTTGCCTAAGGGCTCCTCTTACCTTTACTTCCTGGTGCGCACTTCACCCAAAATATATATGTATACACTACACCAACCACCTCTTGCACATTTGGGAGCTTTGGATTTTCATGCCTTTATTATTTATGTACCCGAGAAAACTAGCGTATAAAGAACAAAAACTACTTGTCACCTGCACACATCTTTTCCATCACATGTCGGCTCGTCACTAGTAACAATATTATTTAATTTTGAGTTTTTAATGAATTCACACCTAAACTTGGATTTGCCTTACCATGTTATGATAAAGAGACTAACAGAGCGCCGGGAGCGTACATGAGAGCCTCCAGCGACACTCCCTCACCTCACAACGCTCACGGCAACACTGACTCCCTGACGAGTCATACGGGACACCGCGTTTTCTATACACTAACGCATAGAAAACGAACTGCAGCAGTAAAATGTAAATGCTTTCACTTTTACCACTATATTTGGTGTACCTGTTGGTTTCTGTTTTTAATAGTTGTGGTGGAGACAGTTGCCCTGGAAGCAATAAAGGCTTGTAAAGGGTTCTAACGTTAGTATCTTATGCCTACAAGGAACTAACTACATGCTACATGCTGAGCACGGGAAAGGTTACCAGAACGTCCACCTGTCTCAGGCGCTCAACCTCATTTGTTTAGGTTAGTAAATTGCAGCATTGACAAGTTAGTCACAGAGTTTGTTAACAGTTAACATATACATTGATATATTTGCGAAGTTAGCTTAATTAAAAGGTTTATTAAAACTGTTAAGCATCATATATGCATAGACTTATCTATTCCATGGGCTTAGCCAGAATTGGGTCAGTTGCACAATAATTATACTGTACAGGGTTCAGCAACTGGGTCCAATTTGTTGCTCTCTGAGCTAAGAAAATTCATATTGGTGAACAACACTTGACACTATCAATTCCTTTATAAGTAACTTAACCTCAAAAGTACTATATGCTTGCACTGACGGGTCTGTTCAAATGTCAAGAGGGCGCACTGCAGCAGCCTGTAGACCAACACCAACACATGACTGTGATTGCCCTGATATCAATAATTTCATACCAAATGGTTTAATGTACTTTGAGCTCTGAAACGTCGTACATTCACGAATATATGAAGATATTCTTGTGCTCTACCCAGAGTTTGCTAATGCAGGCTAGTAGACTAGACTCGAGCCCATTGTTGATGTGACGATGTGCATTGAATTTTGCTCATCAAGATTGTAACTTGCTTAGCTAAATGAATTATGGGATTCAGTCCCTGAGCTCATTATGTGCCTCTGTAACCCTTTCCACTACCGCCCACAAGATGGGCATGGGGTGCATAATAAATGAACTAAACTAAACTAGCCTCGCATCTCATGTTTTCCTCGGATTCTCCTGTATGACTAATCATCCTGTGACCGTGATTAGATGATCTCACGGTCGGTTTCTGATCTACGCTGTAATGCTTCATATAGAATTGGGCAGCACCACACTGCTGTGTATGCCTAAGACTATTAATAAAATATGTTAAACGACAAAATTAGATTCCTTTAAAATATGTTTGATTTTTTTCGCTAAACGAGCAAATTTCTTTATTCCACCACATTATAATTAGATACATTTTTATAAAACTGGTATTTATTAATTCATAATTGAAAATATGCCCTTTATAATCTGTCGAAATTATTTTAATAACTCATATAAAAAACATCCTACACAACGCAAAATACTTGAGTAACATATTATACAACTTAATACTAAAATTTGGCTAAAATTCTTTTCGAAAATTCTTTACCATTAATAGGCAAATTGTATATAAATCCGAGCTAGTGGCTTTCTTCTTCTTGAGAGTAGATGCAGTTTGCATGAAGGGTTTCCCTCCCGATGACTGCACCAGGTGAGATGTTGGGAGACGCGGTGACGTTGAGGAGGAGGAGAAGAAAGTAAAAAATGTTAGTTGTGTCGGGCCGTAGAGAGATGAGTGGCGACGAAAACAGGTGGACGTGAGAGGGAGACTCGCTGCACCGTAGGGCGGGATGTCGAGTTCACGGCGGCAGCTGATCCACGCACAGAGTAGCGTTGTACTCAAGACGTCAACTAATATTTCTTAGGGAACTTGTATATCGGAAACCGTAAGCAGTATGCTTCCCAAATCACCCACGAGTCAAAGGATACCCGGCCACTAGGTGGCGCCTTCGGCTGAGACATCTTACTTATCCGGCATTCTATAAACAAACGCCTTCACCCGCAACACCCAGACAGTGGATGAGCACCACGGGATCGGAAGCACCCGGGCATCCTGATATAAGGGTCCAATATCTGACCCTCACAGGTCACGACCCCGGCTGCCCGGACTAGGCTTCCCCCAGACCGGGGCAACGAAGGAGGGGGAACCGCAGGGGATGCAGGCGCGGCATCGACCCCGCCACTGGGCACAGGAGCCGAGGCCCCCCGGCGCACATCTTTCCGCAACACCCCGACGAGGTCCCGATCATCAGGGGCAACCCCCCACTGCGGGGATTCAACAGCAGGAGACGCAGGGGGGGCACTGGTAGCAACTCGGAGCCCCTCACAGCACGAACATCCGCGGGGGACGCCAGAGCACCATACTCCCCCACCATATCTCCCAAGGCACATCACGAAGGGGAGACACTCCAAGCCCGCCGCGAACGCTTCGAGACAGGCCGCACCACAACCACCCCCATCAGGCCCCTCCGCAGGCACGGCCATCTTCACATCCACACAGGCCACACCCGCACCGTCCGAAGAGTCCACAGAAGCCACATCGCCCGCACTGTCCACATCATCCAGGGAAACAGCCTCAGAACACCGACTCGCACGCTTCTGCAAAGGAGTGGAAAGAGCAGAACTACAGTCGCCAACACACACAGGCACGGCAGGCACCTCTCCCTGCCGAAGTCCCTCCTCCAAAAATAGCAGAACCCGCGTCCCCGGGAGCCGGTACCACATCCACAGGCGGAGCAGCAGACAGGCAATCAGCCGCCTCAGACACAGTACCCACTCCGTCCTCAGAACCGTCCGAACGCAACAGGGGCAGAAAATCCTCCGCACGAAAAACATGCACCCTACCAGTCGCTCCCACGTTACACGCCGCAGCCAGATGACCCTCGTGACCACACCTATAACAGGTGCGCGCCTGCGCGGTTGCCCGCCCCTCGATACAGGCAGCGGAGCGTGTAACCCAACACGGACATCGACGACGGGACACTACACTTCAGCGACATCGTCAGGGTGCGGGAGCCATCAAAAGCATACCAGCACAGTGCCCGGCAAGGACCTTGTCCCAACGAATACTTAATACTGTCCCAAATCGTTCAAAACAGGTTAAAAAGTAGTCCTGAAAATCGAAGGGGGCCACAGATGTCAAGGTGACACTTAGATTCACCATCTTAACAGAACCAGCAGTATCAGGGAGAGGGTAAACACGTCCCCTCACACCGCTCGAGAAACGCCTGAAAGGCAGCCTGGAGGTGGAACTTGACCACAGCACAGTTGCCCTGAAGCACCTGGACGTCCACTAGGTCCGACAGCTGCACATGTAGCACGTCCACCGACACCGTAAATGCCAAACCAGCCGACAATGGCCTCCTCAATAGAGGGCGAGAAGTCCCCATGGCCAAGCCAAACGTCACCCCGTCAGTGGCAAACCAGCAATCACCCAACGTAAACACTAGCCAGAAGCGGAGAGACCTCAGGAGCGTCCGACCTGGCCGCGGTCACTAAGCAACTTTACAAGAANTTTTGGCATTTGAATTCCATGTTGAATCTGGCTTTAAAGTTGTCCGAGGAGGTGGTTTCCATTATAACTGCTTTCTGGGCATTACCCCTTGTTGACCACCCATACTGGGTATGAGTATTTCCTTTCCTTACATTTTTGGACTCATTTGCATTTCCAGCTTCTTCTTGTATCCTCTTGTCTTACAGTTTTTCAATTTGAATAAGCTGCCCTTGTCCACTTTGCTTATTCCATTTCAGTATCTTATATGTTGTGATCAATCCCCTCTTCTTCAATCCTCTAGGGGTGAGAGATTTAGTTACATTAGTGATCGTCATAGCTTACTCCTCTTATTTCTGCAACAATCTTGCAAAACTCTCCTTATCAAATTTTGGTTTTATGCTTCAAAAGGTGCAAATTTCATACTGGTGCTGTATAATCCAGTACAATACAAACTCGATTAAACGAACTATATGGGACCACCCCAATTTGTTCCAACCAGAGATGCATTCCCATTCTACATGAGCTAATTTCACTTTGCAAAATTTTCAATTCAATTAACATGTCTGCAAAAAAATTTAACATCTAGTTTTCCTTACATTCCAATCCACAAAACTGATTTCAAAAGGTAGCAGGGCATAATCTGAGTGAACTAAAATCTTCTCAAGAGCTTTCCCAAGGCTCCAGCTGTTTCTTGTAATGTTGAGTACATATATATAAAAATCATCAAAAACATGACTGGAGCCATATTAAGAGTTACCATTCGCACCCTATATTTCTCGCTCTCTATGGCCTGATTTCACCGAGCAATAATGTAATTTCAACCAGTCATATGAAGGACAACTACCAAGAGAACCTGTCTCTAAAGAGATTTAGAGACAGGGTTCTAAATCTCTAGACAAGGTGCTGGATCTTTAGATTTAGATCCCGCATATTTCTCATGTCCTAGCCTTAAAATCTCAAAGGAAAAAGTATGCATATTAACGAATGAAAAACAGAGAATCTCAAAATTAAAATGAGCCATAGAATTTGGTTTTAAAATGCTCAATGGCTTTCCAAAGGTCCCTACTAAGTTTAAATATTGTACTGTACTACCTGACAAGCCAAACAAACTTGGGATAGCTTTACACCCTCTGTCAGCCATAGACGTACCACATTATTCCTGACAATATTTGCCTCCAGAATTTTGAACGGGAATACTGTCCAAGTATTTATGGCTTAAATGGTTAGGCAATTAAATAGATTTTTTACCCAATTCGAGAAAAAGCATCTCCTGTTTTCTGTACTACAATGTCTTGTTGAGCTCAAAGTTATTGTCCCTTGTAGGAATTGCACTGAACTTTTTAAAATTAGTGGTCTGGAATAAAACTTCCAATCCATTCAGTATTTGAAATGGTTTGACGAAATCAGCCCTACCCTATCTGATCTGTAGTTGTATTAGTCATGAGGCCCTCAATATTTCTTGATATGATAGTCTACTCAAAGTTTCTGGGGCAATTTTTGTTGCTCTGCGGTTGAATTTTTTTTACAAAGCAGATGAGGGCAAGGTCTCCATGCTTGGATACAGTAGTCCAGCTGGATTTGTACAGTTGAATAACTAAAAATTAGATTTATTTTTAAGATTTAGTTAGCTTAGGTGCATCATAACTCCAAGGCATTTTCTGCTTCATGGTTGTTACTATAGTTACGATGTGCACCATCATGCCCGACATACAATATCTTGCATTTTCAATATTGAAAAGCATTTGCCAGTCTTCTGACCATTTGTTCAAGAAGACAACTGTGTAAGATCTCTATGTTGTTTGTTTTTCCACGTCTAGAAAGGGTCTTTAAAAAGGTTGGCTCTATGATGTAACCTTGCAGTGCTCCATTCAACATTTTTCAAGTCAGGTTTATTTTAATTTAACAATGCTTTGTTTTAATCATTCTAATATTTTCCATTTATTCCATGTGTTTGGTACCTTATTACAAACTTTAAAGAGTAAGTAATCCATGTACACTATATAAACTGGAAAGCCTTTGTTAAGTTCGTTAACTTTTCAAAGACAAAGAAACGAGATTTATTTTTACAAAACTGCATGCTTTTATAAAACTCCACACCGAGATGGTGAATGACTTCCTCTTAGGGTTAAAACCACAAATTAAGTTTGCCACTATATGAGGTTAGGTCAAATGCTTTGAAGTTCCCTGACAAACCTTTTCTGCCTATTTTGAAGACTTGGAGAGACATTTACATATTTCCAATCCCAGGGGGGGCGTTTCATGGATTTTTGTAACAGGTTTTAGTGATAAGACAGCTCATCAGCCAGTTTCTTTATGATTTTGGACTGAATTCCATCAGCACCTCGAGTTTTTTTTAATTTTGATTATGCTCTTCCTGATTATTTTGCAGCATATACGTATGCGTTCGACATTGACACATACTCGCGCTATGTGGGTGAAGACTACCAGTACTACAGCATAATGCACTATGGCAAGTACTCCTTCTCCATACAATGGGGAGTCCTTGAGACCATTGTTGCTCTGCAGGATGGTATTGATCTCACTGACCCTTATGATAAAGCTCACATGTTGCAAACTGATGCAAACCAGATCAACAATCTATACACAAGTGAGTGCAGCCTAAGGCAGTAGACATCATAAGGCTAACCTCTACGTACATCATGAGCTGAAGCCATCTTTAATACTGTATAACCATTTATTTACAGGATCAAAGAAATCATTAAATGTTTACTTTCATTACCCTAGTATGTTGAAATCCTCTTAAATGCAATGTTAACAAGACTATAAAATTAGCGGGAGAAGGAGAAGGTTGGATATCACCTACCAGGGCAGTAAGGAAGGCCGATGAGAAGATGACACGGGGGGCAGGAGTCCATAGTCTCAAGCTGAGCTCTCTCTCTCTTTAATAGGGATGGACATGGAAGTGAAAGTTAATGTTGGTCTGATGACCCTTGTTGTAAACACATAGAGTAAAGTAAGTACTGTTATAGTACTACAATCTCCCCCTTGCCCATGGTACAATTCTATATGAACACTACCATTACATAAAGTACTTTTTTTATATACAGTACAAGTAAGTAATTATCAAAAGAAGGCACCAAACCGGAAATATATACAGTACAAGAATTGTTACATTCTTGTACAGCCACTAGCACGCATACCATTTCAGGCAAGTCCTTAATCCTATGTTCCCCGGAATATGACCTGCCAAATTGTTTAACCACCAGGTACCCATTTTATTGTTGGGTTAATCAACAAAAAGCATAAATGAAAAGAAAAAAGGATTAGGAGTAATTTGAAAGAAACAAAGAGGTGCTTGGCAATAATAAGATAATAAACAATACAACTTAAGTCATTTTGAAAATAAATGTTATAAAATAGAGTGCAGCTAGAAACTTTGAAAACAATTTTACAGACATTGAGATCAAAGCAGCACTTAAATAATAAATCAATGCATCCTTTTGTACGTAATGGAAATATGCTAGCATTAGCTGACACTGCCTCTGAATTTAATAGTTCTATCTTATCAATAGAAACAACCCCTGTAAAATAAAAATCCCAGCATCTTAAGTCAGATAAAATTAATACTAGTAACTATCCTAATTCATTATATATATATATAATATATATATATATATATATATATATATATATATATATATATATTATATATATATATATATATCTATCTATCTCCCCCCCCATTAGTTCTTCATTAGTGCTAACATAAGCCGCTCACTTAAAACTACAGCTTACCATTCTGAAATACCACCAATAATTTATTAAACAGCCTCAAGTGTTTTAGCGTTAGCATTACTCTACAATACATCACTAACCCGAAGCTTTCCTAGATGTCATGCAAGACAGAATATTGCAAGTCCATGACAGTAGCTTCAGGACTAGCACTACAAACCAGAGATGACAAGGGATGAGCTCATCAAAACCTTTACAAATACTGAACAAATTGGAAGATATTAACTTACCACTTCTTAAAAAGGACCAATGTATCTTACATATGGAACTACAGCTTCACGTTCAATACAGAATAATGTAGAACAGAAACACGAGATGCCTTTTCACCCATAGCTAATAAACCCGTGAATTCGCCTGTCCGCAGAGGTCATAAATACCAAGAAGGTACTCCAGTTTAAAATTAAACTACATAATCATCAGGAATAATGGGGAGGGGGGAGGGGGGAGGAGGACCACTGAGAAGTGGGCGAGTGGCTTTGAGTGGCTTCTTGTACCCACTGAGGCCAATAGAGATGGTGCTCCTCAGGTAAATACAGGAAACTATATATCCAAATTATTTAAGAAACTGATACATGGACAGTTTTACTCCTACCTAGCCATATAAATATTTCAATTTGGCCAATTTGGCTTCATACTCCTAAAGAGCACCAATTATGCCATAATAAATATCCTTGGTTTCACGTCAATTGTGACACTAGCTCTCCACATATGTCAGTTGCTTAATTTAGAAACTACTTGTGGTCGATCTCGAACCCATTGTTGATGTGACGACTTATACTGAATTTTGTAACTAGCTCATCAAGATTGTAACTTGCTTAGGTAAATGAATTGTGGGGTTCAGTCCCTGAGCTCATTTTGTGCCTCTGTAGCCCTTTCCACTACCACCCACAAGATGGGTATGGAGTGCATAATAAATGAACTAACTTGGTTTCATGCACTTGGCTCAATTGAAAATTGAGTAGCTCACGGAACTACATATCTGAAAACCTTCAACAGGTCTTGACATTTAACATTATAATAATATTCTTTAAGTATTATTAACATGGAATCAAGAGTCAGACTCCACAGTACTCTACATGCAATCTTCTCTTAGTAAAATACCCCAATAAATTGACCTTGAATGATGCCAATTCTCCAATTTTGCTTAATAATAATATTGCTGCTTCCCAGGAAAGCATTCTTGGCCAATTCTTTTTATCTACATTAATGCCCAAGCAAATGCTACCCAACACCATAAGCCTATACTATTTGCAGATAACCTTTACCTTCTCAGCTACTTACTAAACATCTTAAATGGTATGGAAAATGTCAAACTCGATAAAGTTCATGTCTGTAAGCTAACAAACTCACTCTCTCAATATTGATAACAGAAGTATGTAGTATGTCTTAAGTAAACCTACCAGGTAAATAGAGCTAAGAAAAAGTAATTATCAAAAGAATGCACCAAGCCAGAGATATTATAATAATAATATCAAGAAGCAACTGGAGTTCTATGACCCAGAGCCTACACAGACCCATAATGAGACTAACTCCTGGCAGCATAGAACCCTTTAAATCCTGGAACACGCTGAATGTAAAATCACAAAAATTTTTTAGCACGGTACGAAATTTACACAAAGTGCTGTTAATATACAGTGGAACCTTGAGTCAACGAACCTCGATTCAGTGAAAATCTAATTGGAACACATTTCCCATGCCAGATTTACTTGCCTGATTCAACGAACAAGAGTTTGCTGAAGCCAGGAATGCGTGGATTTGCTTTTGATGTTGGGACTGAGTTCACAGATGGAGGCAATATTACTAGATACAAGTGGGTCCTTGGGAAATCCATTGAGCATATTTAAAACCGAATTTTCTGCTTTTTTTATTTCTAGTTGCTGAGGTTGTTTGTTCAATAAAATACGAGGCCTTTTTACTTTGAATACAAGATTTGAGGCTTGGGTGTGACAAATTTGTTAGATGTGGTTAAATCTCTTCACAGACAGGTTCTCTTGGTTGTTGCCCTTCATATGACAGGTTGAAATTATAATTTTGCTCACTGAAATCAGCACATGTAGTGTGGGAAAATATTAGGTATAAATGGACACACTTGATATGGGTCAATAATTTTTTTAATGATTTTACTTCGACATTTCTTTATCGGGCATTTGGATTTTTTTGTTGGGCATTTTGGATTTTTTTTTGGTCTATTTGAATTTTTTGTTACGCATTTTTTTTTTTAGCCAAAATGTAACTCTTAATGTGGCTCCAATCACGTTTATTTATGATTTTTGTAGATGGACTTAACATTACAAGAAACAGTTGGAGCCGTGGAAAAACTATTAAGAATATGTATTTAAAACCAAATTATACAGTTTGTTTTCATTTTGAGTTGGCAAGGTTTTTGTTTACTCAGGTATAGCCTTGCTACCTTTTGATTGTGTGTTTTGAGGTCATGGATGTGAGAAATGAGCTAGATGTGGTTAAAAAAAATTTCAGGTATGTTCATATAATAACTATTATGGTTGAAATTAAAATTTTGCAAAGTCAAATTAGCCCATACGCATTTGAAAAACATCCTGGAGACGTTTCCGATTGCAATGAATCCTACACTGCAATGAAGTGTGTTTGGTCCCATGCAGTTCACTGAATCGAGGTTATACTGTAACGGTAGATAAAAACAAATATACATTACCCAGTATTAAGTGCCCCAAAAATTATATAAAACTACCATTCAAATTCTAAAATTAGTAATTTACCTCAACTGCTAATCATAAATTTTAATGTGCTCTACTTAAAAAAAAAAAAAAATCTACAGCATGTAGAATATTAATAAAAAATTCCACAACATAATTACCAGAACAGTGTGTATATTATATATATATATATATATATATATATATATATATATATTATATATATATATATATATATATATATATATATATATTATATATATATATATATAATTTTTGTTTTGTTTTTAAGATTTTACAAGGACAACCTTAAAAATATTATATGCAAACCTATCATTTATAATTTTATAAATAGTAATTACATATCTATTAATCAAACTTGAGTATGTAATTCAGTATAATTAATTAATACTGAATTTAATCATTTTTAATAACGACGTTAGTAATTCTAAACTACAGAATTGTGTGACCATAATAAGGTTAAAAAGATTTACACAAAATGCTGTGTAAACCAGTGGCCTTGTAAACAAACTGATCTTGCAATGCACACGTAAATGCTTAATCTGACTATTACATATTCTTTACAAATACAAATATTTATACTCTTGTTCACATTTCAAATGTTTTGAAATTACAAACACATTATTCCAACCCATCCTCATGTTTAGATAGTACTT
>WNGS01163947.1:13380111-13392611 GCA_020271785.1 Procambarus virginalis | reverse complement strand
CCCTTTCCTCCTCCTCCTCCATCTGCACAATGTTTTGGAGGTGCCATGATGATAATATAATTTGCCAGGCATAAAACAGAGAACTGTGAGGATTCTAGGTCTTATGAGGCATCACACTGAAGAGTCTAATTTCCTCACAATAGTACCCCACTATGTGCTACTAACCTAATATGGTACTGTACATGTACTGCATGTGGAACTTTCAGAGTTGATGCTACTATAATAGTTTTGAATGACAAATAAGCCTATATGAGAGTGCACACATGACCAGGTTGAGGGGCTGGGTTACCTTCCATTAAGGCCAATATTTAAATGGGTAACATTCCCACTATCTTTGCGAGTCAGCATGTGCATTTGAAAATTATCCTTGCAAAGTATTTAGGGCTTAAACATTATCTTATCATTATCACTTCTCTTGGAAACAAGTACTGTAAAGTATTCTTTTTGTGAAAGGATATCAAGATAAATATTCTATGAAAACATGTAACAATTGAAATGAAAAAATACCTAATACGTAGATACAGTAATTATTATGAAAAGCTACAATACACTGCTTAACTATAAATAACTTCAATCCCGTTCTGTCAAAGACACAACACATATGAAAATTTATGATCTTTGAACTTGTGCAAAGTAAAGGCTGATTACAAATAATTTGTGTATATAAAAATAGTATCAATCACAGAAGCATAATCCCTATACCGATTCGAACATTAAGGTGATGTGGTTCAAGAGGCATCACAAAAGGCAGTTAATCAAAGTACATTAAATACAATTAGGCAAGAACATGCAAAAGTACAATATTTTATACTTATCTTACCTAGGAATCATGTTCCTCTCCAAGTCAATATATCTTAGAGAGTGGAGACAATCAATACGGAAGTCAAAATCGATAAGCCTATTGTCACCCAAAAGTACCTGTTCCAGGTACTCCAGCTGACAAAACACCTTCGCATTGTTACCTATGCTCCAGATCTCATTTTGCTCCAGATGTAATATTTTCAGGTAACTGTAGATAAAAAGGTGATAAATAAGGTTAGATACACAATAAGACAAAAAATAAAAAACAAAAGGAAGGGGGTGGTAGGAGAAAAGCACCCAGAAACTGTGTTGGAAGGGACCTAAACATTCCCTCTAATGCATTTGTATGTGGTTTCCTCTGAGGCCAAGGGTCCCCCTTCTTCCAGCTGAGGAGGTACTCCCTTCCTTCTAAAAGGTGATTATAATTATTTATTAATTTAGCATACTTTATTGTATACATACTATCTATGTTTATGTATATGTACATACTATGTAATAGGTTACTTTTTTCCAGTGCAGTTTTCTATTTTTTTTTTTTTTTACATTATGCTAATACCACAGGTGGCATTGTGGACATTTGTTTTTCACAAAAGAACATAAATATAAAGCAAAACAAAGAAAGCCTATTGCCCCATTTAAATCAGCTCCCATTTATACCCACACATTTATATACGGTACATGTCTAACCTGTATTTTAAACAAGCCAGCGATCCATGTTCTTTATTTTAACAGGTAATTTGTTCCATAAATTGACAACTCCATTTCCAAATCAATATTTATCTAGGTCTTTTCTGAATCTAAACTTATCCACTTTATATCAATTAATTTATTCTGTTGGAGACAGGAAGCCTTTGTATATATATATTTTAGGTTTCTATCAAGGTCCCCCTAAGGTTAAACTACTGACCCAGCAACAGTTGCCTAACTCCTAGGTACCTACTTACTGCTAGGTGAAGACGCATTACGTGAAAGGAAACATGCCCAGCCATTTCTGTCCGGCCTAATGTTATACTCAAATTCTATGTCCGTTGAGACATAACCAATCACAGGCGAGTAGGCCTCTGACATCATGCCAGACAGACAGTCACCAGCCGTGCTCCCAGCAGGCTCGGTTCTCACGACAGACTCAGTAGGTGGACCTCGGCTGGCCAGATATACACCTTGCTGTCTCGGTCAATAAATCTACAGAAGTGTCTACGGTGTATATTATTCAACCCGAACAAGGCAACGAATACTAAGAATCAAACCCGGGATCCCTGATTATGAGTCGAGAATGAGGCCAACTGTACTACACATTGTATTTTTGAAATATACAGCTGTATTTATTGTTACATCATCTTATTCATTTAAACATTGTACTTCAACTATATCAACCCTAATTTATGATTACAAAACTTTAATTAATAGCCCTATTAATTCAAAGTCTGATACATACTCCCAGGAGGAGTATACTCCCCCACTTCCCCCCCCCCTTTTTTTCTTTTTTTTTTTCTACACAATTTATACTTTAATCTCGATTAGTATTAAGCTTTAGTCTGAATGTTATTCCCCACACCTTACCCGAAATGCTGTGTGTATTAGTGACTTTAGGTACTCTGTGTACTAACTCGATCTATAAATTCAACATTATGTTTATAACATCTTTTATATATATACTTTTACCTGAATAAACATTTTGATTTTGATTTTTTTTAAGTTAAGGAAGTGGGTGAATGATAGACTCCCAGGGGGATAAGGAAGTGAGTGAATGATACAAACTCCCAGGGGTTAAGGAAGTGGGTGAATGACAAGCTTTCAAGAGCTAGAGGGAGCAACTAAATGATATAGTATCTACAGAGCTCAAATGACAATCACAGTGTTTAACTAAAATACAATATGTTAGATTTCAGAAAAATATAAGGACCCCATACTTTCAGCAGTCTTCCTGTCTGCCAATGCCACTACATATATGTATATACCAACTCATACAAATTCAAGTAAAATTGCATGCATGCACCCTCTCATTGGGAAGACGGGACACCACGAGCATAGCTCTCATCCTGTAACTACACTTAGGTAATTACAGTACACTTACACGCCTGCTCCCACAGCCTTGGTAACCTTGTATACTTCATATGTCAGACCAATACTGGAATATGCGGCTCCAGCGTGGAGTCCACATCTAGTCAAACCCAAAACGAAGTTGGAAAAGGTTCAGAGGTATGCCACCAGGCTAGTTCCCAAGCTGAAAGGAATGAGCTAAGAGGAAGGATTACTGGAACTAAACCTAACGACACTGGAAGACAGAAGAGTTAGGAGACAAAATAATAGAGTAGTAATAATAATAATTCATTGTGTTGGGGGACAGGAAGCCAGAGTGTATATACAAGTAAGGCTTTTATTGAGGTGCCCCCCTCCCCTTCTCCAGGCCGAATTACTGACCCCGCCCAGGATGCAATCCCACAACATGCTGACTAACTCCTGAGTATCTACTTACTGCTAGGTGAACAGAGGCATTAGGTGACATTAAATATGCCCAACAACTTCTGTCCCACCCAGGAGTTGAACCCGGAATTCTCGATTATGTGTCGAGAACAAACTCGCCTGTACTACTGGGACCCTTAAATGATCACCACCTACAAAATTCTCAAGAGGAATTGACATGGTAGATAAAGATAAACTGTTTAACACGGGTGGTACGCAATCAAGGGGACATGAGTAGAAACTGAGTACCCAAATGAGCCACACGAATGTTACAAAGTACTTTTTCAGTGTCAGAGTAGTTAACAGATGGAATGCATTAGGCAGTGATGTGGAGGAGTCAGACAGTTGAGAGGTACCACCAAAGAGCCAGAGCTCAACCGCTGCAAGTACAAGTAGGCAAGCGCGCGCACACACACCTGTCCCCTGAAACCTTCATCAAAAAAAGATATCAGTGGCATTTGCTAGATTGCCAACACAAAAAATGCCTTTAGAAACTCGTGTAAGGAATCGTTCAGGACCTTGCATTCCACTTATGTCAGACCAATCCTGGAATTTGCAGCTCCAGCCTGGAGTCCATACTTAGTTAAACACAAGACAATGTTAGAGAAGATTCAGAGGTCTGCCACCAGACTAGTCCCAGAACTGAGAGGTATGAGCTACGAGGAAAGGTTAAGGGAGCTAAACCTCATGTCCCTGGAAGACAAGAGTAAGGGGAGACATGATAACCACCTACAAAATTCTCAGGGGAATTGACAGGGTGGACAAAGACAAACTATTTAGCATGGGTGAACACGAACAAGGGGACACAGGTGGATACTTATTATCCAAATGAACCACAGACTAAAACTTTTCAGTATCAGAGTAATTAACAAATGGAATGCATTAAGCAGTGATGTGGTGGAGGCAGACTCCATACACAGTTTCAAATATAGATTTGACAGAGTCCAGTAGGCTCAAGAATCTGTACACCAGTTGATTGACAGTTGAGAGGTGGGACCAAAGAGCCAAAGCTCACAAGCACAGCTAGGTGAGTACACACACACACACACACACACACACAATAGGTAGGCCTATACATGACAATACCGTACTTCTTACATGAGATCACTTCATAGAAGATGTCTTCTAGGCTCAGAAGATAGTCAGAGGAATTGTCTTCTCTGAAAATGCATTTGTCAAATGAAGACGCTCCAAGTTTTCAAAATTACTGAAGACTCTGGGCCTTTCTCGCTTGTCTGTAATTTCTAGGTCATTGTGGTCCAGAATCAGATTTTTAACATTGTATACCTGGAAAAAAAGACATAGCAGTGCTTTAATAAACAGTAAAAAAAAATGTACAATTGTACAAAGTTAATAAAATCCAAAAACTGTATTCTTATTTTAATACATATTATAAGGTACCATTGTTCATTAACGTACTGTAGTGTAAAACTCTTGTTCAGTTATAGGAAGTATTATTAAACTTTTATATAATGAGTATATAAATACATGATTTGCTTACAACAATTGCTAAAAAATTAAAGTGGGTCCTAAGGCCTACATGTATCTATTTCAGTACAGTACTTACACATTCTTGAGCAGTTACAGAACCACATAGGACTGCACAGGCTACTAACTGTGTAAAGAGACTATAGTTCCAGTTTCTATATCCAATTTGAAACCATGCATTGAATGCATATGATCAGGGATCAATCAAATCTATCAATTTAAGGGTCCCAGTATTACAGTCGAGTTCGTTCTCGACGCACAATTGAGAGTTCCAGGTTCGAATCCTGGTCAGAACAGAAATGGTTGGGCACATTTCTTTTCACCTAATGCCTCTGTTCACCTAGCAGTGAGTAGGTACTCAGGAGTTAGTCAGCTTCTTGTGGGGTTGCATCCTGGGTGAGGTCAGTAATTCGGCCTTGCAAAGGAGGGGGGCTTGATAAAAGCCAAAATATGTATGAACATACACTGGCGTCCTGTCCCCCGACAATGAATTCTTATTCTTATTACTGTACTGTTGTATTAGTACTATTAAATGATATAGATATCTACCAACAAAAAATATCACATCATCCTAGGTGACGACTTCAACATTGACCTGTCAACAAACTAGCCCCCCCAAAGTCGAATACTTTCTAAACAGCATCTACTCCTGATTTACCCGAGGGCCACTAACCCCTAGTGGCCTCGATAAGGACAGGAAGCCAGTCGCTTGTTGAAGGCCCCCATCCCCATTTGCCTTGATCTTTTCCAGGTATATTTTTAAATTCTGCACAGTTTTGGCAGTTACGGTTTTGGCGGGTAGGCTGTTCCTGTCAATTCTTTCCCATCTTAGTCTCCGAATGCATGATAGAATGATGAGTTAGCCAAAACCTTTGCTCATAAAGAGGGATTGATTACCATTTTAGACTGCCTTTAAGCAGCCTGAGGGCAGTAATATTCCGGGAATATTAACAAAGTCTCGTAGACTTCAGGCAAAATGAAATTCACACCAGTTACTGCATCTATCATTCCATTATAAAGGAAGAACTGCATGTCTATGGGTCATCCATAAGGTTAGTAGACTTCAAGATGTTACCACTTATAGGCTACAAATACCTCTGAGAGTTTGTAACATCTGCTGATGTAGACTTGACTAAATGTAAACTCTCAGCAGAACTATTCGCATACCTTGCATCATTTTATAAAGGAAATGTGAAAAAATCGTGAAATTCAGATAACACCATCAATGGTGTCCAAGAAATGTGTAAGCACTTCATTTATAATGATGTGCAGCTGGGAACCCTATCAAAGTATCCCAAATTTGCTTACTGTAGGTAATGCATTTACATGACTATAAAGCTGCTGCCCAGTTGGGGGGGTGTGCAGCAAGACTAATAACTGCGTGACTCACCATAGATATTAAAATGCCTTGTATAGTGACTTGTGAGCCTCTTGTTGAATCACTTGTGATATAAAATGATAACCGATATGTATTTGTGTAAATGATGCATATATTATTTATTATTTTTATTTATTTATATACAAAAGTACATTGGGTTTGTGAAAATACATAGCATGGTATTTACAATCTTGTAAAGCCACTAGTATCGCGCAGCGTATATATGTACATGCCTATGTAACATTGTAACATTAACAATTGTGTAACTAGCTTCAAAAGATTGTCACTTGCTTAGCTAAACAAACTATGGGGTTCAGTTCCTGGACCGATTATGTGCCTCTGTAACCCTTTCCACCACGCCCATGGGATGGGTATGGGGCATAATAAGGAGAAATTAAATTGATAAACAGGGCTAACTGCATCATATCTTCAGGCCAATGTTGGCCAAGGGGTCAAAGAACCCATTATAATATCACAAAAGTTCCACAGAATTAGTTAAAAAAAAGTTACTGAAAGTGCCTTACCTTGTGAAAGGTTTTACCCTGAATAAACCGTAAATGGTTATTGGACATGTCAATGGTCTCCAAATCATCGAAGTTATTGAAGTTGCTGAACACATAAATGGAAGCTCTGGCACAGTATTGCCACTAAAGATGAGAACTTCAGTTCTGAGGAATAGGATATATTCTATTATAATATCAGCAGCCATGCATATCCAAACCGTACTTACCCTACATTACTACAGTTTGCTACGAATTATAATGCAAGACAACTTTTGCTCTACATACTTATTTACACTATTATAGTAGTACATACTACATAGCCTTCCAGGCTTGGTGCTTTCCTTTTATACTTACTTACTATTATAGTATAATATAGTATTATACTAACAGGCTTACAACTTACAAGCATATGAAATATAAATACATAAATATGGGATACGGCTTACTAACATTTTACAAAGTCTTTTTAATAAAAAAATAATCTACAGCACATACTATACACACTGTACCGAAAATATTACTACACAAGTATTCTACATTAGAATGACCTTCAGAACAATTAAACTTACTGCACTGGGAGATCACGAAGCATGGAGGCATTAGTGAAGCCTGTGTTTGTGCAGTTGACAGTAATTTATCTTTCTGGAAGTTATCATATCGGGAATAACCCATTCCCACAGCTGCAAAGTCCTCCAAAGCTCGGAGGGCAGTTGTCAAGGGCCTCACACCCACCACTCAGCAGCGCCCACGAGGCAACTGCCCACACAGCGATAATCGCCACCTGAAACAAGCACATTGACAGCGAGAGGCGGGCCGAAAGAGCAAAGCTCAACCCCCGCAAACACAACTAGGTGAATACAACTAGGTGAATACACGTTATATGTCGTTATATGACAAGAGTGCTGGGTAGACGGGACACCACNTTATATTTTCTACTCTGTTTCTGCCTTCCTCTAAAAAATTGTCAGTAGTGTCATATTGATCTTCCCGTCTATAACGCTGTGTACCTCTCACGTGGAATCCGGACACTGAAGATTGTAGCATTTTTTGTCCCTAATTGAGGATTGACATGAGCGAAGATGTTTTGGAAAGTTTTTCTGATGAACGAGGGTGACTTAGACATTAACTTTGATGACTTAGAGATTAACTTTGATGACTTAGAGATTAACTTTGATGACTTAGAGAACAAGTTTGAGGACTTAGATAATAACTTTGATGACTGAGAATAACATTGATGAACGAAGATGTCTGAAATTACCTTTTTGATAGCTCTAAGATTAACTTTGATGTCTCTGAGAATATCTTTGATGACTTTGAAGCCTATTTTCAGTTGATTGACGATGGATAAAGTTAGTTAGTAATGAACAGTATTGGAAAGTTTCCTTTGACTATTTTTAGCTAAGAGAAAGGATATTTTAGTTAAGAACAGTGTTGAACGAGATTAATAATGACTGTTTTTTGTTGATTGACAAGTAATTTTTAGTTAAGAAGTTACAAGAAAAGTTTGTCTTTGTAAATTTGGTACTGAATAAAGTGTAGATTTGTTTAAGAATGATGTTGGTAAGAAATATTAAGTTGACTACGAGAATTACTTTGACGTAATTTTGCAAATAAAACTGGGTGACTAAATTTGTTGAGGGAACTGCATTGCTGTTGATAATATTTGACAAAGAACTAGTTACTGAACGGAAGAAACAATGGTACATTTTATTTTAAAAGAACATGTAAGAGAATGCGTTGAACATACTGAGAACATGACAAAGAACACATAGAACACCTAAGAGAGTGCGAACAACATAGTGAACATATGGGGAACACAGAAAACATGTAGAAAAAGCTGATGAACACAGTGAACATAAGGGGAATATGAACTTACAGAGAACATGAAGACATGATAAGGAACATAGGGAATACAAAGAATGAACAGTGAATATGTGAAGAACAAGCTATGAACATTGAGAACATGAATATTGAGTATAATAGTTGTATAGAGAACATAAGATGTACATGAAAACAAGAAAAAGAACACAGTGAACATACGGGAAAAATGGCAGAAAACAGAGAAAACTGGAGAAAACTGGTGAAAAACATATGAACATATGAACTGAACATGCTGTGAATACTTGCTGAACATGGAGTGAACGCAGAAAACACGGAAGAGAATGCGAAGAATACGGCGAATAAAGAGAAAATATATAAATACAGTAGGATTATTGAAGGTTTGGATGAGTTGGGAAATGGGAGAGATGAAGTGGGAGATAAGGGATGAGATATTAAGGGGAAGTAGGGGGTGAGGGTGAGATGAAGGTGTGAGAGAATGGTCTCTCAAGATTCTCCCACAGCTGACTTGAATGGCTCATTGCAGTGCACAGTGCACGGATCCTCGTGCACAAGCCCTATCTCTGTTAACCCTGGATGGTAATCTGGCATGTTGGGTGTCCCCATGATGCCCACACAGCCAGGAATACGTTTATAATACGGAGGCCGCCGTATGTCCGGGCAGGAAATAGATACAGGGAAAGTAAGCATACTTTCGACAGGGTCAGAGAGTACACATAGGAGGTGCAAAGCGTGAGAGAGCAGATGAGACGCCAGCTCAGGCGACAGTCTGACCTTTGGGGTCAGCCTCAACCAGCGCGATGGAGAATAACAACTGTGACGTGGTCGTGATGTGTTCATGACGTCACCTCTGCTACTGATCAGGGAACGATCAATATGATTGGTTCCCGCTCTTTTGCTGCAAAGTCACTGGTCAAATTGTAACCCCTTGTGTTGTGTCCCACGAGGAGCCCTGAGCCCCAGGCAAGAGCACTCACGTGAGGGAGCCCTTGCATGGAGGACGTGTTCTGTTCTGTCTATCGGCCAGTAGACAGAAGAACACCATCTATTCCTCACCGTCAAGTTAAACTCAGCGCCTTTTCGATATACCAACACTCGCCCGGAATCGCGACTGTGACTATATTGTTCAGAAGCCTAAGTGACAAATCACCAGAGCAAAACAGACTGGTATCAGGTAACCCTTGGTGACAAGTGGAGATCGTCTGTGAGTGACCTAAAGTGAACTAAAGCAGTGCTGCCACCTAAGTAATCTGTGTGTGCCTTTTATCACAGTGTACCTGCACGGTACCAAAATCAGCCGCCACTCTGTCCCGATCATGTAGCCTCGAGCCGCCCGCCGCCGCCCTCACTGTACCACGTGACGTCACCACTCTTACTCACCACCAGTGCCAGAGTGTGTGCGTGTGTCTGTTGATATACAGCCGCCCTCCTGCGAGTACCCCCGTGTCAAGTACGGTTTGTGGGAAAGCCTGTCGTCAATGGTCTCACGTCGTGATGAGCAGAACCAGCTGTCAGGCCACCTACGAGTTATTGCATAAATGTGCCTGAGAGAGTGCGTGAATAAGAGTACCTGTAAGTACAAGATATTGTCATTGTTTTATTGTGTCTGTGTTGATCTGAGGCATCAACCACAGTTCTCACCTTCTCATACCTGACACAGGTTATAGGTGAAGGCACCCGACGGTGTATGTGTGTTTATCTGTGTGGTATCACGACATACACTCGTCTGTGAATGTGAGCTTCACATACACCACACATTTAGTTATTGTGTGACATTATTATTGTGCATGTTATTGCCTGTCCCATTGACAGTGCCATTGTGTTTATTGCATATCATCATTACCTGAGTGTCCGGTTGGAACTCTTGTGATCCCTTTGCATACCGGCAGTTAGGTTGCCATGTTAATGATTGGCTGTCAACTGTGTTAAGTTATGTGTTACTCCACGAGTGGATCCGAGTCGATTAGCCAGACGTCAAGAGTCTCGCTAACGCAACCATAGCCTTTCTGACGACAATCTAAAGTAAATCAAGCACCCTTTGTATTAGTGGTTAAGTTAGTAAATAAACTACTGCTAAGCTTTATGCACTGTTTCCATTGAACCACTTCCCTAGGAGTCCCTTAAAGTGTTAAATCATTGAGGATATTCCAACGACCAACGTGGAGCAGGACCAGGTGAGGCTAGTCTGAAAAGAGACCCTCAAGGACTCTAACTCGACCTTGCTCCCAGGCCCTGTACGGTTGCTCTCGTATTTTCTCTGCTGATTCTGACAGCTTCGTGAAGCGTCTGCCACATGTACATTGGCGATGAACGCATTGCAGTCGGGAAAGCAAAATAGAAAACCCCCACAGAAGGGTGAAAGGGCGTTGGGGGAGTAAAGGAAGGGAAAGTAGGGGATGAGAAGGTAAGGGAGGGAAAGGGTAAGGTGAGATTTTTGACCGTGTGATTATTGCTTACTTGGGTAAACAAAAGGTAATGAAGGTAATGTGTTATATGACCGTGTGAATATTACAGAGCTGAGTACAAAAAGGGTATTAAAGGCCATGATGTTTACTTTTGATAGACTGGAGAGGGACTCGATCTGAATTAATTTTAATGAACATTGAACTAAGGTGGAGGACATGAGCTGAAACTCGGTTAATGTCTTGATTTATTTTACTGCATTAGAAATATAGTGATCTTAAATGTCAGGAAATTTTTCTGATAATAAAGAACATGTACAAATGAGCTAAGGCAGCGGACGTGAGCTAGAGTTCGGTAATTGTTCGTTAATATTTTACTATGTCTGAAAATACAACAGTTATAAATCTCAGGGAAAATAATCTGTTACTAAAGAACTTGTACAAATGAACTAAGGTGGGGGACATGAGTTGGAGCTCAGTAACTGACTTGATCTTATTTACTGTGTCTGAAATACAGAGGGTATAAGTTTCATGGAAATTGATTAGGTATTACCGAAGATACGAGAGGGAACAAAGGCTGAGGACAGGAGCTAGAACTCGGTAATTGTTCGGATCTTATTTACCACGTTTGAAATATGACTGTTTAAAATTTCAGAGGGATTGGACTGTTAGTAAAGATGTTATGAGAGGGGGTTAAGGCGGGAACAGGAGCTGGAGCTTGCTTACTGACTCGGTTTGATTTACTTCGTCTGAAATATGACTGTTTAAATTAGGCTAAAATTGGGCTATTAGTAGAGAAAATGTGGTCTCTGACAAATTACTGTCTGGCATAATTTGGACAAATTACTAGACTCTGATGAATTTCTGTCTACAACCGGACTCTGACTAATTTTTGGTAATTACGGGACTGATTATTTTCGGGTATAAACTGGACTCTGGTGAATTTTGAGCTTAAACTAGTTTCTGACTAATTTTAGTCTTAAATGCATATAAAACTAAAAGTCATGGCTAAGATGTTTGTTTTCCTTAACAAAATTTCTATGAACATATTCTCAGAAAATGGTCTTTGAAAAACATGATCTCGAAAACAGGCAAAATTTATCCATAGAGTTTACCTGGAAACCCTGTGTCTTAAAAGGGATTTTTCCTGAATTTTTCTATAAGATTTTCTTACTTATTTTCTCCCACAAGAACTCTTAAAAAACTTCTAAGATCTCGGAAATTATTTTCTCATAAGAATTCCTTAATTCCAAATCAGTGACTGCCCAATTCACCTGGAAACCCTGACAGTCTAAAGAAGATTTTTTTCCCAAAACAAAAAATCCTCTTTAGACTGTCATCCCTACTACTTGCTGCACCATATATAACCAGACACAGGCCACATGTACAACCCGAGCATGCAAAATGTACAACCAACGCATGCTCATGTTCAACAAGAGCATGGAACATACACAATGTGAGCTTGCCATATACAACCAAAGCATGCCACATGTATATTACGAGCATACAACATGTACAAACAGAGCATGCCAAATGTACAACTAGAGAATGCCACTTTACAACCAGAGCATGCCACATGTACAACCAGAACATGCAACATGTATAATCCAAGCATGCAACATGATC
>WNGS01163947.1:13343931-13373144 GCA_020271785.1 Procambarus virginalis | reverse complement strand
TGACTGTAGGTAGTAACTGAGTGATTGTAACCTATCCACCGCTGCCCACTGGATGGGGGGCGGTGTGCAGGACAAACATATAAATTTTGACACTAGCTCTTCATGTCAGTTGCTTAATTTAGAACCTGTACTTGAGGTCGATCTCGAACCCATTGTTGATGTGACGACTTATATTGAATTTTGTAACTAGCTCATCAAGATTGTAACTTGCTTAGCTAAATGAATTGTGGGGCTCAGTCCCTGAGCCCATTATGTGCCTCTGTAACCCTTCCACTACCGCCCACAAGATGGGTATGGGGTGCATAATAAATGAACTAAACTAAAAACCATTATTCGACGACACTATCGTAAGTCGAGTCGCATTTTTCGATCAAATTTACATTGTAACTCGAAGTGCCACTGTACTCAGTATACATAAGAGCTAACTTTTTATATATGAAAAAATAATTGGTATCCTACTTATTCAGAGGTTGGCTCAGCCATCTTGGGAGATCAATCTCTGGCCAGGTGGTGTCATACCTTACACCTTTGCAGATGTTAGTACGTATCATCCTCTAATTCTATTATGTATTATTTCATAACCAAAGTGTTCATCCATATACAGTATTTTGACAAATTTCTTTATCACACAAAATCTCACATTAACTTATAATGTTTTCTGGTAATCACGTAAAGAGAAATGTGCTTTTTTTTTAATAGCAAACTCTGTTAAAACATGTATTGTTAACAAGTTAAAAAGTAACCTCTTCACCACCAGGTGGTGCAGATCAAAGTGCAATCCTAGGTGGTATGCAAGAACTGGAGGAGAAAACATGCATCCGCTTTGTGCCTAGAACCTCCGAGTCAGACTACATTGAAATTTTCACCCTTAGTTTAGGGTGTAGTTGAAGAATGGAAACTCTCAGTTGCAAATACTACTATCTAGTTATTGGTGCCATGATGCACATCTCTTATTAAACATTCTTGCGGTGTGTTTATGGTAATTTTGTTGGCAGATGTTGGTCATATGTGGGAGAACAGGAGGAGGGCAGAAGGTGTCACTTCAAGCCAATGGTTGCATTTACCATGGCACCATCATCCATGAGCTCATGCATGCCATTGGTTTCTACCATGAGCACACCCGAATGGACCGAGACAACTACGTCTATATTAACTATGAAAACGTTGACCCCTGTAAGTATATTTTTCCTACTTAATAATAACTCCCAGTTCATAATATAAATTTAAGACTATATATTTAACCCACAGCAAAATTTGACTGATTCTGTATAATTGACCATTCAGCGATGACGTCCAACTTCGACATTGACACGTACTCGCGCTATGTGGGTGAAGATTACCAGTACTACAGCATAATGCACTATGGCAAGTACTCCTTCTCCATACTATGGGGACTCCTTGAGACCATTGTTCCTCTGCAAGATGGGATTGATCTCACCGACCCTTATGATAAACCTCACATGTTGCAAACTGATGCAAACCAGATCAATAATCTATACACAAGTGAGTGCAGCCTACGGCATTAGACATTACATGGCTAACCTCTATGCACATTATGAGCTGAAGCCATCTTTAATGTAACCATCTAATTAAAGAATCAAGGAAATCATTAAATGTTTACTTTCATTACCCAAACATGTTGTAATCCTCTTAAGTGCAATGTTAACAAGAATATGAAATAAGTAGGAGGCGGTGGTTAGATGTTTCCTAACAAGTCAGCGAGGAAGGTTGAGCGTGAGTTGACATAGGGTGTGAGTACTTCGTCCCAAGCCAAGCTTCCCCCTTTTTAACAGGGAAGGAGAGTTAGTGTTCATCAGAAGATCCTTGTTACAAACACCAAGAGTAATATAAGCAATGGTAGTACAACCTCCTTCATCCAAATAAAATTCTTTAGGAATATTACCATTTTCTAAAGTACTGTACTAATTAATACCCAAGCCACACTAAAGGTAGAATTTTTGTAATAAGATTTATTATTGTAATAATCAAGATAACTGAACAATAAAAATAAATAAGAGTGTAATGTAGTTAGTGTACAGGACTCTCAAATCACCATATGTCAGTAATTAACATAAATATAAAATACCTCAACAATGCCATGATGATGATAGTGTTCAACAAGCTGTCATCTATACATTTTCATTGTATTCCTAAAAGAAACATACCAAAATAAGTAATTAGTAAAACAGGGCACCAAGCCTGGAAGACTGTTTGCTACTGTCTGTGCTGAACAACAGTTAAGAAGTTTTGTATGTCATTCAGGGGTGCCAATACAAAAGCAAAAATACCTAAGACGTCAAAGGAATCAAGACTCCCCAAGGATTTTATAAAGGGACAGTTGGCACAAAGGAACAGAATAATATGAATATATTTGCTGATGATGCCAAACTACTATGGATGATAAGAAACTTGTATGATTGTCATGCCCTTTAAGATGACCCAACAAATAAGTGTATGGAGCAATAATTGGTTGATGGAATTTAATGTGAATAAATGCCACATTGTGAAATACAGAATAGAAGAAAATAGGCCACAACTAACATAAAAATATTGTGAAAAGGCTTTAAAGAACTCTCATAGAGAAAGATATCTTGGGGTGGTCCTGGCTAGAAACCTGTCACCTAAACACCATAGAAAAAACTGAGTGAGGAGCCTATGCTATGCTTTCCAACTTCAGAAATTTTTCACGACCTTTGTGAGACCAAAACTGGAATGCAACGGTTGTATGGTGCCCATATCTAAAGAAGCACATCAATGAAGCGGAAAAGGTGCAAAGACATGGAACTAAATGGTTTTCGGATCTGAAATACAAGAGCTACGAGGAGAGGCTAAAGGTGTTAAATATACCAAAGCTGGAGGATAGAAAAAAAGGTGATATGATCACTACACACAAAATAGCAACAGGAATAAACAAAACTGACAAAGAAAAATTTTTGAAACCTGCATCTTCAAGATTAAAGATGTCACAGACTCAAGTTAAGGAAACAAAGCTGTCAAAAAACATGTTCTCTTTGAAAGGGTGTTAGACAGTTGGAACAAGTGAGGTGGTGGTGGATGCCAAAACCATCAGTAATTCATCATATGACAAAGAGTACCAGGAAGATGGGAGATCAAGTGTGTAGCTCTAATCCTGTAAACTTCTCTTTGGTAACTACACTTAGGTAAATATCTCCACTGGGACAAGGTACAAACAATTTGAAGGGGATACACTGCTGATATGTACTGAGAGAGAATTCTAAAAAATAGGATATACTTGCAGTAAAGAAAAGAAAGGAAGAGGGAATGGTGCCTACCAGAGGGGCAGAAGTCTGAGAAGCCGAGAAATTCTATCATGTTTGTGAGGCAGGATTTACTGAACCCATGTTGTTTCTGTGCGCACCTGTGTATGTTAGTGAGCGTGTAAATAACATCAATGTATTTTATTTTTAATCACCTAATTGTACAGCCTGATTATCAATTGAAAACAGAAATTATTTATAAAAATGAAAGGCCTCATAAAAGAGTTACTGTATAAAGCATATTTATAGCACCACCGCATGTATGTAAAATTCTCAAATGTAATGTCTACTGGCACCTGCGGTTATATGTATTTTTTGTTTACTATAATATGGTTTCCATAGCCTTATGCTAGGCTGACCGACGTTCCTCGGCACTCAAGGAGGTGGAGGCACGGTGAGTGCCAGGCTGTTTCTTACCATCCCCATTTCACAACCAGATCGTCCAACCCCTTTACCTGCCCGCGTCCCGTCTCATCCCACTCACAAACAGCTCCAGCCCCCCGCCCTATTTGCTTGCCCTGAAATGCTGTGTGTATTAGTGGCTTTAGGCATAGTATGTACTAGCTCTATCTAGAAATCCAACATTCTGTTTGTAACTCATCTTGTATGTATGTACTTTTACCTGAATAAACATTTATTTATTTATTTATTTAGTATGGCACAAGTGGGAATAAAAGTGTTGTAGGGACCATTCGAAGTACTGAAGACAATACTGATAATGGGGATCCTGTTGGGACAGGACACTATTTTCAATATACTGTATAAGCTCTGGAGAGAGAACAAATGAAAGGCACCAGTGCTGAAGCAAAGCCCCATATGATGGAAAGCTCAAGATGAGAAGGGGTTAAAAGCAAAGCCTACAATGAATGAGAGAACTATGGTCTAATTTAGACAAAACTAGGAGTGCAATGAAGGAGCATGTGCCTATCAGTTCCCTAGGAAGAACTGGAACAAGACTTTGAATAAGGAAAGGGCATTGAAGCATTCAGTTCAATGGTAAGGGATATAAGGCGATCAAGACAAGTGGTCGTCAAAGATCAACTGTAAGAACTTATTAGCACTATTCTAAGGAAAAGAAGGTAGTGATTCAACTGTATCAATCTCAGGTGCAACCCCCATTTAGATTACTGTATCAAGGCATGAAGACCTTACTTTCAGAAGGACATAGTTGCTCTGGAGAAAGTGAAACACCAGGCAACAAAACTAATTCCAGAACCAAGTCATCTCTCATATCAGAAACAGTTGAGGGCCACAGACCTAACACTGCAAACCAGGCATGACAGGGCAGATCTCACTGAAACTTTTAAAATACTGAACAAGTTGGAGGATGTTGATTCTGACAATTTCTTCAAAATATCTGATGTAACACAAACAAGGAACAATGGCTTCAAGCTCAACAAACCTCAATGAGGGACTGAGAACAGGAAATACTTTTTTACCCACAGGGTTATAAACCCATGTAACTGCCTACCTGTCGAAGCCGTAAATTCCAAAACAGTGTTAGTATTTCAAATCTACCTGGAAAAAATTATCAAGGGAAATGGGGGGGTACCTTTGACAAGCTGCCGGCTTCCTGTCCCTATCGAGGCCACTAGTGTTAGTTGCTCTCAGATAAATCAAATAAACACAAGATGATTCTCACACTGTGACAAGGAAGGATCAGGATGACATGCTTCCTTCCTCAAAGTCTGAGATGTTGAGAACATGAATCCATGTTTGGTATGCCAAACTAATATGCTATCATGAGCACCACATTATAAATATGTCTTTAATATCTCCATAGTCAGACTAAATCAGTGAAAACACTTCATGCAAATAAAAGAACCCAGTCTATGGAACTCACTCCCCAATGAATTAAAATATTGTCCAACCTATACTTTATTCAAAAATACAGCCAAAAAATACCTGATTTCATACTCATCGTTTCCTACCTTGTGGTCCAAACTCTCACTGTATCTTGTGCTACCCACTCGCCCAATTTTAGTACTTAAGACATGCAACTTCACCAGTATAATAAACACTAATTATATTGTAGTTATTATGTTGAATTCAAATTTTTTTCTACAAAGGACCTATTAATAATCTTACCTTTATCCATTAGATTAAGAACTTGCCTGAAACACTATGAATGTTAATGGCTTTGCAAGAATGTAATAACACCAATGTTATGCACTCTCACAACTCAATGTACCTTCTTGTATATAAATAAATAAATAAATAAATCCATTGCAAGATGTATTTAGCCTTGCATTAAGAGGGAATTCAGTGTAATAACAGTTTGTGAGATCGTCTAATAAGTGCTGAGAGCACTTCAGAGCTAGGAAGAAGGGAAGAATACCAGGAAAGTTACTTTATTATTTCATATTTATGAAATAATGTGAAATTTACTTTCTCAAAGGTGAAACTAAATTCACCTTTTATTCAATTTCATGAATAGTATTGTATTTACAATAACTGTTCTTGTATTGCATATTTTATTGTGGAATGCATTATACTGCACACATCTCACAGTCACATGACCAGGCATGTTGGCTTCAAAATTATCTTGGTTATCTTGAGATGATTTCGGGGCTTAGTGTCCCCGCGGCCCGGTCCTTGACCAGGCCTCCACCCCCAGGAAGCAGCCCGTGACAGCTGACTAACTCCCAGGTACCTATTTACTGCTAGGTAACAGGGGCAACAGGGTGAAAGAAACTGTCCATTGTTTCTCGCCGGCGCCTGGGATCAAACCCAGGACCACAGGGTCATGCGTCCAGTGTTCTGTCTGCTCAGCCACCGGCTCCCTTTCTCCCAGATCCACAGCACCAATACATGCAATGCTTCTTCTAGCAGTTATAAGCTCCAAACATAATTACAGTCTTAGATATCCTCTTTGTAGCACTACACAAGTGAACAGAAGAAAAGAAATCTGATGGGAGATAAATATCTAAGTGAACCAAATAGATATAAAGAATTTCCTCAGTATTCGCCTAATTCTGAAATCAAGTTTCAGCTCTATGTCATGCCGCTCACCTTTTGGTCAAATGACATTCATGTTCCCATGTCTAACTGGGGTTGTCATATCTATATATGAAATTGTGTGTAAAGTCCTCCTCCTCCACTTAGCACATTACGTATGTAATGAAGAAAAGAAATGAGTTGGAGGCCGACTCTATGCATGTGCTCCAAAGTAAGATAGAACTCAAAAGCCTAGAAAACTACTACACTAGTAGAGTGAAGATTACAATGCCAGGCCCAGTAGCTGGAGCTCAACTTTTGAAAGACAAATAATTGCGTACACGCACACACAATCTTTTTAGCTAGTCATTAACCATTTAAAAATATTTCCAATATCACTGACTATATACATATCTGGAAACACTTCAAGGATGGCCAACATGTGTCAGTTCCCATCCCCAGCAACAGCACACAATTACCTCTGCTGCTGCAGTAAACACTAAACTCTCATATATATTATTCAAAGTAGTTCCCAAATACAGTACAACTATATAATACTTAACAAACACCATTCTTATATGATAAACACAGGAGCTAAAACACACAATTATTATTAATGCAATTAACACTGCTACTATATAACACATATTTACTGAAAAGATAGTATAGTACTGGTAACACTGGAGGAACTCTTGCCATCCACAAGTGGACTTGGGTTGACCCTGACAGCGCCAGTTATGTTACACACTTGTGTACTGCTTCAGATACAAGCGAGTCACTAGTCTTGCCATATAAATAGGCCCCAGAACTCTACCCAAGCTCATTTTGTGCCATCATTACCATGTAAGTGGATTCAGGCCATTTTAAGATTTTGGCAATATTCTTTCTTGGTAAAATTTTACACTACCCAACATATTTAGTTCATTGCCTAAAGTAGCAATGGCTTTTTGGCGAGTCCTGGACAGGGACTCTGGGTTCGAGTCCCTGTCCAGGACTCGAACCCAGATGGGGAAGGGGGGGGGGGGGGGAATGTGTGTGCTGCTAAAGTACCGTACTTGAATTTAAGCAATTACAAAGCTTTGTGCATCTCATGTCTTTTGGTATAAAATTATTGAGAACTGGGCACTCACTCATTAATATAATGTTGAAGTGTACAGTATGGTAGTTATTTTTCAGAGTTTACAATTGGAGTGCCCATTGTCGTGAGAGTTCTTACCTGTCTTAAGTAACAATATCCCAGCCTAATTCTAGCAATTACTATATCACACTGGCAGATGCATTGTACATATAGTTCACAACTCTAAACATACTGGCTCTTTTAATACTAATGTTTTGAGAAAATCAGTAGGAGCCCTGAGGAGGATTCAAACTCAAATTCTTGGTACTCCCAAGCACACGTTCTAGACCACCACACCATGATAGGGTCGAAAGCAATGCAACCAGGGATTCAACTTTTGTTTTTGACGATTTCATGGTCTAGGGTGTGTGTTTAGGAGTACCAAGAATTCAAGTTTGAATCCTCCTCGTGGCGTCTTCTGATTTTTTTCAGTGATACATCACGTTAATGTGATTTCATTGTGCACTAATGTTTTCTGCGCCTTGAGTGACTGTGATTGTGCTGTCAGATTTAGTTTCTGAAAGTAGTGTGGTGTTAATAATTCAGATTGGAATACATAGGTTCAGCTTGATTTCATGCTTGTTACATACAGATTAAGCTGACATCTCTATCATAATTTATTTTGACTGCTAGTCTATTGTGCATGTCATATACTGTACAAGGAAATCCCAATGTGATATATCAATGAGAAAATCTTCGGAGCAGAATGGAAATTGAATCAGCATCCTTGGTAACCCCAGACTCGTGCCTTAACCCACGATATACTGAAGATTATTAACCTAGGATCCACCCGAATCCACTAGGTGTCTGGAGGTACCGAGGTGGTATCCAATCCATGTTTTACAAATAACCTGCATGCAATCTAGTATGGGTAATGGAGCTCTTTACCAAACGCTCCCTTCAAATACGTTAGGAAATAACAATAACATGATGTATCTATGAGAAAGTTTTCTCATAGTATTGAGACAAAAACCACCATACTTTCTTGTAAATATTTAAATAAATGAATATATGCAAATACTGTATTGAGTATAGCCATTTGCAATTTATCGCATAAGTGAAACCCTTCTGCCACACCTCCCCCCCTCCTTTCGTCAATGTCATTCCCTCCTCCCCTACAGTGTACATGTGTCTGTTCTAATCGTGACTGTAGGTCATTTAAGATGTTTGAGACCCACCACATTTAATAATATTGTCATTTCCCCAGCAACATTATGCCAACAAAGTCCACCCAACATCACATGCTGACACCAACAACAAGCACTCACACCAACTTATGAGACTTTCAATCACTCATTATCTAAGTGTAGTTTACAGGATGAGAGCTACATTCATGGTGTCTAGTCTTCCCACCACACCGTCATATACTATAATGCTTTTAAACTACTGATGGTTTTACCCACCACCTCACTTAAAATGTTCCAACCATTTACCACTTCGTTTGCAAAAGTAAATTTTCTGATTTCTTTTGCAGCTTTGTTTAGTTAGTTTAAATCTATGGCCTTTTGTTGTTAAAGTTCCAGGTCTCAGGAATTCTTCCCTATCAATTTTGTACATTCCTGTTACTATTTTGTAAGTAGTGATGATATTGTCTCTTTTTCTTCACTCTTCTAGTTTTTGGAATATTTAACACCTCTAGCCTCTCCTCGTGGCTCTTGTCTTTCAGCTCCAGGAGCCATTTAGTTGCATGTCTTTGCACCTTTTCCATTTTGTTGGCACCATGCAACTGCTGCATATTCAGACTGTTCTCACAAAGGTTGTGAACAATTTCTTTAGTATTTAACCATCCGTGTACACTATTTAAAAGCAGTTCTGAAATTGATAAGCTTAGCATAGGCTCCTCGCACGATGGTCTTTATGTTGTTCTCGGACGACAGTTTTCTCTCCAGAACCACCCCTAGCTCTATCAGAATTTTTTAAAACTTTTTCCACATCATTTGTTGAGTTTGGTGATATTAGAATTTAGGAATTCTCATGTTTGAAGTCTATAAAAACATGGAACATGATTTTGAATATTTTCATAAAAGGCCTTCAATATTCCATCACCCCAAGCCATTCCTTTTCTTACTACTGCATCCACTTGGGGATGCCACACAAATGCACCGATCCACTTCCCACATTTCAATTACTTAAATGTTATTTCCATTAACATTACCACTTTTGTTCTTAACATGTAATATTTTAAAATTAGATTTCATTTAGTGTTAGTACAGTACAGAATATAGTCTGGTGTCATAGGGTGGGAGGGATAGGGTCTGCAACAGTCTGCGAGAGGAAAGTGAGGTGATGTGGGTATATAACATTATTCCAGGCTGTGCATTGTATTGTTGGGGGTTGTGGGGGTGGTGACAGCATCGCCCATCATCCCAGAGGCAGCTCGGGCCCTCTACTACAACCATGGAATGTTTGAAGGAGACATTAAGCTTCGTGCTGGACACCAACCTGGGGTAACTACTATCTTGAAATGATGATTTGTATTGTACATCATTATATATGACATTCCACTGGCATTACTGTTACTATTTTTTTAATTTACTTAGAAACAAAAAGATACTTTTTCAAATACTCAGTATACATAAAAGCTAACTTTTTATATATGAAAAATAATTGGTATACTACTTTTCAGAGGGTTGGTTCAGCCATCTTGGGAGATCAATATCTCTGGCAAGGTGGTGTCATACCTTACACCTTTGCAGATGTTAGTACGTATCAGCCTCTAATTCTGTGATGTATTATTTCATAACCAAAGTGTTCATCCATATACAGTATTTTGACAAATTTCTATATCACAAAATCTCAGAATAACTTAATAATGTTTTCTGGTAATCACTCAAGGAGAAATGTGTTTTCTTTAATAGCAAACTCTATTAAAACATGTGTTGTCAACACGTTCAAAAAATAACCTTTTCACCGCCAGGCAGTGCAGATCAAGGAGCAATCCTAGGTGGTATGCAAGAACTGGAGGAGAAAACATGCATCCGCTTTGTGCCTAGAACCTCAGAGTCAGACTACATTGAAATTTTCACCAGTGGTTCAGGGTGAGTCATTGAAGAGTGGAAATTATTGGTTGCAAATATCTGATTGTTGGTGCCATGACACACGTCAACTTTTGTAAACAATACTTACGATGTGTTTAACCACCGCACTGCGCACCTGGTTTCGGCAAAAATTTCTTAGTGCAATTGTCAAGGACATATTTTTGTTGTTTCTATAAATATTCAGGTAAAGTGAATGTCAAAATATTTCCAAACTTAACTATTTCCATTTCAAAACACAAAGAGTAATGAAAATGTTAAAAAAAAACATTAACACACAGTATAGCTTAATTAAAAAAAAAAGCACAACTCTCAGAGCGCCTAAAGGCGCTTTGTGAAGTGCAGTGGTTAAGGTAACTTTATATTGGCAGATGTTGGTCATATGTGGGACGACTAGGTGGTCTGCAGCAGGTGTCACTTGAAGCCAATGGTTGCATTTACCATGGCACCATCATCCATGAGCTCATGCATGCCATTGGCTTCTATCATGAGCACACCCGAATGGACCGAGACAACTACGTCTATATTAACTATGAAAACGTCGAGCCTTGTAAGTAAACTTACCTGCTTAGGAAAAGGACCAGTACCTAAATATATACGAAAGATTAAAGTCAACTACTACATAATTGACTCTTATGACTAATTAATTACGGTAATAGAATTTTTCCAGAGGGCAACATTTGTAATGGCCTTGACGGTGAAAGAAAGGGATACTTATCTATCAGAACTTGCCAACCAATGTCTGCAGTGGGGCGAGGTCTAGCTCTTTGTGCCTAACTGCTACCCCCTCTTGTACCTGTTGCTATAATTTACCTATTTTGGCATTTGAATTCCATGTTGAATCTGGCTTTAAAGTTGTCGATGGAGGTGGTTTCCATTATAACTGCTTTCTGGGCATTACCCCTTGTTGACCACCCATACTGGGTATGAGTATTTCCTTTCCTTACATTTTTGGACTCATTTGCATTTCCAGCTTCTTCTTGTATCCTCTTGTCTTACAGTTTTTCAATTTGAATAAGCTGCCCTTGTCCACTTTGCTTATTCCATTCAGTATCTTATATGTTGTGATCAAATCCCCTCTTTCTTCAATCCTCTAGGGGTGAGAGATTTAGTTACATTAGTGAATCGTCATAGCTTACTCCTCTTATTTCTGCAACAATCTTGCAAACATCTCTCCTTATCAAATTTTGGTTTTATGCTTCAAAAGGTGCAAATTTCATACTGGTGCTGTATAATCCAGTACAATACAAACTCGATTAAACGAACTATATGGGACCAACCCCAATTTGTTCCAACCAGAGATGCATTCCCATTCTACATGAGCTAATTTCACTTTGCAAAATTTTCAATTCAATTCAACATGTCTGCAAAAAAAATTTAACATCTAGTTTTCCTTACATTCCAATCCACAAAACTGATTTCAAAAGGTAGCAGGGCCATATCTGAGTGAACTAAAATCTTCTCAAGAGCTTTCCCAAGGCTCCAGCTGTTTCTTGTAATGTTGAGTACATATATATAAAAATCATCAAAAACATGACTGGAGCCATATTAAGAGTTACCATTCGCACCCTAATATTTCTCGCTCTCTATGGCCTGATTTCACCGAGCAATAATGTAATTTCAACCAGTCATATGAAGGACAACTACCAAGAGAACCTGTCTCTAAAGAGATTTAGAGACAGGGTTCTAAATCTCTAGACAGGTGCTGGATCTTTAGATTTAGATCCAGCATATTTCTCATGTCCTAGCCTTAAAATCTCAAAGGAAAAAGTATGCATATTAACGAATGAAAACAGGAGAATCTCAAAATTAAAATGAGCCATAGAATTTGGTTTTAAATATGCTCAATGGCTTTCCAAAGGTCCCTTACTAAGTTTTAAATATTGTACTGTACTACCTGACAAGCCAAACAAACTTGGGATAGCTTTACACCCTCTGTCAGCCATAGACGTACCACATTATTCCTGACAATATTTGCCTCCAGAATTTTGAACGGGAATACTGTCCAAGTATTTATGGCCTAAATGGTTAGGCAATTAAATAGATTTTTTACCCAATTCGAGAAAAAGCATCTCCTGTTTTCTGTACTACAATGTCTTGTTGAGCTCAAAGTTATTGTCCCTTGTAGGAATTGCACTGAACTTTTTAAAATTAGTGGTCTGGAATAATAACTTCCAATCCATTCAGTATTTGAAATGGTTTGACGAAATCAGCCCTACCCTATCTGATCTGTAGTTGTATTAGTCATGAGGCCCTCAATATTTCTTGATATGATAGTCTACTCAAAGTTCTGGGGCAATTTTTGTTGCTCTGCGTTGAATTTTTTTTACAAAGCAGCTGAGGGCAAGGTCTCCATGCTTGGATACAGTAGTCCAGCTGGATTTGTACAGTTGAATAACTAAAAATTAGATTTATTTTTAAGATTTAGTTAGCTTAGGTGCATCATAACTCCAAGGCATTTTCTGCTTCATGGTTGTTACTATAGTTACGATGTGCACCATCATGCCCGACATACAATATCTTGCATTTTCAATATTGAAAAGCATTTGCCAGTCTTCTGACCATTTGTTCAAGAAGACAACTGTGTAAGATCTCTATGTTGTTTGTTTTCCACGTCTAGAAAGGGTCTTTAAAAAGGTTGGCTCTATGATGTAACCTTGCAGTGCTCCATTCAACATTTTTCAAGTCAGGTTTATTTTAATTTAACAATGCTTTGTTTTAATCATTCAAATTTTCCATTTATTCCATGTGTTTGGTACCTTATTACAAACTTTAAAGAGTAAGTAATCCATGTACACTATATAACTGGAAAGCCTTTGTTAAGTTCGTTAACTTTTCAAAGACAAAGAAACGAGATTTATTTTTACAAAACTGCATGCTTTTATAAAACTCCACACCGAGATGGTGAATGACTTCCTCTTAGGGTTAAAACCACAAATTAAGTTTGCCACTATATGAGGTTAGGTCAAATGCTTTGAAGTTCCCTGACAAACCTTTTCTGCCTATTTTGAAGACTTGGAGAGACATTTACATATTTCCAATCCCAGGGGGGGCGTTTCATGGATTTTTGTAACAGGTTTTAGTGATAAGACAGCTCATCAGCCAGTTTCTTTATGATTTTGGACTGAATTCCATCAGCACCCGAGTTTTTTTTAATTTTGATTATGCTCTTCCTGATTATTTTGCAGCATATACGTATGCGTTCGACATTGACACATACTCGCGCTATGTGGGTGAAGACTACCAGTACTACAGCATAATGCACTATGGCAAGTACTCCTTCTCCATACAATGGGGAGTCCTTGAGACCATTGTTGCTCTGCAGGATGGTATTGATCTCACTGACCCTTATGATAAAGCTCACATGTTGCAAACTGATGCAAACCAGATCAACAATCTATACACAAGTGAGTGCAGCCTAAGGCAGTAGACATCATAAGGCTAACCTCTACGTACATCATGAGCTGAAGCCATCTTTAATACTGTATAACCATTTATTTACAGGATCAAAGAAATCATTAAATGTTTACTTTCATTACCCTAGTATGTTGAAATCCTCTTAAATGCAATGTTAACAAGACTATAAAATTAGCGGGAGAAGGAGAAGGTTGGATATCACCTACCAGGGCAGTAAGGAAGGCCGATGAGAAGATGACACGGGGGGCAGGAGTCCATAGTCTCAAGCTGAGCTCTCTCTCTCTCTTTAATAGGGATGGACATGGAAGTGAAAGTTAATGTTGGTCTGATGACCCTTGTTGTAAACACATAGAGTAAAGTAAGTACTGTTATAGTACTACAATCTCCCCCTGCCCATGGTACAATTCTATATGAACACTACCATTACATAAAGTACTTTTTTTATATACAGTACAAGTAATTATCAAAAGAAGGCACCAAACCGGAAATATATACAGTACAAGAATTGTTACATTCTTGTACACCACTAGCACGCATACCATTTCAGCAAGTCCAATACCATGTCAGGCAAGTCCTTAATCCTATGTTCCCCGAATATGACCTGCCAAATTGTTTAACCCCCTTAACTGCGTTGCCTCCAATATGACACCCCCGCAGTGCGCAGGAAATAAATTCTTTGGAAAAAATTCTTTTTCTTTTTAAAGTGTCAGAAACCCTTCCCTCAGTATGGGTATGTAGAAAAAAAATCGAAATTGTACTTACTTTGGCTGCTATGGGGTCCGTAAGTTGGGGCGTGATGTCATCATTCCCTGTTCGCCCGTGACGTACGCTCCCGGCCGGTAGGGCGCTCGGGGCGGGGCCCGCGAGTTGCCGCGAATATATTTTCGTTCTTTTTCCGCACAGTTCCAAATACATTTTATTTGTTTTACATGCTAATCCTATGTATAGTGAACACATACACTATATTATGGCAGTAAAACATCCGTACTGTTCGAAGACACTGTGTTACGTGCATGACACTTGTGTACACATATACAGCACATATTTACTATGTATCATGCTAATTTATGTATATATACAATCTATTTACACACTATACACTGTCACACACTATATACATTCACCATCAACACATTCAGAACATCGCGTAGCAGCTGCTTATATGGGCCAATAGCAGCTGCCTCGTATGGGCCAATAGGAGCTGCCTCGTATGGGGCTAATATATATATATAGGAGCTGCCTCGTATGGGCCAATAGGAGCTGCCTCGTATGGGCCAATAGGAGCTGCCTCGTATGGACCAAGGAGCTGCCTCGTATGGGCCAATAGGAGCTGCCTCGTATGGGCCAATAGCAGCTGCCTCGTATGGGCCAATAGGAGCTGCCTCGTATGGGCCAATAGGAGCTGCCTTGTATGGGCCAATAGAGCTGCCTCGTATGAGCCAATAGGAGCTGCCTCGTATGGGCCAATAGCAGCTGCCTCATATGGGCCAATAGCAGCTGCTGCCTCATATGGGCCAATAGCAGCTGCCTCATATGGGCCAATAGCAGCTGCCTCGTATATGCCAATAGCAGCTGCCTCGTATGGGACATAGGAGCTGCCTCATATGGGCCAATAGGAGCTTTGGCCATGAACACACTCAGACATCCTCGAGTGAGAGCAGCACACCCAGCCAGTCCTCCTCACACCATTCTGTTATAGTTCTTATTACACATGTTCTATATACCTATCTACATGTTTTATTTACCAGAACTATGCAAGTAAGCCGTATTGTGTCCAAACAGTACAGTGGCCACCATACACTGCATGAAAAATCACACAGCAGATGACGCTACGATTACGTCACCTCCCTCACCAAAATAGCTCCTCTCAACATTCTCCTGTTGCTGTTCTTACACTATATACACACACTATATATACCCATGTACATATGTTTTGCCCATAGCGAACCACTAAGCTAGTATGGTGAGCAAAACAAGCGTGGCTGCCACACACACACAATGAGGCTACCTCAATTCTCTGCCTTCCTTCCCTCACCAAAATTCCTCCTTCCACAATACTACACACAATGCTAATTAAACCACAATCCTGGTCACTAATTCCTGTAAATGAATAATTGACCACATGTTTATTTTGAAAAGGAACCTAAGAAATCATTTGAAGATTCCTAGATGGACGAAATAATGCTGTGTTGCTGTGGCTAGCGCTGTGAACATCGTGAACAGCATTGAATCACTGATATTTGAACATTGTACCCAGTCATTATCACACTCAGGCTCTTCTATAACACTATCATAGCTAAATAATACAAGTTATATATATATTTTGACATTTTATAGGCGATGCTGTGGTCACACACTGAACAGCAGTGCTGTGCGCTCATGCTGCGAGTGCCAGTCTTGGTTGCTCACTCTCACTACTGAGGCTCCCACACCCGGAATGTGGACCACGATTTTTTTTAAAGATGGCGTCTGTTTACAAGAGCCCTGAGGAAGCTGATGTGAACCCCATGTAGCCGCGGCAGTTTTGAATGGAGCGTGAAAAATACAAATACCCAGAGGCGCGTTGCGCAAACCAGACTGAGCCTGCAGGCGCGTTGCGCAGTTTAAGGGTTAACCCAGGTACCCATTTTATTGTTGGGTTTATCACACAAAGCATAATGAAAAGAAAAAAGGATTAGGAGTAATTTGAAAGAAACAAAGAGGTGCTTGGCAATAATAAAATAATAAAAACAATACAACTTAAGTCATTTGAAAATAAATGTTATAAAATAGAGTGCAGCTAGAAACTTTGAAAACAATTTTACAGACATTGAGATCAAAGCAGCACTTAAATAATAAATCAATGCATCCTTTTGTACGTAATGGAAATATGCTAGCATTAGCTGACACTGCCTCTGAATTTAATAGTTCTATCTTATCAATAGAAAACAACCCTGTAAAATAAAAATCCCAGCATCTTAAGTCAGATAAAAATTAATTACTAGTAACTATCCTAATTCATCATTATATATATAATATATGAATTAGGATAGGGGGAGATAGATAATATAGATATAGATATATATATATATATATATATATATATATCTATCTATCTATCTATCTCCCCCCCCCATTAGTTCTTCATTAGTGCTAACATAAGCCGCTCACTTAAAACTACAGCTTACCATTCTGAAATACCACCAATAATTTATTAAACAGCCTCAAGTGTTTAGCGTTAGCATTACTCTACAATACATCACTAACCCGAAGCTTTCCTAGATGTCATGCAAGACAGAATATTGCAAGTCCATGACAGTAGCTTCAGGACTAGCACTACAAACCAGAGATGACAAGGGATGAGCTCATCAAAACCTTTACAAATACTGAACAAATTGGAAGATTTAACTTACCACTTCTTAAAAAGGACCAATGTATCTTACATATGGAACTACAGCTTCACGTTCAATACAGAATAATGTAGAACAGAAACACGAGATGCCTTTTCACCCCCTACTATAAACCCATGAATTCGCCTGTCCGCAGAGGTCATAAATACCAAGAAGGTACTCCAGTTTAAAATTAAACTACATAATCATCAGGAATAATGGGGGGGGGAGGGGGGGAGAAGGACCACTGAGAAGTGGGCGAGTGGCTTTGAGTGGCTTCTTGTACCCACTGAGGCCAATAGAGATGGTGCTCCTCAGGTAAATACAGGAAACTATAATCCAAATTATTTAAGAAACTGATACATGGACTGGACAGTTTTACTCCTACCTAGCCATATAAATATTTCAATTTGGCCAATTTGGCTTCATACTCCTAAAGAGCCACCAATATGCCATAATAATATCCTGGGTTCACGTCAATTGGACACTAGCTCTCCACATATGTCAGTTGCTTAATTTAGAAACTACTTGTGGGCGATCTCGAACCCATTGTTGATGTGACGACTTATACTGAATTTGTAACTAGCTCATCAAGATTGTAACCTTGCTTAGGTAAATGAATTGTGGGGGTTCAGTCCCTGAGCTCATTTTGTGCCTCTGTAACCCTTTCCACTACCACCCCACAAGATGGGTAATGGAGGTGCATAATAAATGACTAAACTAACTTGGTTTCATGCACTTGGCTCAATTGAAAATTGAGTAGCTCACGGAACTACATATCTGAAAACCTTCAACAGGTCTTGACATTTAACATTATATAATATTCTTTAAGTATTATTAACATGGAATCAAGAGTCAGACTCCACAGTACTCTACATGCAATTTCTCTTAGTAAATACCACCCCAATAAATTGACCTTGAATGATGCCAATTCTCCAATTTTGCTTAATAATAATATTGCTGCTTCCCAGGAAGCATTCTTGGCCAATTCTTTTTATCTACATTAATGCCCAAGCAAATGCCCCTACCCACACCATAAGCCTATACTATTTGCAGATAACCTTTACCTTCTCAGCTACTTACTAAACATCTTAAATGGTATGGAAAATGTCAAACTCGATAAAGTTCATGTCTGTAAGCTAACAAACTCACTCTCTCAATATTGATAACAAGAAGTATGTAGTAGTCTTAAGTAAACCTACCAGTAAAATAGAGCTAAGAAAAAGTAATTATCAAAAGAATGCACCAAGCCAGAGATATTATAATAATAATATCAAGAAGCAACTGGAGTTCTATGACCCAGAGCCTACACAGACCCATAATGAGACTAACTCCTGGCAGCATAGAACCCTTTAAATCCTGGAACATGCTGAATGTAAAATCACAAATTTTTTTAGCACGGTACGAAATTTACACAAAGTGCTGTTAATATACAGTGGAACCTTGAGTCAACGAACCTCGATTCAGTGAAAATCTAATTGGAACACATTTTCCCATGCCATTTCAACGAACAAGAGTTGCTGAAGCCAGGATGTGTGGATTTGCTTTTGATGTTGGGACTGAGTTCACAGATGGAGGCAATATTACTAGATACAAGTGGGTCCTTGGGAAATCCATTGAGCATATTTAAAACCGAATTTTCTGCTTTTTTTTATTTCTAGTTGCTGAGGTTGTTTGTTCAATAAAATACGAGGCCTTTTACTTTGAATACAAGATTTTGAGGCTTGGGCGTGACAAATTTGTTAGATGTGGTTAAATCTCTTCACAGACAGGTTCTCTTGGTTTTGCCCTTCATATGACAGGTTGAAATTATAATTTTGCTCACTGAAATCAGCACATGTAGTGTGGGAAAATATTAGGTATAAATGGACACACTTGATATGGGTCAAATAATTTTTTTAATGATTTTACTTCGACATTTCTTTATCGGGCATTTGGATTTTTTTGTTGGGCATTTGGATTTTTTTTTGGTCTATTTGAATTTTTTGTTACGCATTTTTTTTTTTAGCCAAAATTAACTCTTAATGTGGCTCCAATCACGTTTTATTTATGATTTTTTGTAGATGGACTTAACATTACAAGAAACAAGTTGGAGCCGTGGAAAAAACTATTAAGAATATGTATTNCATAGAAAACACCGACCTTACCTAACCGTCTTAGTATGTTAAGATAAGCATCTTATTGCTTCGTAATTACAATTATTACTTAACCTATGCCCGGGTTAAGTAGTGAAATAAACACCGCGGATTTTGAGTGACTTGCTGTGCATCAAGTTGTTATTTTCGTCTATGATCTTATAAAGTCACATTAAGTTTGTATACAAATAGACTTGATATCATTCATACAAAGAGCTGCTTGCAGCCTATGCCAAATACAAGCGGCGAGGCGGGAAAGAGTTGAAACAGTTCACATGCAGTTGAGAGGCGGACGAAAGAGCCGAAGCTCAACTCCCGTAAGCACAGTTAGGCGAGTACAAGCCATACTGGTTATTAGTTCTTGTAACTTAACAATAGCTTGAACTGCCCGAAACGCTACGCGTACTAGTGGCTGTACAAGAATGTAACAACTCTTGTATATATCTCAAAAAAAAAAAAAAAAAAAGCTTCTTCCTGAATGATTAGGCTCTAGTGGCGGAGGAAAGACTACACAAGTCATTTCTCCTTCAGGCGGAGAAAGAGGAGGACGAGGAGCTACAGACAAGGGGAACCAGCGAGCCAGGACATGCTAACACATTTGCTGCATCAAATATATTCACTCTAATACCAACTTCCCTCGTTAAGCTTTTCTCTCTTCATTGTCTGACGCATACGATCTCCATATTTATTATTATAACCAAAATATGTTGCAAAACAGAGAAATGTATGTTCTAGCACCCACTACAGTCATTGTGAGTTATTCTGCAAAAATTGTTTATTCGTACCTGGAGCGTCCCTCACCTACCTCTCCTGCAGGTCGAGGACATATGATATAAAATGTGTGTGTGTATACTCACCTAGTTGTGCACGTGGGGGTTGAGCTTCGAGTATTTGGGCCCGCCTCTCAACTGTCAATCAACTGGTGTACAGGTTCCTGAGCCTACTAGACTCTATCATATCTACATTTGAAACTGTGTATGGAGTCAGCCTCCACCACATTACTGGCTAATACATTCCATCTGTTAACTACTCTGAAACTGAAAAAGTGCTTTCTAATGTCTCTGCGGCTCATTTGGGTACCGAGTTTCCACCTGTGTCCCCTTGTGCGTGTGCCCGGTGTTAAATAAGCTGTCTTTATGTACCTTATCAATTCTTATGAGAATCTTGTATGTGATGATCATGTCTCCCCTACCTCTTGTGTGCGCGCGCTAGAATTATATCGCTATATCCCTCAAGATGAGCAACTGACCTTCCCCAGGATGCTACCCCACAACAGTTGACTGAATTTCGGGTATATACTGTTAGGTGAACAGAAGCATTAGGCGATGAGAAAAGTACCGGTCCCGCCCGGGATTCCCGATTAAGTCGAAAACGAACCCAAGGAGAAAGATTGATAAAGAAATTGCTAGAGAAAGCTTCAATATCATTATCGAAGCTAGTGCCTGGTAGAGAGGGGGGGAGATAAGATGAAATTTTATCTATTAAGATATCACCCCAGCTGTGGAAACCTGCATACCATCATGTTAGTGGGGATTCCTGTAATACAGGGCACAAACTATATTGGTTTTCTCAAGAGAACAACCCTAAGACTACACGAGCGGAGCCTAGGAGTCCCTAATGGGGGTAAAAACTGACGTTTCTATGACTTCGTAATTGTGAATTTCAAGCGTGGGCGTTGACACAGGCGCCTGTATGTGACACATTGCAGCGTGGGACACCTTAGTTGGGGAATCTTTCCAGCCACGCTGACGCATCATTTTCTGCATTCCTCAGCAAGATAACACCACAAGCCTCGAGGCTGGATCTTCCCAACATGGCTCTCTTCCAAGTTTTGTTGTTATTTGTAAATTTATGTATATTGAACAAGTGCTTCAAATAATTTGATTTTATTTTAAATAACGTTAAGTGTAGCTACGACTACAGCTGGGGCATCATGCATAGATCTATTTCCCCCCCCCCCCCACAATCCTTCCAAGTTTCATCTAATATACTCATCTAAATATAGTGAATGTTAGAGGCTACTAGAAGTGAGCAGTTACTAAAGAAAAAATTTAAAAGAAATAATAATTGCCTTTAAGAACTCTCTTTCTAATACATTTCTCTCCCTCTGGATATTTTATATTTTTGGTAAATATATCCGACAGTAAATGTAAGTTAATGTTTTTTTTAAGATACTCATCATGAAAGACAGTAATTAGATTAATGATAGCGACGTATGGTGTAGTAGTGCTCTATATATCGAGTTGCTAATGACTAAGTAGTTATCAAAGGTGCCAAGCCGGGAAGACAGTAGCACCACAAGTAATTATCAAAAGAAGGCACCAAACCGAGAAGGCTATGTAGCACCTGTAGCACCACAAGTGACTAAAATTACTACATTTATCTTCCTGGTGATACTCACTAACCGTTCACTAACAAATTTACCTGTCTGCTATAATATATATATATATATATATATATATATATATATATATATATATATATATATCTATATATATATACAGCTATCAGATATATATATATATATATATATATATATATATATATATAATATATATATATATATATATATATATATATATATATATAATGTGACAGTGTCAGACCACGGAGGAAAATTGAAACAGGAATTTCCTTAAGTACTTTCGTATATTAATACATCTTCAGAAGGAGTCAATTTTCCTCCGTGGTCTGACACTGTCATATTATATATATATATATATATATATATATATATATATATATATATATATATATATATAATTATTTTATATAAAGGCTGCCTGTTCCCGAGAAAATGAAATATTAAAGCTGTAAACTCTGTAGTTATTTTTTCAACTTCCTTTTTTTTATTTAAGTAACGAAGAACATATAGGGAATATAGAGAAGAATCGTGCTAGAATCATTGATCTCATTCTTTTTGTCACATTCATACTAATTATATATAAATATGTTTGAGTTTACTGTTAAAAACTATAGCTTGATGACTAAGCTATACACATACCATGTGCTGCTCTACACGATCCCCAGCCAGCTCAAGGAATCCCCACGAGTGTGCTGCAGATATATAGATATATAAATATAAAGGTATATAGGCATATAGGTGGCACGGCCTTCCAATATTCATACTGCTATTGTTGGTTGAGTTGACACAGAGCTGGGTTACCTTGAGATGATTTCGGGGCTTAGCGTCCCCGTGGCCCGGTCCTCGACCAGGCCTCCTTTTTGTTACACATCCCCAGGAAGCAGCCCGTAGCAGCTGCCTAACTCCCAGGTACCTATTTACAGCTAGGTGAACAGGGGCATCAGGGTGAAAAGAAATTCTGCCCATTTGTTTCCGCCTCCGCCGGGATCGAACCCAGAACGTTAGGACTACGAATCCCGAGTGCTGTTCACTCAGCCGTCAGACCCTGTCCGGGGATCCGCCCTGGCTGTCAGGCTCTGGGAATCTCTTGATAGTTGTTTGAAGCCTCTGGGTGGCCACCATGATCGCCTAGGTTCGAACCCTTGAGGGATCATTAGAGGGAGTTTAGGACAAGGTACACGAGGGAGTTTACTATTAAAAAACTGTAATGTGAGTACCATTCAAGAGTTCGTCACTAATTTCCACCATTTTGGAATAAAATAATTTTTAATTCACGTATAGCAGCTATCAGATACTCTAGTTAAGGTACGTAGGATAAAGGGGGGGGGGTAACATCACAGGATCACTCTACGGTTACCTGTGGAGTCCTATGAAATGTTCGGGGCCAGATCTGCAGGCTTTGATGCTTCCTTGGAACGGGGGCGAAACACTTTTGTTTATAATGAATGTTCGGTTCCACTGTTTCGGTCTCTTGTTGAGAAATATTACAATATCGAAAGACCAATATCAAACCTACCCATACTATCAAAAATATTTGAAAAAATTATCTACAAGCAACTCTACTCCTACCTCGTAAAATTCGACATACTCAGCCCTGTCAGTATGGCTTCCGCTCCTAAAAAGAGTACCAACGATGCAATTATTAATATCCTTGATATAATTTACTCAGCCCTTGACAAAAATGCGTTTCCGATTGGACTCTTCATTGACCTGAGAAAGGCCTTTGATACTGTTAAACACAACTACCTCTTACGTAAACTCCATCATTATGGAATCCGAGGCCATGCCCTAGACTATATCCAATCCTAACTTAGTGCTAGACACCAATGTGTAGCCATCAATGATATAACCTCTCCTACTCTACCAATAACCGTTGGAGTGCCACAGGGCAGCATCTTCGGACCTCTCCTATTTCTTATATATATATCGATGAACAGCCTAATGTCTCTAACATTCTTAAACCTATATTGTTTGCTGATACTACCCTCATTTACTCAAACCCCAACCCACATACACTAAATAATGTTGTTAATAATGAACTAAACAAAAAAAGTCCACTTATGGATGTTAACCAACAAACTAACACTTAACATAGAAAAGACCAAATAAGTAAATAAATAAAAGAGGGTAGAAATAACCTAAGTTAGTCTATCCCTTTGAGATGTATTTTATTGTCTCAATAAACGTACTTGAAACAAATCTTGCGTAATTGGGGTGTTTCCTTGACATTGATTAAAACAAATGAAAAGTCTTACTTTTGAGTGCGATCACTTGTCTGATATACAGGCGCTTGTAACCGTGGTGTACGTCGCAGTCTATCTGACTCCGCCTATTAAGTCAGCTGTCGGTTTCAGAAAATGAACAAAAAAAAGGTCGCTAGCAGTGTTTACATAAACCGCTGTAGAACAGTAGTGCGCTACAAACTTCACAAACCTTCGTATTATTGAATCAGGGTTGCTTAGAGAAGCTTCTTAGGCACTCTGTGTCAATTAGGGATAGCCGCAGCTTTAAAATTGAACAGCGAGGCTTCACACAAGTTTAGGCTCTAATAATAACGGAGAAATGGGAATAGTGTTCTATATTCATGACCTCAGCAAGTGACATGCAGCCGCCAATCCCAGTTGGTCTCAGTGAAGGGTGACCTCATAGGTCTCCTCCCATTGATCACACTAGACCACGTGGTCTATAAGACATCGTCTACTGTGAAAATGGAGTCGCTTTAGGCGAGATCTGATTTGCCTAACATACAGTATAAATATAACTTGATAACCATGATTCACAAATATACATCCTAATCTCAACAAAATATTCTTTGGTAGTGTCCTGCATGCTGACTGTGGATGAATATATACATGACTCGGACAAAATATATTGTTATGATGGACTATAATATCCCAACAACAAGTAGGGTGAAGATTAAGAAGCGTGGTCGTAAGGTGAAGTAAGAAGCTGAAGCTTCATGTTCGGAATCAGTGGACGGACGGACATACACAGGTCTTTCAGAAAGACGTTAGATGTTTTAATAAAATGTTCAGTATGACTGTGTATGTGAAAACACTTCAAGGAAGGTCAACATGTGTCAGTTCCCATCACCAGCTGCAGCACACAATTACCTCTGCTGCTGCAATGAACACTAAACTATCAGATATATTAACAACAGAAGTTCCCAAATACAACTATATAAAACTTAACAGAAACACCATTCTTATATGACAAACACAGAAGCTAAAACACAATTATAAATGCAACACTTCTGCTATATAATACATATTTACAATAAAGATAAAGTACTGGTAGCACTGGAGGAACTCTTGCCATCCATAAGTGGCCTTGGTTAACCCTGACGGAGCCTAGTACGCGTGCCACTGAACATACGGCATGATTCACTAGCCTTCCAATATAAATATGGCCCGAACTCTGTACTGAGCACATTTCCTGCCATTAGCATCATGTAAGTAGCTTCACGTTGTGGCTTAATATCCTTTCTTAATAAAATACTACAAACTATGACATGTTAAGTCTATAGATTCATTCCGTTGATATTTTATCTCAAAGCCACTTGGCCTCGACGAGGACAGGAAGCCGACGGCTTGTCAAAGGTCCTAACGGCATTTGTCCTGATTATTTCGTTGAGCTGGATTCGGAAATGCAACATAGTATTGACATTTACGGATTTGGCTGGTAAGCTGTTCCCGCCAAACGACACTACTGTTCCAAGACTAAAACTTAATACTAATTGAGTTTAAAGTATAAGATATGTTGAGAACAAATAAAAATAAAAATAAGAAAGGGGGGAACATGACTGAAAAGCAGCACAAATATAATTAGGTCGACAAACAGCGGTGTTAAAAAAAAAAACAGACACGGGTTGACAATACAGGGGTAAGGTAGGTTACAGGGAATTTATTAGGTAGTGCTTCGTTTTTATTATAAATTGGTTGAGAGAAGTACAGTCATTAACATGATTGGGAAGGTCATTCCACATTCTGGGTCCCTTGATTTCTCCTGTTTTCTGTTCTACATTGTGGTTTGTTGAGCTTGAAACAGTTATTCCTTGTTTGTGTTAAATCTGACCTTTTAAAGAATCTATTTCAATATCTTCCAGATTGTTTGGTCAGTTATGATGATATCAGCCCCAACTGATATCATGATGATGATATCAGCCTGTTTTGCAGTGTTGTTAGCCCTGTGGCCCTCAACCGTTCCTGGTATGAGTCGACTTAGTACTGGAATGAATTTGGTTGCCCAGTGTTGTACTTCAAAACAAATGTCTTCTGAAGATAGGTTTCCATGCTTGGATACAATAGTCCAAGTGCGGACACACCAGATTTAATTTTTATATTTATTTATATATACAAGAGTTCTTACATTCTTGTTCAGCCCCCATAAGCACTCATAACGTTTCGAGCAGGTCCTTTATCCTATGTTCCCCGGAATAGGCCCCCGCTAAATCGTTTAACAACCAGGTACCCATTTTACTGTTGGGTAAACAGAGGCTACAGTTAAGGATTGACGCCCAGTAAATCCTTCCCGGCCAGGATACGAACCCAGGCTAAAGTGCTCGCAAGGAAGTAATTATCAAAAGAAGGCACCAAACCGGGAAGGCTATGTAGCATTATCAAATGTGCGGAATAATCAGAGGGCGCTAAATATCACCAAGGATGCCAATACGAGAACAAAAACGCATAAGTGCTCGCAAAACGCCAGGCTAGTGTCTTACCACTACACCACGGGGAACCAAAAGTTGAATAATTAACTTCTTTTTCTTTAAGTCTAAGGTTCGTTTGACTATTCCTAGGGTTTAGTTTTTTGTTTATTTTACTGTAGCACTCCCACTTGTGCAACTTTCAGTGAATGGTGGAATCTGACTCTACGATCCTTTTTGTTCGTTAATCTTCTGCAAATTATTGTTGTTAATATGGTCGTTGTGACGTGCCTTGTCAAATATGCCCTACATGCAAGGTCTTGCACTTCTTACCACAGTTCACCTGTGGGCCATTAACACACTAGTGGCCTCAACGAGGACAGGAAGCCGGAGGGTTGTCAAAGACCTCCCCACCCATTTGCCCTGGTGATTTTTTCAAGCTGGATTTTAAAATGCAACAGTTTTTTGGCATTAAATGCTACGGCGAGTACGAGGTTCCAATATAAGCCTAATATATAAGAATACACACTGGCTTCCTGTCCCCGACACAATGAATTATAAAATACTGTAATGGTTTTCCAGGCTGTGCTTAGTATTGCTGGGGGTCTTGGGGGTGGTGACAGCATCGCCCATCATCCCAGAGGCAGCTCGGGCCCTCTACTACAACCATGGAATGTTTGAAGGAGACATTAAGCTTCGTGCTGGACACCAACCTGCGGTAACTACTATCTTGAAATGATGATTTGTATTGTACATCATTATACATTACATTCCACTGACATTACTATTGCTATTTTTAATTTACTTTGAAATGAAAGATACTTTTGCAAATACAGTGGGGCCTCGATTTACAATGGTAATCCGTTCCCAGAGACGTATCGTAAGTCGAAATGATTTTTCCCATAAGAAATAAGGGGAAATGAATTAATATTTTTGAGGGTGTGGAACGGATTAACTTAAAAAAAAAACATTCTATACTGAATAAAATTTTTTTCTCTAACTACAATACAGTTCATATGTTTATCTTATCTTTATGGAGGACTCTTGATGGCGTATATGGAAGATGGTGATGAGGGGGGAGGAGGAGAGGTGTTATTGTTTAGAAGGGGAGTCCCCTTCCATTATGGACGGGAGACATCTCCTGTCCACGAGGCTAACCATACATAGCCCGTGCTTCTTGCCCAGCTCCTGTGCCAGGTAAGTTACGGGCTCACCATAGCCCGTGCTACTTGGAACTTGTTCCGAGTAGCTGAATCTAGAACAACAACAACATTCCATTATGACATCAGGCAGTGAGGACTTCTCTGGGGTGCACACACTGGCACGTTTTGCCTGCTTACCACTAGGACCTGCGTCTGACTCACTGCTTGATTTTCTCACTAGAAATCGTACCATTGAAGATTGTTTTTCCCTTCTTTGCAACACTTGTCTGTAGTGAGGCATCACATTATCATTAAAAAGATCAAAGCAACGGCCTACTACAGCTTTATCTGGGTGATTCTTTTCAGCAAGACTTTGCAGTCCATCCTATACTGTACACATTTTCTTAATTAATGAGAAAGGGACATCCTCTGCCTCCTCCTCCCCCCCCCCTGAAGATTTGTTGTACTGCCTAGCTAGTTCAACAACACGAGTACCATTTTCATGTTTACGAACGATCTCTCGTTTTTCCTCTATGGTCATTCTTACATGTGTTTTCATATGTTGAACCTTACCTTACGACTGACTTCCTTAGGACACATGGCGTGATATATAATAATCAGTTTTATATTCAAAAAGCAAAAATCACCACAAAAATGGAATTTCTTATAAGCGTGATCGTCACTAAGCGGGCGGCTCTAGTAAACTTGAGGGAGGTCAGCCTGCGCAACCGGGAACCATGCGCTGGGTCGACCCAAACGTGTATCGCCAAATATCGTTAGTCGACGACACTATCGTAAGTCGAGTCGCATTTTTCGATCAAATTTACATTGTAACTCGAAGTGCCACTGTACTCAGTATACATAAGAGCTAACTTTTTATATATGAAAAAATAATTGGTATCCTACTACTTATTCAGAGGGTTGGCTCAGCCATCTTGGGAGATCAATACCTCTGGCCAGGTGGTGTCATACCTTACACCTTTGCAGATGTTAGTACGTATCATCCTCTAATTTTATTATGTATTATTTCATAACCAAAGTGTTCATCCATATACAGTATTTTGACAAATTTCTTTATCACACAAAATCTCAGATTAACTTAATAATGTTTTCTGGTAATCACGTAAAGAGAAATGTGCTTTTTTTTAATAGCAAACTCTGTTAAAACATGTATTGTCAACAAGTTTAAAAAGTAACCTCTTCACCACCAGGTGGTGCAGATCAAAGTGCAATCCTAGGTGGGATGCAAGAACTGGAGGAGAAAACATGCATCCGCTTTGTGCCTAGAACCTCCGAGTCAGACTACATTGAAATTTTCACCAGTGGTTCAGGGTGAGTAGTTGAAGAATGGAAACTCTCAGTTGCAAATACTACTATCTAGTTATTGGTGCCATGATGCACATCCCTTATTAAACATTCTTGCGGTGTGTTTATAGTAATTTTATGTTGGCAGATGTTGGTCATATGTGGGAAGAACAGGAGGAGGGCAGCAGGTGTCACTTCAAGCCAATGGTTGCATTTACCATGGCACCATCATCCATGAGCTCATGCATGCCATTGGCTTCTACCATGAGCACACCCGAATGGACCGAGACAACTACGTCTATATTAACTATGAAAACGTTGACCCCTGTAAGTATATTTTTCCTACTTAGAATAACTCCCAGTTCATAAATATAAATTTAAGACTATATATTTAACCCACAGCAAAATTTGACTGATTCTGTATAATTGACCATTCAGCGATGACGTCCAACTTCGACATTGACACCTA
>WNGS01163947.1:13333931-13338931 GCA_020271785.1 Procambarus virginalis | reverse complement strand
TCTACTCCTACTTCGTAAAATTCGACATACTCAGCTCCTGTCAGTATGGCTTCCGCTCCTAAAAAAAAAAAGGAGTACCAACGATGCAATTATTAATCTCCTTGATATAATTTACTCAGCCCTTGACAAAAATGCGTTTCCGATTGGACTCTTCATTGACCTGAGAAAGGCCTTTGATACTGTTAAACACAACTACCTCTTACGTAAACTCCATCATTATGGAATCCGAGGCCATGCCCTGGACTATATCCAATCCTAACTTAGTGCTAGACACCAATGTGTAGCCATCAATGATATAACCTCTCCTACTCTACCAATAACCGTTGGAGTGCCACAGGGCAGCATCTTCGGACCTCTCCTATTTCTTATATATATCGATGAACAGCCTAATGTCTCTAACATTCTTAAACCTATATTGTTTGCTGATACTACCCTCATCTACTCAAACCCCAACCCACATACACTAAATAATGTTGTTAATAATGAACTAAACAAAAAAAGTCCACTTATGGATGTTAACCAACAAACTAACACTTAACATAGAAAAGACCAAATAAGTAAATAAATAAAAGAGGGTAGAAATAACCTAAGTTAGTCTATCCCTTTGAGATGTATTTTATTGTCTCAATAAACGTACTTGAAATAAATCTTGCGTAATTGGGGTGTTTCCTTGACATTGATTAAAACAAATGAAAAGTCTTACTTTTGAGTGCGATCACTTGTCTCCCCCTCACCAACACCATCACCCCTGCCCTCCCCTCATCATGGCTTGTACTTTGAGTGGGGAGTCCGTATAAACAATTGGGCCTCTACCCTTCAGACCGAACTATTTGCCTTGATCCTTGCACTGAAATGTGTACAAGTCTCCAAACTTGATACATTAATTGTAAGTGACTCCTTATCATCCTTAAATGCTCTCAACTCTTTAAGACATAACTGTAACATGCTCGTGTCCGAAGCTAGACACAAATACAACAAAATTATTAAGGATGGTAACAGAGTCCATTTCATGTGGTCTCCATCTCATGTTGGCCTCCGAATGCATGATAGAGCTGATAAGTTAGCCAAAGAATCTGCCTTTAAAGGAGCCGTTGAGTGTAACCTTGGATTGTCAATGAGCAATCTGAGAGCAGAAGTACACCGAGAACTTCAACAAGATCTTGTAGATCTGAGGCAAAGTGAAATTGACACCAGTAATTCCATCTATCATCATACTATCATGCAAGAGGAGCCACACATCTATGGATCATCCAATAAAATCAGCAGACTTCTAGATGTTACTGCTGCTCGGCTTAGACTCGGTTACAAGTATCTCTGGGAATTCTCATTATCTGCCGATGTAGACCTGACCAAATGTAAACTGTGTCAACAAAATTATTCGCACACCCTCCGTCACTATGTGATGGAGTGCGAAAAGATACGTGAATTTAGAGACAATTCTATAACCAATGTTCCAGCGATGTGTAAATATTTCATTCAAAATGATCTGCTACCAGAAATTTTAGCCAAATATCCCCAGTTTGCTAACTGTAGGTAGTAACTGAGTGATTGTAACCTATCCACCGCTGCCCACTGGATGGGAGGCGGTGTGCAGGACAAACATATAAATTTTGACACTAGCTCTCCACATATGTCAGTTGCTTAATTTAGAACCTGTACTTGAGGTCGATCTCGAACCCATTGTTGATGTGACGACTTATATTGAATTTTGTAACTAGCTCATCAAGATTGTAACTTGCTTAGCTAAATGAATTGTGGGGTTCAGTCCCTGAGCCCATTATGTGCCTCTGTAACCCTTTCCACTACCGCCCACAAGATGGGTATGGGGTGCATAATAAATGAACTAAACTAACTATCACTTGTCTGATATACAGGCGCTTGTAACCGTGGTGTACGTCGCAGTCTATCTGACTCCGCCTATTAAGTCAGCTGTCGGTTTCAGAAAATGGACAAAAAAAGGTCGCTAGCAGTGTTTACATAAACCGCTGTAGAACAGTAGTGCGCTACAAACTTCACAAACCTTCGTATTATTGAATCAGGGTTGCTTAGAGAAGCTTCTTAGGCACTCTGTGTCAATTAGGGATAGCCGCAGCTTTAAAATTGAACAGCGAGGCTTCACACAAGTTTAGGCTCTAATAATAACGGAGAAATGGGATAGTGTTCTATATTCATGACCTCAGCAAGTGACATGCAGCCGCCAATCCCAGTTGGTCTCAGTGAAGGGTGACCTCATAGGTCTCCTCCCATTGATCACACTAGACCACGTGGTCTATAAGACATCGTCTACTCTGAAAATGGAGTCGCTTTAGGCGAGATATGGTTTGCCTAACATACAGTATAAATATAACTTGATAACCATGATTCACAAATATACATCCTAATCTCAACAAAATATTCTTTGGTAGTGTCCTGCATGCTGACTGTGGATGAATATATACATGACTCAGACAAAATATATTGTTATGATGGACTATAATATCCCAACAACAAGTAGGGTGAAGATTAAGAAGCGTGGTCCAGTAGCTGAAGCTTCATGTTCGGAACTCAGTGACCGGACGGACATACACAGGTCTATTGTTCATTATGACTGTCATTGTGAAAACACTTCAAGGAAGGTCAACATGTGTCAGTTCCCATCACCAGCTGCAGCACACAATTACCTCTGCTGCTGCAATGAACACTAAACTATCAGATATATTAACAACAGAAGTTCCCAAATACAACTATATAAAACTTAACAGAAACACCATTCTTATATGACAAACACAGAAGCTAAAACACAAATTATAAATGCAACACTTCTATATAATACATATTTACAATAAAGATAAAGTACTGGTAGCACTGGAGGAACTCTTGCCATCCATAAGTGGCCTTGAGTTAACCCTGACGGAGCCTAGTACGCGTGCCACTGAACATACGGCATGATTCACTAGCCTTCCAATATAAATATGGCCCGAACTCTGTACTGAGCACATTTCCTGCCATTAGCATCATGTAAGTAGCTTCACGTTGTGGCTTAATATCCTTTCTTAATAAAATACTACAAACTATGACATGTTAAGTCTATAGATTCATTCCGTTGATATTTTATCTCAAAGCCACTTGGCCTCGACGAGGACAGGAAGCCGACGGCTTGTCAAAGGTCCTGACGGCATTTGTCCTGATTATTTCGTTGAGCTGGATTCGGAAATGCAACATAGTATTGACATTTACGGATTTGGCTGGTAAGCTGTTCCCGCCAAACGACACTACTGTTCCATGAGTTTACAACCCTTTGGGTGAAAAGGCATCTCCTGTTTTCTGTTCTACATTGTGGTTTGTTGAGCTTGAAATGGTTATTCCTTGTTTGTGTTAAATCTGACCTTTTAAAGAATCTATTTCAATATCTTCCAGATTGTTTGATCAATTATGATGATATCAGCCCCAACTGATATCATGATGATATCAGCCTGTGTTTGCAGTGTTGTTAGCCCTGTGGCCCTCAACCGTTCCTGGTATGAGTCGACTTAGTAATGGAATGAATTGGTTGCCCAGTGTTGTACTTCAAAACAAAGGTTCTGAAGTAGGGTCATGCTGTGGACTACAACATAGTCTTGGATACAAGTCCAGTGCGGACACACCAGATTTAATTTTTATATTTATTTATATATACAAGAGTTGTTACATTCTTGTACAGCCCCTTAAGCACTCATAACGTTCGAGCAGGTCTTTATCCTATGTTCCCCGGAATAGGCCCCCGCTAAATCGTTTAACAACCAGGTACCCTTTACTGTTAGGTAAACAGAGGCTACAGTTAAGGATTGACGCCCAGTAAATCCTTCCCGGCCAGGATACGAACCCAGGCTAAAGTGCTCGCAAAACGCCAGGCTAGTGTCTACCACTACACCACGGGGAACCAAAAGTTGAATAATTAACTTCTTTTTCTTTAAGTCTAAGGTTCGTTTGACCTTCCTAGGGTTTAGTTTTTTGTTTATTTACTGTAGCACTCCCACTTGTGCAACTTTCAGTGAATGGTGGAATCTGACTCTACGATCCTTTTTGTTCGTTAATCTTCTGCGAATTATTGCTGTTAATATGGTCGTTGTGACGTGCTTGTCAAATATGCCCTACATGCAAGGTCTTGCACTTCTTACCACAGTTTACCTGTGGGCCATTAACACACTAGTGGCCTCAACGAGGACAGGAAGCCGGAGGGTTGTCAAAGACCTCCCCACCATTGCCCTGATGATTTTTTCAAGCTGGATTTTAAAATGCAACAGTTTTTGGCATTAAATGCTACGGCGAGTACGAGGTTCCAATATAAGCCTAATATATAAGAATACACACTGGCTTCCTGTCCCGACACAATGAATTATAAAATACTGTAATGGTTTCCAGGCTGTGTAGTATTGCTGGGGGTCTTGGGGGTGGTGACAGCATCGCCCATCATCCAGAGGCAGCTCGGGCCCTCTACTACAACCATGGAATGTTTGAAGGAGACATTAAGCTTCGTGCTGGACACCAACCTGCGGTAAACTACTATCTTGAAATGATGATTTGTATTGTACATCATTATACATTACATTCCACTGACATTACTATTGATTTTTAATTTATTTGAAATGAAAGTATTTTGCAAATACGGGGGGCCTCGATTTACAATGGTAATCCGTTCCCAGAGACGTATCGTAATCGAAATGATTTTTCCATAAGAAATAAGGGGAAATGAATTAATATTTTGAGGGTGTGGAACGGATTAACTTAAAAAAAAAAAACATTCTATACTGAATAAAAAATTTTCTCTAATACAATACAGTTCATATGTTTATCTTATCTTTATGGAGGACTCTTGATGGCGTATATGGAAGATGGTGATGAGGGGGGGGAGGAGGAGAGGTGTTATTGTTTAGAAGGGGAGTCCCTTCCATTATGGACGGGGAGACATCTCCTGTCCACGAGGCTAACCATACATAGCCAGTGCTTCTTGCCCAGCTCCTGTGCCAGGTAAGTTACGGGCT
>WNGS01163947.1:13322479-13332931 GCA_020271785.1 Procambarus virginalis | reverse complement strand
ATTACACTTGATCTCCCATCTTCCTGGTACTCTTTGTCATATGATGATTACTGATGGTTTTGGCATCCACCACCACCACCTCACTTGTTCCAACTGTCTAACACCCTTTCAAAGAGAACATGTTTTTTTGACAGCTTTGTTTCCTTAACTTGAGTCTGTGACATCTTAATCTGAAGATGCAGGTTTCAAAAATTTTTCTTTGTCAGTTTTGTTATTTCTGTTGCTATTTTGTGTGTAGTTGATCATATCCCTTTTCTTCTATCCTCCAGCTTTGGTATATTTAACACCTTTAGCCTCTCCTCGTAGCTCTTGTATTTCAGATCCGAAAACCATTTAGTTCCCTGTCTTTGCACCTTTTCCGCTTCATTGATGTGCTTCTTTAGATATGGGCACCATACAACCGTTGCATTCCAGTTTGGTCTCACGAAGGTCGTGAAAAATTTCTGAAGTTGGAAAGCATAGCATAGGCTCCTCACTCAAGTTTTTTCTATTTGTTTTAGGTGACAGGTTTCTAGCCAGGACCACCCCATGATATCTTTCTCTATGAGAGTTCTTTAAAGCCTTTTCACAATATGTTTTTATTTTGTTGTGGCCTATTTTCTTCTATTCTGTATTCACAATGTGGCATTTATTCACATTAAATTCCATCAACCAATTATTGCTCCATACACTTATTTGTTGGGTCATCGTAAAGGGCATGACAATCATACAGTTTCTTATCATCCATAGTAGTTTGGCATCATCAGCAAATATATTCATATTATTCTGTTCCTTTGTGCCAACTGTCCCTTTATAAAATCCTTGGGGAGTCTTGATTCCTTTGACGTCTTAGGTATTTTGCTTTTGTATTGGCACCCCTGAATGACATACAAAACTTCTTAACTGTTGTTCAGCACAGACAGTAGCAAACAGTCTTCCAGGCTTGGTGCCCTGTTTTACTAATTACTTATTTTGGTATGTTTCTTTTAGGAATACAATGAAAATGTATAGATGACAGCTTGTTGAACACTATCATCATCATGGCATTGTTGAGGTATTTTATATTTATGTTAATTACTGACATATGGTGATTTGAGAGTCCTGTACACTAACTACATTACACTCTTATTTATTTTTATTGTTCAGTTATCTTGATTATTACAATAATAAATCTTATTACAAAAATTCTACCTTTAGTGTGGCTTGGGTATTAATTAGTACAGTACTTTAGAAAATGGTAATATTCCTAAAGAATTTTATTTGGATGAAGGAGGTTGTACTACCATTGCTTATATTACTCTTGGTGTTTGTAACAAGGATCTTCTGATGAACACTAACTCTCCTTCCCTGTTAAAAAGGGGGAAGCTTGGCTTGGGACGAAGTACTCACACCCTATGTCAACTCACGCTCAACCTTCCTCGCTGACTTGTTAGGAAACATCTAACCACCGCCTCCTACTTATTTCATATTCTTGTTAACATTGCACTTAAGAGGATTACAACATGTTTGGGTAATGAAAGTAAACATTTAATGATTTCCTTGATTCTTTAATTAGATGGTTACATTAAAGATGGCTTCAGCTCATAATGTGCATAGAGGTTAGCCATGTAATGTCTAATGCCGTAGGCTGCACTCACTTGTGTATAGATTATTGATCTGGTTTGCATCAGTTTGCAACATGTGAGGTTTATCATAAGGGTCGGTGAGATCAATCCCATCTTGCAGAGGAACAATGGTCTCAAGGAGTCCCCATAGTATGGAGAAGGAGTACTTGCCATAGTGCATTATGCTGTAGTACTGGTAATCTTCACCCACATAGCGCGAGTACGTGTCAATGTCGAAGTTGGACGTCATCGCTGAATGGTCAATTATACAGAATCAGTCAAATTTTGCTGTGGGTTAAATATATAGTCTTAAATTTATATTTATGAACTGGGAGTTATTCTAAGTAGGAAAAATATACTTACAGGGGTCAACGTTTTCATAGTTAATATAGACGTAGTTGTCTCGGTCCATTCGGGTGTGCTCATGGTAGAAACCAATGGCATGCATGAGCTCATGGATGATGGTGCCATGGTAAATGCAACCATTGGCTTGAAGTGACACCTTCTGCCCTCCTCCTGTTCTTCCCACATATGACCAACATCTGCCAACATAAAATTACCATAAACACACCGCAAGAATGTTTAATAAGAGATGTGCATCATGGCACCAATAACTAGATAGTAGTATTTGCAACTGAGAGTTTCCATTCTTCAACTACTCACCCTAAACTAAGGGTGAAAATTTCAATGTAGTCTGACTCGGAGGTTCTAGGCACAAAGCGGATGCATGTTTTCTCCTCCAGTTCTTGCATACCACCTAGGATTGCACTTTGATCTGCACCACCTGGTGGTGAAGAGGTTACTTTTTAAACTTGTTAACAATACATGTTTTAACAGAGTTTGCTATTAAAAAAAAAGCACATTTCTCTTTACGTGATTACCAGAAAACATTATTAAGTTAATGTGAGATTTTGTGTGATAAAGAAATTTGTCAAAATACTGTATATGGATGAACACTTTGGTTATGAAATAATACATAATAGAATTAGAGGATGATACGTACTAACATCTGCAAAGGTGTAAGGTATGACACCACCTGGCCAGAGATATTGATCTCCCAAGATGGCTGAGCCAACCCTCTGAATAAGTAGGATACCAATTATTTTTTCATATATAAAAAGTTAGCTCTTATGTATACTGAGTACAGTGGCACTTCGAGTTACAATGTAAATTTGATCGAAAAATGCGACTCGACTTACGATAGTGTCGTCGAATAATGGTTTTTAGTTTAGTTCATTTATTATGCACCCCATACCCATCTTGTGGGCGGTAGTGGAAAGGGTTACAGAGGCACATAATGGGCTCAGGGACTGAGCCCCACAATTCATTTAGCTAAGCAAGTTACAATCTTGATGAGCTAGTTACAAAATTCAATATAAGTCGTCACATCAACAATGGGTTCGAGATCGACCTCAAGTACAGGTTCTAAATTAAGCAACTGACATGTGAAGAGCTAGTGTCAAAATTTATATGTTTGTCCTGCACACCGCCCCCCATCCAGTGGGCAGCGGTGGATAGGTTACAATCACTCAGTTACTACCTACAGTTAGCAAACTGGGGATATTTGGCTAAAATTTCTGGTAGCAGATCATTTTGAATGAAATATTTACACATCGCTGGAACATTGGTTATAGAATTGTCTAAATTCACGTATCTTTTCGCACTCCATCACATAGTGACGGAGGGTGTGCGAATAATTTTGTTGACAGTTTACATTTGGTCAGGTCTACATCAGCAGATAATGAGAATTCCCAGAGATACTTGTAACCGAGTCTAAGCCGAGCAGTAGTTTGGCGATACACGTTTGGGTCGACCTAGCGCATGGTTCCCGGTTGCGCAGGCTGACCTCCCTCAAGTTTACTAGAGCCGCCCGCTTAGTGACGATCACGCTTATAAGAAATTCCATTGTTGTGGTGATTTTTGCTTTTTGAATATAAAACTGATTATTATATATCACGCCATGTGTCCTAAGAAAGTCTGTCATAAGGTAACATTCAACATATGAAAACACATGCAAGAATGACCATAGAGGAAAAACAAGAGATCGTTCGTAAACATGAAAATGGTACTCGTATTGGTGAACTAGCTAGGTAGTACAACAAATCTTCAGGGGGGGGGAGGAGGAGGGGGCAGAGGATGTCCCTTCATCATTAATTAAGAAAATGTGTACAGTATAGGATGGACTGCAAAGTCTTGCTGAAAAGAATCACCCAGATAAAGCTGTAGTAGGCCGTTGCTTTGATCTTTTTAATGATAATGTGATGCCTCACTACAGACAAGTGTTGCAAAGAAGGGAAAAACAATCTTCAATGGTACGATTTCTAGTGAGAAAATCAAGCAGTGAGTCAGACGCAGGTCCTAGTGGTAAGCAGGCAAAACGTGCCAGTGTGTGCACCCCAGAGAAGTCCTCACTGCCTGATGTCATAATGGAATGTTGTTGTTGTTCTAGATTCAGCTACTCGGAACAAGTTCCAAGTAGCACGGGCTATGGTGAGCCCGTAACTTACCTGGCACAGGAGCTGGGCAAGAAGCACGGGCTATGTATGGTTAGCCTCGTGGACAGGAGATGTCTCCCGTCCATAATGGAAGGGGACTCCCCTTCTAAACAATAACACCTCTCCTCCTCCCCCCTCATCACCATCTTCCATATACGCCATCAAGAGTCCTCCATAAAGATAAGATAAACATATGAACTGTATTGTAGTTAGAGAAAAATTTTTTATTCAGTATAGAATGTTTTTTTTTTTAAGTTAATCCGTTCCACACCCTCAAAAATATTAATTCATTTCCCCTTATTTCTTATGGGAAAAATCATTTCGACTTACGATACGTCTCTGGGAACGGATTACCATTGTAAATCGAGGCCCCACTGTATTTGCAAAAGTATCTTTCATTTCAAAGTAAATTAAAAATAGCAATAGTAATGTCAGTGGAATGTAATGTATAATGATGTACAATACAAATCATCATTTCAAGATAGTAGTTACCGCAGGTTGGTGTCCAGCACGAAGCTTAATGTCTCCTTCAAACATTCCATGGTTGTAGTAGAGGGCCCGAGCTGCCTCTGGGATGATGGGCGATGCTGTCACCACCCCAAGACCCCCAGCAATACTAAGCACAGCCTGGAAAACCATTACAGTATTTTATAATTCATTGTGTCGGGGACAGGAAGCCAGTGTGTATTCTTATATATTAGGCTTATATTGGAACCTCGTACTCGCCGTAGCATTTAATGCCAAAAACTGTTGCATTTTAAAATCCAGCTTGAAAAAATCATCAGGGCAAATGGGTGGGGAGGTCTTTGACAACCCTCCGGCTTCCTGTCCTCGTTGAGGCCACTAGTGTGTTAATGGCCCACAGGTGAACTGTGGTAAGAAGTGCAAGACCTTGCATGTAGGGCATATTTGACAAGGCACGTCACAACGACCATATTAACAGCAATAATTCGCAGAAGATTAACGAACAAAAAGGATCGTAGAGTCAGATTCCACCATTCACTGAAAGTTGCACAAGTGGGAGTGCTACAGTAAAATAAACAAAAAACTAAACCCTAGGAATAGTCAAACGAACCTTAGACTTAAAGAAAAAGAAGTTAATTATTCAACTTTTGGTTCCCCGTGGTGTAGTGGTAAGACACTAGCCTGGCGTTTTGCGAGCACTTTAGCCTGGGTTCGTATCCTGGCCGGGAAGGATTTACTGGGCGTCAATCCTTAACTGTAGCCTCTGTTTACCTAACAGTAAAATGGGTACCTGGTTGTTAAACGATTTAGCGGGGGCCTATTCCGGGGAACATAGGATAAAGGACCTGCTCGAAACGTTATGAGTGCTTAAGGGGGCTGTACAAGAATGTAACAACTCTTGTATATATAAATAAATATAAAAATTAAATCTGGTGTGTCCGCACTTGGACTATTGTATCCAAGCATGGAAACCTATCTTCAGAAGACATTTGTTTTGAAGTACAACACTGGGCAACCAAATTCATTCCAGTACTAAGTCGACTCATACCAGGAACGGTTGAGGGCCACAGGGCTAACAACACTGCAAAACAGGCTGATATCATCATGATATCAGTTGGGGCTGATATCATCATAATTGATCAAACAATCTGGAAGATATTGAAATAGATTCTTTAAAAGGTCAGATTTAACACAAACAAGGAATAACCATTTCAAGCTCAACAAACCACAATGTAGAACAGAAAACAGGAGATGCCTTTTCACCCAAAGGGTTGTAAACTCATGGAACAGTAGTGTCGTTTGGCGGGAACAGCTTACCAGCCAAATCCGTAAATGTCAATACTATGTTGCATTTCCGAATCCAGCTCAACGAAATAATCAGGACAAATGCCGTCAGGACCTTTGACAAGCCGTCGGCTTCCTGTCCTCGTCGAGGCCAAGTGGCTTTGAGATAAAATATCAACGGAATGAATCTATAGACTTAACATGTCATAGTTTGTAGTATTTTATTAAGAAAGGATATTAAGCCACAACGTGAAGCTACTTACATGATGCTAATGGCAGGAAATGTGCTCAGTACAGAGTTCGGGCCATATTTATATTGGAAGGCTAGTGAATCATGCCGTATGTTCAGTGGCACGCGTACTAGGCTCCGTCAGGGTTAACTCAAGGCCACTTATGGATGGCAAGAGTTCCTCCAGTGCTACCAGTACTTTATCTTTATTGTAAATATGTATTATATAGAAGTGTTGCATTTATAATTTGTGTTTTAGCTTCTGTGTTTGTCATATAAGAATGGTGTTTCTGTTAAGTTTTATATAGTTGTATTTGGGAACTTCTGTTGTTAATATATCTGATAGTTTAGTGTTCATTGCAGCAGCAGAGGTAATTGTGTGCTGCAGCTGGTGATGGGAACTGACACATGTTGACCTTCCTTGAAGTGTTTTCACAATGACAGTCATAATGAACAATAGACCTGTGTATGTCCGTCCGGTCACTGAGTTCCGAACATGAAGCTTCAGCTACTGGACCACGCTTCTTAATCTTCACCCTACTTGTTGTTGGGATATTATAGTCCATCATAACAATATATTTTGTCTGAGTCATGTATATATTCATCCACAGTCAGCATGCAGGACACTACCAAAGAATATTTTGTTGAGATTAGGATGTATATTTGTGAATCATGGTTATCAAGTTATATTTATACTGTATGTTAGGCAAACCATATCTCGCCTAAAGCGACTCCATTTTCAGAGTAGACGATGTCTTATAGACCACGTGGTCTAGTGTGATCAATGGGAGGAGACCTATGAGGTCACCCTTCACTGAGACCAACTGGGATTGGCGGCTGCATGTCACTTGCTGAAGTCATGAATATAGAACACTATTCCCATTTCTCCGTTATTATTAGAGCCTAAACTTGTGTGAAGCCTCGCTGTTCAATTTTAAAGCTGCGGCTATCCCTAATTGACACAGAGAGAGTGCCTAAGAAGCTTCTCTAAGCAACCCTGATTCAATAATACGAAGGTTTGTGAAGTTTGTAGCGCACTACTGTTCTACAGCGGTTTATGTAAACACTGCTAGCGACCTTTTTTTTGTCCATTTTCTGAAACCGACAGCTGACTTAATAGGCGGAGTCAGATAGACTGCGACGTACACCACGGTTACAAGCGCCTGTATATCAGACAAGTGATAGTTAGTTTAGTTCATTTATTATGCACCCCATACCCATCTTGTGGGCGGTAGTGGAAAGGGTTACAGAGGCACATAATGGGCTCAGGGACTGAACCCCACAATTCATTTAGCTAAGCAAGTTACAATCTTGATGAGCTAGTTACAAAATTCAATATAAGTCGTCACATCAACAATGGGTTCGAGATCGACCTCAAGTACAGGTTCTAAATTAAGCAACTGACATCTGTGGAGAGCTAGTGTCAAAATTTATATGTTTGTCCTGCACACCGCCTCCCATCCAGTGGGCAGCGGTGGATAGGTTACAATCACTCAGTTACTACCTACAGTTAGCAAACTGGGGATATTTGGCTAAAATTTCTGGTAGCAGATCATTTTGAATGAAATATTTACACATCGCTGGAACATTGGTTATAGAATTGTCTCTAAATTCACGTATCTTTTCGCACTCCATCACATAGTGACGGAGGGTGTGCGAATAATTTTGTTGACACAGTTTACATTTGGTCAGGTCTACATCGGCAGATAATGAGAATTCCCAGAGATACTTGTAACCGAGTCTAAGCCGAGCAGCAGTAACATCTAGAAGTCTGCTGATTTTATTGGATGATCCATAGATGTGTGGCTCCTCTTGCATGATAGTATGATGATAGATGGAATTACTGGTGTCAATTTCACTTTGCCTCAGATCTACAAGATCTTGTTGAAGTTCTCGGTGTACTTCTGCTCTCAGATTGCTCATTGACAATCCAAGGTTACACTCAACGGCTCCTTTAAAGGCAGATTCTTTGGCTAACTTATCAGCTCTATCATGCATTCGGAGGCCAACATGAGATGGAGACCACATGAAATGGACTCTGTTACCATCCTTAATAATTTTGTTGTATTTGTGTCTAGCTTCGGACACGAGCATGTTACAGTTATGTCTTAAAGAGTTGAGAGCATTTAAGGATGATAAGGAGTCACTTACAATTAATGTATCAAGTTTGGAGACTTGTACACATTTCAGTGCAAGGATCAAGGCAAATAGTTCGGTCTGAAGGGTAGAGGCCCAATTGTTTATACGGACTCCCCACTCAAAGTACAAGCCATGATGAGGGGAGGGCAGGGGTGATGGTGTTGGTGAGGGGGAGACAAGTGATCGCACTCAAAAGTAAGACTTTTCATTTGTTTTAATCAATGTCAAGGAAACACCCCAATTACGCAAGATTTATTTCAAGTACGTTTATTGAGACAATAAAATACATCTCAAAGGGATAGACTAACTTAGGTTATTTCTACCCTCTTTTATTTATTTACTTATTTGGTCTTTTCTATGTTAAGTGTTAGTTTGTTGGTTAACATCCATAAGTGGACTTTTTTTTGTTTAGTTCATTATTAACAACATTATTTAGTGTATGTGGGTTGGGGTTTGAGTAGATGAGGGTAGTATCAGCAAACAATATAGGTTTAAGAATGTTAGAGACATTAGGCTGTTCATCGATATATATAAGAAATAGGAGAGGTCCGAAGATGCTGCCCTGTGGCACTCCAACGGTTATTGGTAGAGTAGGAGAGGTTATATCATTGATGGCTACACATTGGTGTCTAGCACTAAGTTAGGATTGGATATAGTCCAGGGCATGGCCTCGGATTCCATAATGATGGAGTTTACGTAAGAGGTAGTTGTGTTTAACAGTATCAAAGGCCTTTCTCAGGTCAATGAAGAGTCCAATCGGAAACGCATTTTTGTCAAGGGCTGAGTAAATTATATCAAGGAGATTAATAATTGCATCGTTGGTACTCCTTTTTTTTTTTTAGGAGCGGAAGCCATACTGACAGGAGCTGAGTATGTCGAATTTTACGAAGTAGGAGTAGAGTTGTTTGTAGATAATTTTTTCAAATATTTTTGATAGTACAGTATGGGTAGGTTTGATATTGGTCTTTCGATATTGTAATATTTCTCAACAAGAGACCGAAACAGTGGAACCGAACATTCATTATAAACAAAAGTGTTTCGCCCACGTTCCAAGGAAGCATCAAAGCCTGCAGATCTGGCCCCGAACATTTCATAGGACTCACAGGTAACCGTAGCGTGATCCTGTGATGTTACCCCCCCCCCCTTATCCTACGTACCTTAACTAGAGTATCTGATAGCTGCTATACGTGAATTAAAAATTATTTTATTCCAAAATGGTGGAAATTAGTGAAGAACTCTTGAATGGTACTCACATTACAGTTTTTAATAGTAAACTCCCTCGTGTGCTTTGTCCTAAACTCCCTCTAATGATCCCTCAAGGGTTCGAACCTAGGCGATCATGGTGGCCATCCAGAGGCTTCAAGCAACTATCAAGAGATTCCCAGAGCCTGACGGCCAGGGCGGACCCCTAGGGCGGATCACTGGACAGGGTCTGACGGCTGAGTGAACAGCACTCGGGATTCGTAGTCCTAACGTTCTGGGTTCGATCCCGGCGGAGGCGGAAACAAATGGGCAGAATTTTTTTTCACCCTGATGGGCTGTTCACCCAGCTGTAAATAGGTGCCTGGGAGTTAGGCAGCTGCACGGGGTGCTTCCTGGGGGTGTGTAACAAAAAGGAGGCCTGCTCGAGGACCGGGCCGCGGGGACGCTAAGCCCCGAAATCATCTCAAGGTAACCCAGCTCTGTGTCAACTCAACCAACAATAGCATTCTGAATATTGGAAGGCCGTGCCACCTATATTCCTATATACCTTTATTTATATATCTAGATATCTGCAGCACACTCGTGGAGATTCCTTGAGCTTGCTGGGGACCGTGTAGAGCAGCACATGGTATGTGTATAGCTTAGTCATCAAGCTATAGTTTTTAACAGTAAACTCAAACATATTTATATATAATTAGTATAACTGTGACAAAAGAATGAGATCAATGATTCTAGCACGATTCTTCTCTATATTCCCTATGTTCTTCGTTACTTAAATTAAAAGGAAGTTGAAAAAATAACTACAGAGTTTACAGCTTTAATATTTCATTTTCTCGGGAACAGGCAGCCTTTATATAAAATAATTATATATAATATATATATATATATATATATATATATATATATATATATATATATCTTATATATATATATATAATAAATAAATATAACAGTGCCAGACCACGGAGGAAAATTGACTCCATCTGAAGATGTATTAATATACGAAAGTACTTAAGGAAATTCCTGTTTCAATTTTCCTCCGTGGTCTGACACT
>WNGS01163947.1:13293322-13306797 GCA_020271785.1 Procambarus virginalis | reverse complement strand
AAAATGATGCGTCAGCGTGGCTGGAAAGATCCCCAACTAAGGTTTCCCACGCTGCAATGTGTCACATACAGGCCGCCTGTGTCAACGCCCACGCTTGAAATTCACAATTACGCAGTCATAGAAACGCCAGTTTTTTCACCCATTAGGGACTCCTAGGCTCCGCTCGTGTAGTCTTAGGGTTGTTCTCTTGAGAAAACCAATATAGTTTGTGCCCTGTATTACAGGAATCCCCACTAACATGATGGTATGCAGGTTTCCACAGCTGGGGTGATATCTTAATAGATAAAATTCATCTTATCTCGCCCCCTCTCTACCAGGCACTAGCTTCGATAATGATATTGAAGCTTTCTCTAGCAATTTCTTATCATCTTTCTCCTTGGTTCGTTTTCGACTTAATCGGGAATCCGGGCGGGACAGGTACTTTTCTCATCGCCTAATGCTTCTGTCACCTAACAGTATATAAATACCCGAAATTCAGTCAACTGTTGTGGGGTAGCATCCTGGGGAGGGTCAGTTGCTCATCTTGAGGGATATCGCGATTTAATTCTAGCGCGCGCGCACACAAGAGGTAGGGGAGGCATGATCATCACATACAAGATTCTCATAGGAATTGATAAGGTACATAAAGACAGCTTATTTAACACCGGGCACACGCACAATGGGACACAGGTGGCAACTTGGTACCCAAATGAGCCGCAGAGACATTAGAAAGCACTTTTTCAGTTTCAGAGTAGTTAACAGATGGAATGTATTAGCCAGTAATGTGGTGGAGGCTGACTCCATACACAGTTTCAAATGTAGATATGATAGAGTCTAGTAGGCTCGGGAACCCGCATGTACACCAGTTGATTGACAGTTGACAGGCGGGCCCAAATACTCGAAGCTCAACCCCACATGCACAACTAGGTGAGTATACACACACACATTTTATATCAATATGTCCTCGACCTGCAGGAGAGGTAGGTGAGGGACGCTCCAGGTACGAATAAACAATTTTTGCAGAATAACTCACAATGACTGTAGTGGGTGCTAGAACATACATTTCTCTGTTTTGCAACAGATTTTGGTTATAATAATAAATATGGAGATCGTATGGCGTGAGACAATGAAGAGAGAAAAGCCTAACGAGGGAAGTTGGTATTAGAGTGAATATATTTGATGCAGCAAATGTGTTAGCATGTCCTGGCTCGCTGGTTCCCCTTGTCTGTAGCTCCTCGTCCTCCTCCTCTTTCTCCGCCTGAAGGAAGAAATGACTCTTGTGTAGTCTTTCCTCCGCCACTGGAGCCCTAATCCTTCAGGAAGAAGCTATTGTTAAGTTACAAGAACTAATAACCAGTATGGCTTGTACTCGCCTAACTGTGCTTACGGGAGTTGAGCTTCGGCTCTTTGGTCCCGCCTCTCAACTGCATGTGAACTGTTTCAACTCTTTCCGCCTCGCCGCTTGTATTTGGCATAGGCTGCAAGCAGCTCTTTGTATGAATGATATCAAGTCTATTTGTATACAAACTTAATGTGACTTTTATAAGATCATAGACGAAAATAACAACTTGATGCACAGCAAGTCACTCAAAATCCGCGGTGTTTATTTCACTACTTACCCCGGGCATAGGTTAAGTAATAATTGTAATTACGAAGCAATAAGATGCTTATCTTAACATACTAAGACGGTTAGGTAAGGTCGGTGTTTTCTATGAGCTTTTCAAGGTAAGCTAAAATATTCACAATAAATTAGTATGTCACATATGCACGTATTTAATAAGTCAATATTGACTATACGAAAGTGCGAGAACGGGTTGCCAGTATGCGAGCCTAGTGTGTTGTGATCCACGGGCTGGTATGGAGTCCGGGATGAAATGATACAAATACGTGGTATCAAAGCAACATTTATTGATTCAGTCTTTATTCAAGTACCAAGCACACATCTGACCGCTCAATGACATTCCTAACGGATACTTTGAGCGCCTCGGTCCTGCTGCATGATGCGACGTTCCTTGTGTTTGGGCAGTGGAAAGTAGCTTATCTGGAATACTAAATGACAATTTCATTCTGAACTCTTTGTCTAAAAAAAAATTTTGTATTTGGTGAAGACACGAGATTTAATACTAGTTAGTCCTGAGTCAGTTGAGACGTATGAGATGCCAAATGACGCATGATTCAATAACACAAAGTTTTAATCTCATGTTTGGGCTAATTATGCCAACTGTAATTCACACACAAACTGGCGACACTGACATCTTGCCCATAACCTGCACGTGAAGGGAGAGCGAGGACAAGCACGAGACTCCCCAGTCAGTAAGGTCAGCAGTTCAAGTATGTTTATTGAGACAAGAAAATACATCTCAAAGGGATAGAATAGCTTAGGCTATTTCTACCCCCTCAGCAGTAGAGGGCTGTTGTCAACAGTCAGGTGGGGTCCACAGACAACCAGTCCGGTGACTGTGACTGTTGTGACTCCGTGACTGTTGCTTAAGTCTGGAACTGAAGTTGATGGCGGTATGTGGGTTACCTAGCAGCTGAAGCCAGGCCACATGGAGTTCCAAAGCCAGCTTGGATAGCTATGGACAACGCCCAGGGCATCGGCCAGGTGGTGGGTAAAGTAGTTACAGTTCCAGTAACCCATGCTGTAGTGGGACATCATGAACTTCCAGCACTGTCTGTAGCCCGGGTAACACTTCCGCACCAGCTCTGTAATGCCGGGTTTAATATTACACAGTATATAGTGTGTAATATTAATATTAATCTAAATCTAAAACTGTGTGTAATATTAATATTACAACATATAGTTTAATATTACACAGCAAATGACTCGTACAATTTTGTTTTTAATTTTGAATTGTTAATATTGTTAGTTAATGCTAATAGATGGGTTAAAGAGAATTATGGATTTCAGCTAATTATTTTATACTCTGAACATATATAATAATTCACTCTAGACAAAGCCCATTCAAGCTTCTACACACACACACACACACACACACACACACACACACACACACACCACACACACCACACACACACACACACACACACACACACACACACACACACACACACACACACAAGGAATTCGAGTCAGATTAGTTAAATTCTAAGGCAACAGGTACAAGTATAGCTGAGTATGTTCAGATATACTGCCAGGATCAGGGATGTCGTCCTTGCTCGTCTCCACACAAAGTATGCTATATAATACAGTAATTAATTAGAGATGATTCTAAATTAAAACCAAATATTTGTTCCTAAATTTACCTAAATATTAATTGCATTTATTATCAAACTTTAATGCGATGAACTGTTGCTTCTTGCAACATTAACGAACCTATTATCCACCGTAGTTAAGTGATATCATTAGGCTTCCTAAGTGTATTTTAGTCTATGCAAAATAGTTGTATTATTAGTCAAACACAGCCCCGCTCCTGTGCCAGGTAAGTGCACTACGGGCTCACCATAGTCCGTGCTACTTGTTACAGCACCGCTCCTGTGCCAGGTAAGTCCACTACGGGCTCACCATAGCCCGTGCTACTTGGAACTTTTATTCTGAGTAACTGAATCTAAAACAACAACAACAACCATTAGTCAAGGTTTTATTCGTTGGCTTACCACTGACGATGCCGTTAATCTCAGTCTTGGTTCTGTTGGTGTGTCCCAGCTTGTACCAGTAGGTGAGTGGACCGTTGCACCTGTCTCCCGCGTAGTCCCTGAGGGCGTACTGACCGTTGGCGGCGTAGGCCCAGTAGCCGGCCCTGGCTCCTACACAGAGTGCCACATGCACGCCTGTAGTCGGAACACGTACAGCCACACCGTCCCATCTGCGGCACCACACCTCACCTTCTCACTCCCCGTCAAGTAGTGCATTATAAAATATCATATATTCTTCCAGGAATCTTCACCTGGTGCCTTGCACTCACCTGTCTCCTACCTCAACTGTTAGCTCCTTGCCCTCATGTCCTCACGCTTTCCCCTCACTTGCCTTGCTACCTAGTAGTTTACCTTCACTGTCCCATGTGTGCACTCTAACCTAAGGTACACCTCCCTTACCTTAAAGCTGTATTCCTTTAGAATTGGTCCACATCACTGAGGCCGCTCAGCACCCCGCTACTGTTCACTTTTGTGAACTCCGTCATCATCTTTCTTTATGCTTCTATGCTAAATTTTATATTATTTTACTTTATAGTTTAATAACAGCAAAAAAATTAAAAAATCCCCAATTCGGTGCTACGCTCGACCTCAGAAATACGTCTACTTGGGCGGGACAGAAATGGTTGGGCGTATTTCCTATCAACTAATACACCTGTTCACCTAGCGGTAAATAGGAACTCAGGCGTTAGTCAGCTTCTGGTGGGGTCACATCCTGGGCGGGGTCAGTAATTCGACCCTGGGAGGTGAGGGGAAGGCCCTCGATATAAGCCTAACATGTATTACTATACTCTGCCTGTACCCCAAAACAATGAATTATAATTATTATTAAATTTACGCTGGCAAAGTATGATAGAAGTAAGGGCGGGATATTAGGCTAGGGCGGGAGAACTAGGCTAGGGCGGGAGAACTAGGCTAGGGCGGGAGAACTAGGCTAGGGCGGGAGAACTAGGCTAGGGCGGGAGAACTAGGTTAGGGCGGGAGAACTAGGTTAGGGCAGGAGAACTAGGCTAGGGCGGGAGAACTAGGCTAGGGCGGGAGAACTAGGCTAGGGCGGGAGAACTAGGCTAGGGCGTGAGAACTAGGCTAGGGCGGGAGAACTAGGCTAGGGCGGGAGAACTAGGCTAGGGCGGGGAGAACTAGGCTAGGGCGGGAGAACTAGGTTAGGGCGGGAGAACTAGGCTAGGGCAGGAGAACTAGGCTAGGGCGGGAGAACTAGGCTAGGGCGGGAGAACTAGGCTAGGGCGGGAGAACTAGGCTAGGGCAGGAGAACTAGGCTAGGGCGGGAGAACTAGGCTAGGCGGGAGAACTAGGCTAGGGCGGGAGAACTAGGCTAGGGCGGGAGAACTAGGCTAGGCGGGAGAACTAGGCTAGGGCGGGAGAACTAGGCTAGGGCGGGAGAACTAGGCTAGGGCGGGAGAACTAGGCTAGGGCGGGAGAACTAGGCTAGGGCGGGAGAACTAGGCTAGGGCGGGAGAACTAGGCTAGGGCAGGAGAACTAGGCTAGGGCGGGAGAACTAGGCTAGGGCGGGAGAACTAGGCTAGGCGGGAGAACTAGGCTAGGGGGGAGAACTAGGCTAGGGCGGGAGAACTAGGCTAGGGCGGGAGAACTAGGCTAGGGCGGGAGAACTAGGCTAGGGCGGGAGAACTAGGTAGGGCAGGAGAACTAGGCTAGGGCGGGAGAACTAGGCTAGGGCGGGAGAACTAGGCTAAGGCGGGAGAACTAGGCTAGGGCGGGAGAACTAGGCTAGGGCGGGAGAACTAGGCTATCTCAGCTAGAGGTCGATACGACGCCTGGCTGGTTGAGAAGCAGTTTTGCTCACCGAACTATACACACAACTCCAATTGCAAAATACAGTGCATTGGGTGATCAGCATTTTATGAAGTTATTCCTTGATATCGCAAGGTCAAATGCGAATGTATAAACGATTTATTATTTATATTATTATTATTATTGTTTCTACATGTTTCTACTATTTAAGAGCTGTTTGTATACAGATTATCACTTGAGCTCCGCCGCCAGAGGACCTGTCCTCATTATAAACGTCACATTTTGACGTAATACCTAAGCCCAAAAGCTGTTATACTAGAAAATGGTCGCGGCTTGAGAAATTGACACAATGTCCCGTTTTCTGTTCTGGGTCCTCTGGTAGGTTAGGATAAGGGCACTTTAGTACGAGAGTTTTTTGACGTTGGGAACGCCGGCAAGATCTGGCTGCACAAATCTCTAAAATGTTTTTCTTAATGTTAATTTCCTTCCATCACTCACTGAACAGAATAAGAGGTAGGTGACCTCATTGTATAGGATCATATATTAACTCCAGGGTCTACATTTTACTGCTAGGTGAACAGACCCATTAGGTGGAAGGAAATATGTCCAACCATTTCTGTCCCGGGAATGGAATCGAGCCCGGGATTGTCATGAATTGTTGCAAGAAGCAACAATTCATCAAGAAGCAATAAGTCGAGAACGAAGCCATTGTTAGAATTAGAATGAGGAACATATAAGAGCTGCCTCGCATGCACCAAAAGTCATTTGTGCAGTTTCCTGTATTGTTATGTTCTTGCCTAACTTAATATAACTAACCCAACCTGACATACCCAGCATATAATCCTCTATAACTGTTCGCTATCAGCCATCCTTAACTGTTCACCCTTGTTCACCCAGCAGTAATTGTGGACCTGGTTGTAAACTCTTTCAGTGGAAATTAGTAGTTGTAAGGTTTAAGATGAGTTACTGGAAAGAAAAGCTCTTAACCTGCGAACGAGAGTCAGAAGTCGTCTATTCTTCTACCCACTTACGTGTAAAAAATAAAGTAAAAAAATCAACTAACTATTTAAGGGAATTTAAATCCCCCGGGCCAATCATCCATAGAAAACGTAAGTGTTGTACCAAACAAATGGTAGCGATCAGCTGACGCCATCAACACAACACGCAGCCATCACCGCCAAGCATAAAAGTCAAACGCTACGAACCATCATTCAAGCCTTGCATAACCATCAATATTGATGCGTCAATGTGACGAGTCTTGCAACGCGCACAGCTATCACACACACAACACGAATAATAAAGTGTTACTCTTGTAAGATGCGAGTTAGGGGAAACAGGAAAACATTTGTGGTTTTAAAAGACGAAAAGGACTGCAGACAGGTCAAAAGGTGAGTAATCATCAGATTGAGTGATGCAGCTTTGTCAAAAGATGAGTGATCATCAGAGGGAGTGATGCAGCCTGATTAAAAGATGAGTACTCATCAGAGGGAGTGATGCAGACAGGTAACGGTAGTAACTGTCCAAACTGTAAATATAACGACTGTCAAATGACATTGAAAATAAAATAGCTTATTTTTACTGTTGATATATATATAATATATATATATATATATATATATATATATATATATATATATATATATATATATATATATATGTACTGTATTTAATCTATTACATACTACATACTAAGCATAAAAGGTGGGTGTTGAAGCATACTAGAGAGAGAGAGAGAGAGAGAGCGGGAGACTGACCCAGAGGGTACAGGGGCGTCCGGGCGGTGGCTAGTCTCCGGACACCTAGCCACCCGTCTGCTGGCCGCCATCGTCCCCACCGCCACCACGGCCGCCACCATCCTCACCAACCCTGCCGTGGGACACCCAACACTACTATAGTCATCACTACAATACCCTGCAGTCCAATCACTAGGCTCATCTGAATTATAATTATTATTAAATTTACGCAGGTATGACAGAAGGAAAGGCGAAGCTTGTAAGGGCAGGAGAACTAGGTTAGGGCGGGAGAACTAGGCTAGGGTGGGCGAACTAGGCTAGGGCGGGAGAACTAGGCTGGTCTAGTTCTTGCAGTACCCTGCAAGAACTAAAGGGTCCATAAAACTAGCCCTCCACTGCACTACCCATCTGTGATGTTAACATCTCCCTCACTTAAATTCTCACATCCCGCCCGAAACGCTGTGTTATTAGTGGTTTAGGCATAATATATATATTAGCTCTCTAGAAATCCAATATTCTGCTTGTAACTTACTTGTATTTATGTACTTTTAACTAAAAGTCTGCCCGAAACGCATTGCGTAATAGTGGCTTTAGGCATTGTATGTACTAGCTCTATCTATAATTCGATCCATTAATGTAACATTACTTGTATGTATGTACCTTACCTGAATAAACATATTTATATTTATTTATTTTTAAAATATTATTATTATTATTATTATTATTATTATTATTATTATTATTATATTATTACTATTATTATTATTATTATAAATCATCAAACTTCATTAAGGCAATTTTTGTCTCATAAACTAAGGAAAATACATATATAAATTTATGTATAGGCCTGCAATCGTCACACATTAGGCCTATGTATGAAGGAGAGCTACAATACAGCGAGATACTAAACATCTGGCCAGTGGACAGTGTATACACTTCTCCGTACTGCAACCACTTGGGGTGGACTGTAGAGCAACGATCTCCCTTCATGCAAGTCGGCGTTCAATCCCCGGCAGTCCAAGTAGTTGGGTGCCATTCCTTTGCCCTGTCCCATCCTAACTCCTTATCCTGATCATTTCCAAGTGCTATATAGTTGTAATGGCTTGGCGGCGCTGTTTCCTGGTAGTTCCCTTCCTCCGTCCTGCTGTTGACAGTTCTTATATTGAATTGTGATTGGTGGAGACAACGGTTACAGTCACATACTGTATTATATATAATACATACATGTATTAAGGGCTGAGCGCCTATACCCATCAGTGTTGAACCTGAGGGTTAGACCAGCTATTTAAGGGCTGATCATTGGATCCTGAAAACCCCACGTGATGCTAGATATCGCTCTACTGTACTGGGATTTGAAACCGCTAGGATCATCGGGAATTGAGCGACGACCCTGCAGGAACCCAAACCGTCGCTATACTGACCAGTCCAAGTGGATGGTGATGTAGGTACTGAGAGGACTCATCAATTATGGGGTAGCAGTCGCAACATGCAAAGAAAGCATGACTTACAAGTTGGGAAAAAAATTACAGTACATTAAGAGAGACATTTTCTAGGCAATGAATGTAACGAGATAGACAGGTGGTTAGACAGATAGACTGTTTAATAGACAGGTCTAATGGTTAGCTATTATCTGGGACAGGAAACCTGTCAGGCTTGCCAGATATCCCCAAGCTCACCAGCTGATCTTCCTCTGGGCACAACTCGCAACAATTGACTAACTTCTGGGTATCAAGTTACTGCTGAGTGAACAGAGGCATCAGGTGCCAGGAAATGCGTCCAATCGTCACCTGTCTCGGGAATCTAATCCGGGATCATTCGGTTGTGAACAGACTTAGCTAAACAAGTTGACATGTGAAGAGAGGCAAAGACCCGGGACCTCCTGGCCAAGACCCGGGACCTCCTGGCCAAGACCCGGGAACTCCTGGCCAAGATCCGGGAACTCCTGGCCAAGACCGGGAACTCCTGGCCAAGATCCGGGAACTCCTGGCCAAGACCCGGGAACTCCTGGCCAAGACCCGGGAACTCCTGGCCAAGCAACCCGTTCTCTCGAGTTGCCCCGTCACAAAAAAACACTAAACTGCCCGAACCTAACCTAACCTTGGCCCCACGAGCAGGAAACGGGTCAGCCCGTCAATTTCTACGGGCTCACCATAGCCTGTGCTGCTTGGAACTTTTTGTTCCAAGTAGCGAATCTTAAACAACAACAACAACCGTCAATTTAGTAAGCCACTACGATTTACAGCACCTACCTTGAGGTGCTTCCGGGGCTTAGCGTCCCCGCGGCCCGGTCGTCGACCAGGCCTTCTGAGCACATCATAATTTTGGAGATTTTGGCGTCATATGCGATGTGGTGAGAGAACTAGACGGAGAAAGAGGCGGGAACACAGAGAACGAGTCCACGTCTAGGCTGAAATGTACAGTTCTAATGACGGGGCTGACGGTGAGTGGACAGCGCTTGGGATTCGTAGTCCTGAGGTTCAGAGTTCAATGGTGAAGGCGGAAACAAATGGGCAGTTTCTTTCATCCTGATACTCTTGTTCACCTAGTAGTAAATAGGTACCTGGGAGTTAGAAAGCTGCTACGGGCTGCTTCCTAGAGGTTTATAACAAAAAGTAGGCCTGGTCGAGGACCGGGCCGCGAGGACGCCAAGCCCCCGAAATCATCTCAAGATAACCTCAAGATGACGTTAAAGCTTACCAAGAAGACTGACGCCGCCCAAATCAGTGTCGCCTCTGTGGAAAGCTTAATTAACACAGCAAATTGGCCTTAATAAGCCGGAGCAGCAGGAGGCAGACAGTGCAATACAACGCCTTCATCAACTAACAACAAATTTCATAAAATTTTCAATGACCCATAACGGCCAGATGGGTCTGAATTTATTGAATTATTATATGTAGTATGAAATAAACAAATCAATGGGATTTTGGCATGAACACACCTGCCTTCAGCTGTACACACCTGCCTTCAGCTGTACACACCTGCCTTCAGTTGTACACACCTGCCTTCAGCTGTACACACCTGCCTTCAGCTGTACACACCTGCCTTCAGCTATACACACCTCCCTTCAGCTGTACACACCTGCCTTTAGCTGTACATACCTCCCTTCAGCTGTACACACCTGCCTTCAGCTATACACACCTCCCTTCAGTGTGGCAATGGTGCTCCGTACTCACCAGAGGTGTGGAGTTGTCGTCAGTACTCCTTGTTCGCCAGGAGCTGTCAGTACTCACCTTGGTTCAATATGACCATAGGGTCGTTATCAGTACTCGTCCTGACTCACCAGAAGCACAGAGTCGTTATCAGTACTCGTCCTGACTCACCAGAAGCACAGAGTCGTTATCAGTACTCGTCCTGACTCACCAGAAGCACAGAGTCGTTATCAGTACTCGTCCTGACTCACCAGAAGCACAGAGTCGTTATCAGTACTCATCACCGACTCACCAGAAGCACAGTCGTTATCAGTACTCATCAGCGACTCACCAGAAGCACAGTCGTTATCAGTACTCATCACCGACTCACCAGAAGCACAGTCGTTATCAGTACTCATCAGCGACTCACCAGAAGCACAGAGTCGTTATCAGTACTCATCAGCGATTCGCCAGAAGCACAGAGCCGTTATCAGTACTCATCAGCGACTCACCAGAAGCACAGACGTTATCAGTACTCATCAGCGACTCACCAGAAGCACAGTCGTTATCAGTACTCATCAGCAACTCACCAGAAGCACAGAGCCGTTATCAGTACTCATCAGCGACTCACCAGAAGCACAGTCGTTATCAGTACTCATCAGCGACTCACCAGAAGCACAGAGTCGTTATCAGTACTCGTCCTGACTCACCAGAAGCACAGACGTTATCAGTACTCATCAGCGACTCACCAGAAGCTCAGAGTCGTTATCAGTACTCGTCCTGACTCACCAGAAGTACAGTCGTTATCAGTACTCATCAGCGACTCACCAGAAGCACAGTCGTTATCAGTACTCATGAGCGACTCACCAGACGGCTGAAGAAGACGGGGTAGATGCAGTCCGCGCATGGTACACCTCTCCCATGCCCGCATGAGTGTTGATCCGCCCTCGGTAACAGCACACTGTTCAAACCAACCGACGTGTCCAGTTCAACTCTCTATGTTCATTAGCTACTGACAAGCATTACTCAACTGGGATTGGCTGTCAGGATGCCTCAAACATCCCGGATTGGTGCTCCTCTAGGCCAGCCGACCAATGGTAACCTTGAGCTCATTTAGGGCACCGGGACTTTTGTGTCCTGGGCGCTCAGACGGACCATCAGAGCACTCCGTGACCTAGAGAAATGCACAGTACTAACTGTGTTGTTTACAGTACAGCTACTGTTTCTGTACGTTGTTCAGCGGGTCAGGGAACATGTATGTCATCATTATACTGGTTCATCGTCACAGTGCATGACAGGAAGGCTGACTTGAGCCTTACTGAAGGATTACTGGATGATTAGTTGGTCAGATAGTGTGCCATGTGTGGACCTCTCATGGCTGTTAGGGTGAGCGCTGCCTTGTGGGGTCCCGATGCTGGATGACCCCACACCGCCTGCCTTGTGGGGTCCCGATGCTTGTGACCCCACACCGCCTGCCTTGTGGGGTCCCGATGCTTGTGACCCCACACCGCCTGCCTTGTGGGGTCCCGATGCTTGTGACCCCACACCGCCTGCCTTGTGGGGTCCCGATGCTTGTGACCCCACACCGCCTGCCTTGTGGGGGTCCCGATGCTTGTGACCCCACACCGCCTGCCTTGTGGGGTTTCGATGCTTGTGACCCCACACCGCCTGCCTTGTGGGGTCCCGATGCTTGTGACCCCACACCACCTGCCTTGTGGGGTCCCGATGCTTGTGACCCCACACCACCTGCCTTGTGGGGTCCCGATGCTTGTGACCCCACACCACCTGCCTTGTGGGGTCCCGATGCTTGTGACCCCACACCGCCTGCCTTGTGGGGTCCCGATGCTTGTGACCCCACACCACCTGCCTTGTGGGGTCCCGATGCTTGTGACCCCACACCGCCTGCCTTGTGGGGTCCCACCGCTGGATGACCCCACACCGCCTGCCTTGTGGGGTCCCACCGCTGGATGACCCCACACCGCCTGCCTTGTGGGGTCCCACCGCTGGATGACCCCACACCGCCTGCCTTGTGGGGTCCCACCGCTGGATGACCCCACACCGCCTGCCTTGTGGGGTCCCGATGCTTGTGACCCCACACCGCCTGCCTTGTGGGGTCCCACCGCTGGATGACCCCACACCGCCTGCCTTGTGGGGTCCCACCGCTGGATGACCCCACACCGCCTGCCTTGTGGGGTCCCACCGCTGGATGACCCCACACCGCCTGCCTTGTGGGGTCCCGATGCTTGTGACCCCACACCGCCTGCCTTGTGGGGTCCCACCGCTGGATGACCCCACACCGCCTGCCTTGTGGGGTCCCACCGCTGGATGACTCCACACCGCCTGCCTTGTGGGGTCCCGCCGCTGGATGACCCCACACCGCCTGCCTTGTGGGGTCCCGCCGCTGGATGACCCCACACCACCTGCCTTGTGGGGTCCCGCCGCTGGATGACCCCACACCGCCTGCCTTGTGGGGTCCCGCCGCTGGATGACCCCACACCACCTGCCTTGTGGGGTCCCGCCGCTGGATGACCCCACACCACCTGCCTTGTGGGGTCCCGCCGCTGGATGACCCCACACCACCTGCCTTGTGGGGTCCCACCGCTGGATGACCCCACACCACCTGAACTAACGGGGTATTGGTAACTTCGTGTACCGTTGCCAGGTACAGGAAGCCTCGTAGGCTAACTTCTGAAATTCCTCGACATGCAACCCACAACAGTTGCCTAACTCCTGGGTACCTATTTACTGCTAGGTGAATAGACGCATCAGGTGAAAGGAAACGAAGCCAAACATGTGTGATCAGCTGTGGGAATGAGTTATTGATCTGTGAGACAAACTACCGGGTTTGAAATTAATAGAGAAGCAGGCCATGAACCACATCTACACTGATGGGAGCCGGTCGGCCGAGCGGACAGCACGCTGGACTTGTGATCCTGTGGTCCTGGGTTCGATCCCAGGCGCCGGCGAGAAACAATGGGCAAAGTTTCTTTCACCCTATGCCCCTGTTACCTAGTAGTAAAATTGGTACCTGGGTGTTAGTCAGCTGTCCCGGGCTGCTTCCTGGGGGTGGAGGCCTGGTCGAGGACCGGGCCGCGGGGACACTAAAGCCCCGAAATCATCTCAAGATAACCTTACTGACGGCGGGCCTCCAGCAGCGTGCGCGCTAGTCAGAAATAATTCCTTCCAAGATGATAGTGAAGAAAAGCCAAT
>WNGS01163947.1:13259207-13292322 GCA_020271785.1 Procambarus virginalis | reverse complement strand
CAATTATTTACTACTAGTGTCTATTACTTAGTGTCTACTACTCTCACAAGAGCGAGAACTAGGCTAGTTCCTCATTTCACACAAGTGGGAACTATATTAAGTCCTTTCATACTTTCAGGAACTATATTAGGTCATACTTGTCTCACATTTATAATAATGAGTAATATTAATACTTCATTGTGTCGGGAGACAGGAGGACAGCGTGAATTCATACACGTTAGGCTTATATCGAGGCCCCTCCCAGGGTCGAATTACTAACCCCCTCCCAGGATGCAACTCCACAACAAGCTAACTCCTGCGTAGTTAGCTGTATGTATGCATATGCTGCCCTATGATGTATGCTGCCATATGCTGTATATGATGTATGTATGCATATGTTGCCCTCAGGGCAGCATATTTGGCCCTCTCCTCTTTCTCATCTACATTAATGACCTTCCAAATGCCTCTCAACACCTCAAACCAATTCTATTTGCTGATGACACAACCTTCATTTTCTCCAGTCCTGACCCTCTTGCTCTAAATGTCACAGTGACAACTAAACTAAATAAAGTCCATCTTTGGCTAACTGCCGACAAACTCACCCTTAACATTGACAAAACTTTCTACATTTTGTTTGACAATAAATCCTCAAATCAAATTAATCTAAGAATAAACAATATAAAAATTACTAACAAAGTAGATGGCAAATTCCTTAGTGTTCTCATCGATAACAAGCTGAATTTCCAGGGACACATTCTAAATATATCAAAAAAAGTTTTTAAAACTGTTGGCATTCTTTCTAAGATCAGATATTATGTACCTCGCCCTGCCCTGGTGACCCTCTATTACTCTCTCATCTATCCTTATCCCAATTATGGTACTTGTGCTTGGGGTTCTACTACACAAAATTATTTACGTCCTCTAATTATTCAACACAAAGCTGCTAATAGAACAATATCTAGCTCTGGCCCCAGACAGCACTCGGTATCCTTACTGAAATTTTTGAATGTTAGATATTAAGTCAGTGCACATCCTCTCATGTGTACTTTATATATTTAAAACACTGAACTGCAATGTCAATCCTAACCTTAGAAGCTTCCTAGAAGATTGTAACAAAACTCATGGGCACCACACCAGAAACAAATACCTATTTGATATTCCAAGAGTGCGACTTAACCAAACTAGAAATGCTCTACAAATCAAGGAACCCAGAATGGGGAAAGACCTCCCCAATCATGTTAAAGGCTGTACCTCTCTCAACCAGTTTAAGAGTTCACCCCTTTGTCTCATATGAAATATTTTACTATTTACATTTTGCTGTCATGTGAAAATAATAAACGTGTAAGAGAAAGCTGCTACAAGTGTTGCTTACCCTAAGCAACAAGTACTAAAAAGTGTTGAAACTTGAAATTTTAAAATAAATAAGTTAGTCCTCAAAGATTTTTCATTTTCTTTACTAACAACATAAAAGAAAATGACAATTAGGACTAACTAATACAATAACAATAACACACTTTGTATTCAAATTGGCCTAAAGTATTCATATGATTTATGTTTGTTGGGGACAGGAAACGTGTACTTAGGCTTACCGACTTCCCCACAAAGTCAACTACCGGCCTATTTCAGAATGCAGCCAACAACAGTCATCTGTCTCCTAGGTACAAACACAAATATTTTTTTTTATTCATAGATGTATGATTATTACATTTATAGTTGGGTTAGTTTACATAAGTTTACTGAGAATCATTGACTTAAAAAAAGTCTTAAAACAACATAATATGAAAGTCTGACGATGAGAATGCAATGTAAAGGACTAACTACTTGTCCACACACACACCCCTACTTCCCAAGACTACTGTCCACACACACACCCCTACTTCCCCAGACTACTGCCCTGGAAACACAAACCGAAACTGTCTCTATTTTCTGCTTGTTACAACTTGTAATAAAGTTGTTACATTTTGGCTTAACGTGTTTATGACGTATTAGAACGTTGTTACAACTTGCTATATTGGTTGTTATAACTGGTTAGGAGGCGTTAAAACTTGTTCGAACGTTGTACCAACGTCGTAGTTTCGGTGTGTGTTTGGTGGGTGTCCACACACACGCCTACTTCCCCAGACTACTGTCCACACACACGCCTACTTCCCCAGACTACTGTCCACACACACACACCCCTACTTCCCCAGACTACTGTCCACACACACGCCTACTTCCCCAGACTACTGTCCACACACACACACCCCTACTTCCCCAGACTACTGTCCACACACACCTCTACTTCCCCAGACTACTTATTTCCTATCTCCTACCTCTCCTATTTCTTATATACATCAATGATCTGCCTAATGTCTCTAACATTCTGAAATCTATTTTGTTTGCTGATGATACTACCCTCATCTACGCTAACCCCAACTCACACACACTAAATAATGTTGCTAATAATGAACTAAAAAAAAGTCCACTTATGGATGTCAACCAACAAACTAACACTTAACATAGAAAAGACCTACTACATCTTATTTGAAAGCATATCTACAAATGCAATTCAGCTTCAGATAGACAATGTAAACATTAGCAATAAAAATGATGGCAAGTTTCTCGGCCTATTCCTAGACAAGAGACTCAACTTCAGTACCCACATACAACACATAACTAAGAAAGTCTCTAAAACAGTTGGTATACTCTCCAAAATCAGATGTTATGTACCTAACTCTGCTCTCATCTCTCCATATTATGCACTAATCTATCCCTATCTTAATTATGGCATCTGTGCATGGGGTTCAACCACTGCAAACCACCTCAAGTCCATCATCACCCAGCAAAAATCTGCTATCAGAATAATAACAAATTCTGCTTTCAGACAACACTCAGCCCCCTTGTTTAACTCCCTAAACATGCTAAACATAATCTCACTCCACAAATTCTCTTGTGTCAACTACATTTACAAAACCCTGTTCTTAAATGCAAATCCTGCTCTGAAACTCTCCCTGGACAGATGTAATAGGATCCATTATCACCACACCAGAAATAAATATCTCTTTGATATCCCCAGAGTCAAACTTAATCTGTGTAAACACTCTATGCAAATAAAGGGACCCAGTCTATGGAACTCACTCCCTAGTGAATTGAAAATCTGTCCAACTTTTGCATCATTCAAAAACAATACTAAAAAGTACCTAATTTCTCTTCATATTTTTTTACATTTTGCTTTAAAATTGCACTGTATCTATTGCTTCCTAATCTCCCAATCTTTATGTACCCAATCTGAACATCTTTATCATTGTGATCATTGCTGTCTTCTTATATGTGCTGTCAAATTGCTGTATGGTGTCTATTAATCTTGTTTAAATTACCAATCAAGCTGTCAATGTTATCAATCAGAGCTTTAATATACCAATGTACTTTAATATACTTACTAATCTCTCTCATCTCATTTTTTTCTCTTGCAATGTATTTGTTTTCATTTTATTAATTCTGATAGAATTTACGTACTTAAAATTATCTCTTAGATTAAGGACCTGCCCGAAACGCTGCGTGTACTAGTGGCTTTACAAGAGTGTAAGTACTGTACTATGCTATGTATTCTCACAAACCCAATGTACCTTCTTGTATATAAATAAATAAATAAATAAATAAATAAATAAATAAATAAATAAATAAATAAATACTGTCCACACACACCCACTTCCCCAGACTACTGTCCACCACCAGACCCCTGGTGTTTGTATATATATATATATATATATATATATATATATATATATATATATATATATATATATATATATATATATATATATATATGTGACAATGTCAGACCACGGAGGAAAAATGAAACAGGAATTTCCTTAAGTACTTTCGTATATTAATACATCTTCAGAAGGAGTTCTGACTCCTTCTGAAGATGTATTAATATACGAAAGTACTTAAGGAAATTCCTGTTTCATTTTTCCTCCGTGGTCTGACATTGTCACATTTTTAATCACGTGTTTATTTTCGTGATACACACACACACACACACACACACACACACACACACACACACACACACACACACACACACACACACACATATATATATATATATATATATATATATATATATATATATATATATATATATACTGGCTGCCTGTCCCCCGACACAGTGAATTATTATTAATTATAAAGCGAACAACTCACTAAAATAATAACTTGGAAGATTAATACAAACGATAGGGCTGTAGTGTGCGGGATATGGCGAGTGGAGGAACTGTCAATAACAAGACGCAGGAGAATGGAGGAAGGGGAAGGGGGTGGGGGGTGGGGTGGAGGGGGAGAGAAGGAGTGGAGGAGAGAGAGAGAGAGGTGGAGGGGACTCCTGCTCAATAGGGGACCAAAGGGTCGTGGCACAGGGGCGGTTATTAGACAATTATTGGCTTATAGGCGCCTTCCTCCCCCCTCTTATATGTCACTCCCGCGTCACTCACGCTGCTCCACACACACACACACACACACACACACACACGCGCGCACACACACATACCCACACACACACACACACACGCACACACACACACATACCCACACACACACACATACCCACACACACACACGCGCACACACACACACACATACCCACACACACACATACCCACACACACACATACCCACACACACACATACATACCCACACACACACATACCCACACACACACACATACCCACACACACACATACCCACACACACATAATCACCCCCCCTCCCTCATACACACACTTAGGGGCGACGGTGGCTGTGTAGATAGCACGCTGGACACGTAGTCCTGTGGCCCGCGTTCGATTCCCGGCGCCGGCGAAACAATGGGTAGTTTCTTTCACCCTGATGCCCTGTTACCTAGCAGTATATAGGTACCTGGGAGTTAGTCAGCTGTCACGGGCTGCTTCCTGGGGATGTGTGTGAAAAAAATAGTAGTAACAGTTAACTGATTGACAGTTGAGAGGCGGGCCGAAAGAGCAGAGCTCAACCCCCACAAGCACAACTAGGTGAATACACACACACTGTTGAGAGCAATGTGTCAATCAGTTGATTGACGGTTGAGAGGCGGGACCAAAGAGCCAGAGCTTAACCCGCGCAAGCACAAGTACACACACACACATAATAATAACTTTGAAGATTAATACAAATGACATGTCTGTATTACAGGGCTGGTGGCTGAATGGACAGCGCTCTAGACTCGTGGACCTAGAGACCGGGGTTCGATCCCTGCAGCCGGCGGAGACAGATGGGCAGGGTTTCCTTCACCCTGATGCTTCTGTTACCTAGCAGTAAATAGGTACCTAGGAGTTAGACATTATTTCTGACGGGCAGCTTCCTGGAGATGTATGTGTGTGGAGAGAGATGAAAAAAAATCCATTAGTTGACAGTTGAGAGGCGGGCCGAAAGAGCTCAACCCCCGCAAGCACAACTAGGTGAATACAACTAGATGAATACATCACCAATAGGTGAGGGTGGCACATTTAAATGTCCTTGTCTGACTAACTGTTCAATTAAAGTAGTTAAGGCAGTTCCAGCTGCGTTAATTGTATTTACTTTTGGGTGGGTATAAATAGGAGTTGCCTCGTATGGGCCAATATGCCTCCTGCAATTACCTTTATTCTTATATTCTTAAGTTCTTTTACCCACGACAGCGAGTTTAGTGGGCAGCGTCACTCATCCTGTGAGTGGACACACCGCCATAGTGACAGTATTGGGCAGCGTCACTCATCCTGTGAGTGGACACACCGCCATAGTGACAGTATTGGGCAGCGTCACTCATCCTGTGAGTGGACACACCGCCATAGTGACAGTATTGGGCAGCGTCACTCATCCTGTGAGTGGACACACCGCCATAGTGACAGTATTGGGCAGCGTCACTCATCCTGTGAGTGGACAGCCATAGTGACAGTATTGGGCAGCGCCACTCATCCTGAGTGGACACACCGCCATAGTGACAGTATTGGGCAACACCACTCATCCTGTGAGTGGACACACCGCCATAGTGACAGTATTGGGCAGCGCCACTCATCTTGTGAGTGGACACACCGCCATAGTGACAGTATTGGGCAGCGCCACTCATCCTGTGAGTGGACACACCGCCATAGTGACAGTATTGGGCAGCGCCACTCATCTTGTGAGTGGACACACCGCCATAGTGACAGTATTGGGCAGCGTCACTCATCCTGTGAGTGGACAGCCATAGTGACAGTATTGGGCAGCGCCACTCATCCTGAGTGGACACACCGCCATAGTGACAGTATTGGGCAACACCACTCATCCTGTGAGTGGACACACCGCCATAGTGACAGTATTGGGCAGCGCCACTCATCTTGTGAGTGGACACACCGCCATAGTGACAGTATTGGGCAGCGCCACTCATCCTGTGAGTGGACACACCGCCATAGCAGCATATACAACACTCCCCAATAGGAAGAAAACCCGCTGGGCTGTGCATCCTGTCACTTGTACCCAGACACAGCTGGGACTTGCTTAACTGTCTCAAGTGAACACTGTAAAACAAGGGATCAGTATATATTACAACCGTCAAGTTTACGCTATCTTGCGGACGCAAAGTGGACGAACCTTTTAAGGTCAGTGTCTATATTTGACAAAAAAGTGGTTTCGTAAGTGAGTGTGTGAGGCTTATTACACGACACAAGTTGCTAGTGTATCTTAGATGGTGTCACAATCTCCCGGGGTAGTGGTCCTTCTCATCCAAATGAAAGAAAAACCGCGGCGACGTGACCATCCTTTCTTGGTTCGATACCACTCATTGTTCTATTTATTTCAGCTACTATTTCTTTGTTTTCTGACTGACCTGGAGACTCTGCAGTGCCGCTCTGGAGTCAGTGCGTCACTGCTCGCCTTGTGCTTCTTTATGCCATAACAATGGAGTGAACTCTACTGGTGTTCAAGAAACGTGGTTCACAGTCATTGGCTTTTCTTCACTATCATCTTGGAAGGAATTATTTCTGACTAGCGCGCACGCTGCTGGAGGCCCGCCGTCAGTAAGGTTATCTTGAGATGATTTCGGGGCTTTAGTGTCCCCGCGGCCCGGTCCTCGACCAGGCCTCCACCCCCAGGAAGCAACCCGGGACAGCTGACTAACACCCAGGTACCTATTTTACTACTAGGTAACAGGGGCATAGGGTGAAAGAAACTTTGCCCATTGTTTCTCGCCGGCGCCTGGGATCGAACCCAGGACCACAGGATCACAAGTCCAGCGTGCTGTCCGCTCGGCCGACCGGCTCCCATCAGTGTAGATGTGGTTCATGGCCTGCTTCTCTATTAATTTCAAACCCGGTAGTTTGTCTCACAGATCAATAACTCATTCCCACAGCTGATCACACATGTTTGGCTTCGTTTCCTTTCACCTGATGCTTCTATTCACCTAGCAGTAAATAGGTACCCAGGAGTTAGGCAACTGTTGTGGGTTGCATGTCGAGGAATATCAGAAGTTAGCCTACGAGGCTTCCTGTACCTGGCAACGGTACACGAAGTTACCAATACCCCGTTAGTTCAGGTGGTGTGGGGTCATCCAGCGGTGGGACCCCACAAGGCATGCGGTGTGGGGTCACAAGCATCGGGACCCCACAAGGCAGGTGGTGTGGGGTCACAAGCATCGGGACCCCACAAGGCAGGCGGTGTGGGGTCACAAGCATCGGGACCCCACAAGGCAGGTGGTGTGGGGTCACAAGCATCGGGACCCCACAAGGCAGGTGGTGTGGGGTCACAAGCATCGGGACCCCACAAGGCAGGCGGTGTGGGGTCACAAGCATCGGGACCCCACAAGGCAGGCGGTGTGGGGTCACAAGCATCGGGACCCCACAAGGCAGCGCTCACCCTAACAGCCATGAGAGGTCCACACATGGCACACTATCTGACCAACTAATCATCCAGTAATCCTTCAGTAAGGCTCAAGTTAGCCTTCCTGTCATGCACTGTGACGATGAACCAGTATAATGATGACATACATGTTCCCTGACCCGCTGAACAACGTACAGAAACAGTAGCTGTACTGTAAACAACACAGTTAGTACTGTGCATTTCTCTAGGTCACGGAGTGCTCTGATGGTCCGTCTGAGCGCCCAGGACACAAAAGTCCCGGTGCCCTAAATGAGCTCAAGGTTACCATTGGTCGGCTGGCCTAGAGGAGCACCAATCCGGGATGTTTGAGGCATCCTGACAGCCAATCCCAGTTGAGTAATGCTTGTCAGTAGCTAATGAACATAGAGAGTTGAACTGGACACGTCGGTTGGTTTGAACAGTGTGCTGTTGCCGAGGGCGGATCAACACTCATGCGGGCATGGGAGAGGTGTACCATGCGCGGACTGCATCTACCCCGTCTTCTTCAGCCTTCTGGTGAGTCGCTCATGAGTACTGATAACGACTGTGCTTCTGGTGAGTCGGTGTTGAGTACTGATAACGACTGTGCTTCTGGTGAGTCGCTGTTGAGTACTGATAACGACTTTGTGCTTCTGGTGAGTCGGTGTTGAGTACTGATAACGACTCTGTGCTTCTGGTGAGTCGCTGATGAGTACTGATAACGACTGTGCTTCTGGTGAGTCGCTCATGAGTACTGATAACGACTCTGCGCTTCTGGTGAGTCGCTGATGAGTACTGATAACGACTGTGCTTCTGGTGAGTCGCTCATGAGTACTGATAACGACTTTGTGCTTCTGGTGAGTCAGGACGAGTACTGATAACGACTCTGTGCTTCTGGTGAGTCGCTGATGAGTACTGATAACGACTCTGTGCTTCTGGTGAGTCAGGACGAGTACTGATAACGACTCTATGGTCATATTGAACCAAGGTGAGTACTGACAGCTCCTGGCGAGCAAGGAGTACTGACGAAAACTCCGCACCTCTGGTGAGTACGGAGCACCATTGCCACACTGAAGGGAGGTGTGTACAGCTGAAGGCAGGTGTGTACAGCTGAAGGCAGGTGTGTATAGCTGAAGGCAGGTGTGTATAGCTGAAGGCAGGTGTGTACAGCTGAAGGCAGGTGTGTATAGCTGAAGGCAGGTGTGTACAGCTGAAGGCAGGTGTGTACAGCTGAAGGCAGGTGTGTACAGCTGAAGGCAGGTGTGTACAGCTGAAGGCAGGTGTGTACAGCTGAAGGCAGGTGTGTTCCTGCCAAAATCCCATTGATTTGTTTATTTCATACTACATATAATAATTCAATAAATTCAGACCCATCTGGCCGTTATGGGTCATTGAAAATTTTATGAAATTTGTTGTTAGTTGATGAAGGCGTTGTATTGCACTGTCTGCCTCCTGCTGCTCCGGCTTATTAAGGCCAATTTGCTGTGTTAATTAAGCTTTCCACAAAGGCGACACTGACTTGGGCGGCGTCAGTCTTCTTGGTAAGCTTTTAGGTTATCTTGAGGTTATCTTGAGATGATTTCGGGGCTTGGCGTCCTCGCGGCCCGGTCCTCGACCAGGCCTACTTTTTGTTATAAACCTCTAGGAAGCAGCCCGTAGCAGCTTTCTAACTCCCAGGTACCTATTTACTACTAGGTGAACAAGAGTATCAGGATGAAAGAAACTGCCCATTTGTTTCCGCCTTCACCATTGAACTCTGAACCTCAGGACTAAGAATCCCAAGCGCTGTCCACTCAACCGTCAAGCCCCGACATTAAAACTGTACATTTCAGCCTAGACTGTGGACTCGTTCTCTGTGTTCCCGCCTCTTTCTCCGTCTAGTTCTCTCACCACATCGCATATGACGCCAAAATCTCCAAAATTATGATGTGCTCAGAAGGCCTGGTCGACGACCGGGCCGCGGGGACGCTAAGCCCCGGAAGCACCTCAAGGTAGGTGCTGTAAATCGTAGTGGCTTACTAAATTGACGGTTGTTGTTGTTGTTTAAGATTCGCTACTTGGAACAAAAAGTTCCAAGCAGCACAGGCTATGGTGAGCCCGTAGAAATTGACGGGCTGACCCGTTTCCTGCTCGTGGGGCCAAGGTTAGGTTAGGTTCGGGCAGTTTAGTGTTTTTTTGTGACGGGGCAACTCGAGAGAACGGGTTGCTTGGCCAGGAGTTCCCGGGTCTTGGCCAGGAGTTCCCGGATCTTGGCCAGGAGTTCCCGGGTCTTGGCCAGGAGTTCCCGGGTCTTGGCCAGGAGGTCCCGGGTCTTGGCCTCTCTTCACATGTCAACTTGTTTAGCTAAGTCTGTTCACAACCGAATGATCCCGGATTAGATTCCCGAGACAGGTGACGATTGGACGCATTTCCTGGCACCTGATGCCTCTGTTCACTCAGCAGTAACTTGATACCCAGAAGTTAGTCAATTGTTGCGAGTTGTGCCCAGAGGAAGATCAGCTGGTGAGCTTGGGGATATCTGACAAGCCTGACAGGTTTCCTGTCCCAGATAATAGCTAACCATTAGACCTGTCTATTAAACAGTCTATCTGTCTAACCACCTGTCTATCTCGTTACATTCATTGCCTAGAAAATGTCTCTCTTAATGTACTGTAATTTTTTTCCCAACTTGTAAGTCATGCTTTCTTTGCATGTTGCGACTGCTACCCCATAATTGATGAGTCCTCTCAGTACCTACATCACTATCCACTTGGACTGGTCAGTATAGCGACGGTTTGGGTTCCTGCAGGGTCGTCGCTCAATTCCCGATGATCCTAGCGGTTTCAAATCCCAGTACAGTAGAGCGATATCTAGCATCACGTGGGCTTTTCAGGATCCAATGATCAGCCCTTAAATAGCTGGTCTAACCCTCAGGTTCAACACTGATGGGTATAGGCGCTCAGCCCTTAATACATGTATGTATTATATATAATACTGTATGTGACTGTAACCGTTGTCTCCACCAATCACAATTCAATATAAGAACTGTCAACAGCAGAACGGAGGAAGGGAACTACCAGGAAACAGCGCCGCCAAGCCATTACAACTATATAGCACTTGGAAATGATCAGGATAAGGAGTTAGGATGGGACAGGGCAAAGGAATGGTGCCCAACTACTTGGACTGCCGGGGATTGAACGCCGACTTGCATGAAGGGAGATCGTTGCTCTACCGTCCACCCCAAGTGGTTGCAGTACGGAGAAGTGTATACACTGTCCACTGGCCAGATGTTTAGTATCTCGCTGTATTGTAGCTCTCCTTCATACATAGGCCTAATGTGTGACGATTGCAGGCCTATACATAAATTTATATATGTATTTTCCTTAGTTTATGAGACAAAAATTGCCATAATGAAGTTTGATGATTTATAATAATAATAATAATAATAATAATAATAATAATAATAATAATAATAATAATAATAAATATTTTAGTTAAAAGTACATAAATACAAAGTAAGTTACAAGCAGAATATTGGATTTCTAGAGAGCTAATATATATATTATGCCTAAAACCACTAATAATACAGCGCTTCGGCAGGATGTGAGAATTTAAGTGAGGGAGATGTAAACACCACAGATGGGTAGTGCAGTGGAGGGTAGTTTTAATGGACCCTTTAGTTCTTGCAGGGTACTGCAAGAACTAGACCAGCCTAGTTCTCCCGCCCTAGCCTAGTTCGCCCACCCTAGCCTAGTTCTCCCGCCCTAGCCTAGTTCTCTTGCCCTTACAAGCTTCGCCTTTCCTTCTGTCATACCTGCGTAAATTTAATAATAATTATAATTCAGATGAGCCTAGTGATTGGACTGCAGGGTATTGTAGTGATGACTATAGTAGTGTTGGGTGTCCCACGGCAGGGTTGGTGAGGATGGTGGCGGCCGTGGTGGCGGTGGGGACGATGGCGGCCAGCAGACGGTGGCTAGGTTCCGGAGACTAGCCACCGCCCAGACGCCCCTGTACCCTCTGGTCAGTCTCCCGCTCCTCTCTCTCTCTCTCTAGTATCTTCAACACCCACCTTTTATGCTTAGTATGTAGTATGTATAGATTAAATACTACATATATATATATATATATATATATATATATAATATATATATAATTATATATATATATATATATATCAATCAACAGTAAAAATAAGCTATTTTTTATTTTCAATGTCATTTGACAGTCGTCATATTTACAGTTTGGACAGTTACTACCGTTACCTGTCTGCATCACTCCCTCTGATAGTACTCATCTTTAATCACTGCATCACTCCCTCTGATGATCACTCATCTTTTGGCAAAGCTGCATCACTCATCTGATAATTACTCACCTTTTGACCTGTCTGCAGTCCTTTTCGTCTTTTAAAACCACAAATGTTTTCCTGCTTTTCCCTAACTCGCATCTTACAAGTAACACTTTATTATTCGTGTGTGTGCGTGATAGCTGTGCGCGTTGCAATTGACGCGTCAATGCAGCGTCACATTGACGCGTCAATATTGATGGTTATGCAAGGCTTGAATGATGGTTCATAGCGTTTGACTTTTATGCTTGGCGGTGATGGCTGCGTGTTGTGTTGATGGCGTCAGCTGATCGCTACCATTTGTTTGGTACAACACTTACGTTTCCTATGGATGATTGCCCGGGGATTTAAATTCCCTTAAATAGTTAGTTGATTTTTTTTATTTTATTTTTTACACGTAAGTGGGTAGAAGAGTAGACGACTTCTGACTCTCGTTCGCAGGTTAAGAGCTTTTCTTTCCAGTAACTCATCTTAAACTTACAACTACTAATTTCCACTGAAAGAGTTTACAACCAGGTCCACAATTACTGCTGGGTGAACAAGGGTGAACAGTTAAGGATGGCTGATAGCGAACAGTTATAGAGGATTATATGCTGGGTATGTCAGGTTGGGTTAGTTATATTAAGTTAGGCAAGAACATAACAAACAGGAAACTGCACAAATGACTTTTGGTGCAAGCGAGGCAGCTCTTATATGTTCCTCATTCTAATTCTAACAATGGCTTCGTTCTCGACTTATTGCTTCTTGATGAATTGTTGCTTCTTGCAACAATTCATGACAATCCCGGGCTCGATTCCATTCCCGGGACAGAAATGGTTGGACATATTTCCTTCCACCTAATGGGTCTGTTTACCTAGCATTAAATTGTAGACCCTGGAGTTAATATATGATCCTATACAATGAGGTCACCTACCTCTTTATTCTGTTCAGTGATGATGGAAGGAAATTAACATTAAGAAAACATTTTAGAGATTTGTGCAGCCAGATCTTGCCGGCGTTCCCAACGTCAAAAAACTCTCGTACTAAAGTGCCCTTATCCTAACATACCAGAGGACCCAGAACAGAAAACGGGACATTGTGTCAATTTCTCAAGCCGCGACCATTTTCTAGTATAACAGCTTTGGGCTTAGGTATTACGTCAAAATGTGACGTTCTATTATGAGGACAGGTCCTCTGGCGGCGGAGCTCAAGTGATAATCTGTATACAAACAGCTCTTAAATAGTAGAAACATGTTATTGTACAATAATAATAATAATATAAATAATAAATCGTTTATACATTCGCATTTGACCTTGCGATATCAAGAATAACTTCATAAAATGCTGATCACCCAATGCACTGTTTTGCAATTGGAGTTGTGTGTATAGTTCGGTGAGCAAAACTGCTTCTCAACCAGCAGGCGTCGTATCGACCTCTAGCTGAGATAGCCTAGTTCTCCCGCCCTAGCCTAGTTCTCCCGCCCTAGCCTAGTTCTCCCTCCCGCCCTAGCCTAGTTCTCCCGCCCTAGCCTAGTTCTCCCGCCCTAGCCTAGTTCTCCCGCCCTAGCCTAGTTCTCCTCGCCCTAGCCTAGTTCTCCCGCCTAGCCTAGTTCTCCTGCCCTAGCCTAGTTTCTCCCCCTAGCCTAGTTCTCCCGCCTAGCCTAGTTCTCCCGCCCTAGCCTAGTTCTCCCGTCCTAGCCTAGTTCTCCCGCCCTAGCCTAGTCTCCTGCCCTAGCCTAGTTCTCCCGTCCTAGCCTAGTTCTCCCGCCCTAGCCTAGTTCTCCTGCCCTAGCCTAGTTCTCCCGTCCTAGCCTAGTTCTCCCGCCCTAGCCTAGTTCTCCCCCTAGCCTAGTTCTCCCGTCCTAGCCTAGTTCTCCCGCCCTAGCCTAGTTCTCCCGTCCTAGCCTAGTTCTCCCGCCTAGCCTAGTTTCTCCGCCCTAGCCTAGTTCTCCCGTCCTAGCCTAGTTCTCCTGCCCTAGCCTAGTTCTCCTGCCCTAGCCTAGTTCTCCTGCCCTAGCCTAGTTCTCCTGCCCTAGCCTAGTTCTCCTGCCCTAGCCTAGTTCTCCCGCCCTAGCCTAGTTCTCCCNTCCGGCCAGCCTAGTCTACCAGCTTATCCTGGCTTGATGTCCACATTAAAACATGTCCTCTCTAACGACGCATGGCAACCTCTCTCCCAAATAAACACACATGTAACATGTTAGACAAGAACAAATAATGACTTTCCATTAGCCTAAACCTATAAGATTTTTGGATGTTAGATTTTTCATAAAAAGGCATTTTTGAACATTCAATACTCTACATAACCTAGGCCTAAGTTTAGGGTTTGTTAGACTGATTTAGGGTTGAACGAAACATAGTATCTGCTGGGATGAGCCTTGTTCATATTCAGTACTTCGAATGTACCCCAGTAATAAACTGTACAGCCTAATTTGGTTCCTATAGCCTAGGTCTATATGTCTTCAGTCAGGCAGAATTTGCTTCCAATAAAAATTGTATATAAAGAGTAGTCCAAACCCATCGAACAATAAGACATTTTATAAGCATATAACCCTATATTCAAAATATGGATTGTACACAAACACAATACACACACAACACAAACACAATACACAACCTAATTGTCAACATATTTTTGCTAGACTATCGAAAATGCTTCTCACAATCCAGCCTATTTTCGTCTAATGCTAACCAAACTTATCTTAATCTAGCCTTACGCATCCTAAGTCTAACCAAACATATTAGGCCTAATAGTGAATATATGCACTAAATTAGATCTAAGCTGCTGTTATCCGCGATTTTCATTTGTTCCTTGAAACCATTTTCAATACTGCAAAAATGTAGACAATTTTAAGGCCTTTCTGAAAATTTTTATTGAAAGATTCGTTGTTAATTTCTGAAGGCGTCAGTTAATTTGTGAAGGTGCCGGACCAAATATTTCCTTAAATAAACTTAGGTAGAAAAGGTAAAAAGATTATACTCAATTTCTGCAACATCAACAAGCCTACATAGCCTAATTAGTAGTAGCAGGCACCCATCAATCTCAGGAGACTATTGAGTTGGGCTCTGATTGTCCTCTCCAAGGCCCACTACATTAGGTATTCTCATACCTAATTAAGTATGACAATATTGCATTATCGAGAAGCAAAGCCTAGCCTTTCTATCTCTGTAGAAATACATGAGCCAGAAAATTGGGTTAGAGCGGGAAAACACATTTCAAGTTACAGAAAGAAAGCCAAATGCTTAACATTTACCGACAAGACAGGCAAATGACGCCTCAAGATAACGTTTGATATCCTGTTATCAAGTTCAGCGTCCATGAAAAAGTGAAGAAAATGAGCGGAAACGAATCGTCTTTTTTATGGCAACTATGACCTTGACTTTTGATCTATTGAACCCAAGATTGATACCGATATGTTTTATAAACACAATTACACACAAAACTAAACAATGAACTTTAAGGCTATTGACGCTCAATATTTCACGAAGAAGGCGGCTCAGAATGTAGCATAATATACTCTGAAAACTGTTGTTGTATACAAATATAGAATATATTTTACCCAGGGACACTCAACCTTTAGTTATTCTACCGGTGACAATTTCTATCAACATTTACAAGCTGGAGACTAATGTACTTGAGTTAATACTTGACACTTGTAGCGTATATTTGCAGTGAGGTGCAATCTTCACACTGCCATTCCAGAAAACTCCTGAACAGTTGCAAACAACATTACGCTGCAATATATCATCAACATAATGGTGTCCCAGCCAGTAACTAGATAGCAATTCTGGTTAACCTTTGATTCATAACCTTGAAAGTCTAAGAAAATCACTAAACAAAAACGGGGTTACAAAAAAAACTGACTGCAAGAGAATAAACAGACATTTAACATACATTAATACATTTGATCTATGAAATCCTTGTTGATTTTCACGTAACATAATGAAAATGGTTAAAAAGGTTGAATAAATCCCGCAACACACTACCTCCCGCTGCCAGCTCTTATGGTTGTATTTATAGAAGAGCCTTTTTTGTGTGCGTGTCTGCGTACAGCAAACAAAGAATTACTCGAGCCGAGAGTGTACAGAATAATACAAGTCAATAGCGAGGGTGACGAGAGTGGCAGGGTGAAGGCCTCGCTAGCTCTTGTTAACTCTACACGCGTGTTTAAGATCTCAGCAAGCTCATTTACCACTCCTGTTTAAACACGCCACACTGCTTTTCATAACCCTGCCGAAGCGGTTACTTGATTGTGCGTGCCGTGAAACATTCCTTGGAGGCGCGAGTTTCCTCTCAAGCAATGAAACGCGTGTTGCTGCTCTCCAGCCTTGACAAGATCTGCTTACACTGGTTTATAAGGAGAGTTCCGGGTCGGCGAGATCTGCATGACGGACCCCACACGAGTCAAGCAAGCGGACCACCTTGGCTTGCTTCAACGTTTAATACAACGCCTTGTTGCTGCTCTGTTGGGTTAAGGCAGACTTAACCATGCTGACATGCCCCCGTAGTCAGTCAACCAGGTTGTTCTTGAGTTGGGTTAGGAACCTAGCCCAAGCTGACGCCTCTAGGATAGCCAACCACGTTGGTGCGTTATTAGGCTAGGTAGGGTGCCATTATAATTATCGACTGTACATCCCGCCAATACTACGTGGGTGACAATGAAGCCACCACACGAGGGGGGAGGACCCACTCTGGGGTGTAGGACCTCGCACACCACAACAAAAACATTAACACACTCAAGTTAATCAAGAATAATGCCACTCATCGATTCTCGCGTACCAACGTTGGAGATAGTTATTATATATCATAACTGGTTTAACTTGTATTTACCTCATAAACTTCTCAATAAGCAAAAAATAATATATATATATATATATATATATATATATGTATATTATATATATATATATATATATATATGACGGTCAGACCACGGAGGAAGAATTGAAACAGGAATTTCCTTAAGTACTTTCGTATATTAAGACATCTTCAGAAGGAATATCATTCCTTCTGAAGATGTATTAATATACGAAAGTACTTAAGGAAATTCCTGTTTCAATTTTTCCTCCGCGGTCTGACACATGTCAGACCATATATTATATATATATATATATATATATATATATATATATATATATATATATATATATATATTATATTAGTTGAAATAAGAAAAGTGCAAATGGTGTAAGTCACGTGACCTGCGTACACTGCTATTATAAGTTGTAACTTGACTTACCTGAACAATCGTGGACGACAGTCTTATAGTGTACGAAGATCACTTGCGTAAGACATTCACTATTGGCCACAAATCCGTAAACGTTATTTACATTCATTTAAAAGTTGACTTGGTTCATTTACACAATCAATAAAACGCTGTCACTGTGTGATACATCAATGTTATCATCGCAACTGCACATAGACCACAACACTAGCATATATCAAAAGGCACACGAGCACATTCGATGACCGCAAGTTATTTGTTTCAACGGTTAAGTTAGGAGGCGGAAACACAAGCAAGGGTTCTCACGGTGGGAGCGAGAGCGTAAGTCGCACGTCCTCTCCTCACACAGTCTTACCGACAACTGAGGCGCTAAGTCCCCAGAAAACACGAGCTGCCAACGTTTTCCAGAGGACGTTCCTACTCTACGATCGTTTAGTCCACACTAGCCCGGAACTCTCTGTTTTTGTCCATTTACTTCAAAAGTACAGCATCATTTGCATTTTCACATCACCTGAAAATATGACATCCTGTAACCGGATACTCATATGACATTCAAACATAATGGATTGAACTTGGACAACTACACGCTTCCGTTACCTTCATACTCTCGTAGAGAACAAGAGACAGTTTAGGATATCTATTCCTGATCATCCTGGTTCGGAGCAAGATTTCACAAAGCGATTAGAAACTCAAATGGTGCCTGACTATCCCTTAAGGAGCCCATGGAGTGGATTCTGCAAATAAGAACTCTGGGACAATTCGAGTTTATTTATGTAATATGTAAGCCAGCTTGGTCCCAGGATGATTAAGAGTCGGGTGTACATCAGGCTACGAAGGTTAGGTAAATCTCTTCACCTTTCTATCGTGCCATTTTAAATATTTTGCATTATGAAGCTCTTTCAGTAAGTACTTCCATTTTTGCACCCCTTATTTTAGCTCCACCATGCTAGTTCTTGGATCCCAGTCTATCTTCCCATGGTTGAAGTCCCTCATAATCACTACTCATCCAATGCGCTTTTGATCCTGTTTTCTGTATTACAATATTTGGTGTTTTGTTTGTGTGTTCATTCTCCTGTCTTGGTCATCTGTTGCTTATCTGGGTTTACTAAAATCAACCATCACAATTATTTTTCCTCGTCTACTATTGATATTCCAGTAGTGTAGCCGCGTGTTCATTTGAATTCTCTTCTACTTCCTATAAGATCCAGATTAATATATATATTATATATTATATATTATATATATATAAATATATATATATCACTAAGAATTCTTTGACCAGGCCAGGATTCGAACCCATGCCGTCCTGAGTTTTTAGTGATCTATAGCATGCGTGTTCATGCAGCTTTCTCACACACACACACACACACACACACACACACACACACACACACACACACACACACATATATATATATATATATATATATATATATATATATATATATATATATATATATATATTGGTATATTTTGGTAGCAGTCTTTCCTGTAGACATATATATTAAATATGACCGAAAAAGTAAGATTAATAATTCTAACACGATGAGGTGACATGTTACAATGACATTGTAACATGTCACCTCACCCAAATGCAGGTATAAAAAAGAAAAGCTGTTTAAACTCTGTTCAGTTATAGTTGTTTTGTGTGTGTGTAAACTAAAGTCTTTGAAAATGTAATAAGTTTTACGAAACGCGGTCAAGTGTCGCGTCAGACTAGAAATAAAAATGAATTTTGGAGAATTGATTTTTCATTTACCGTCACCAGTAAAAAGAAACATAAGGAAAATAGAGAAAATTCGTGTTAGAATTATTAATCTTACTTTTTCGGTCATATTTAATAATATATATATATATATATATATATATATTATATATATATATATATATATATATATATATATATATATATATATATATATATATATATATATATATATATATATAATCCAGATATATATAAATAGATTCAGAATACTACTCCACTTGTCTTATTTTCATTCTTTTTATTATCAGGCAATCCTCTGGAAATATTACATTTCCGACTACTTCAGTGATTTATTTCCATCACACCTTCCATATAAGGTTCTATTTCCTTGATCCTTTCATCTACTTTTAAATTCCATCATTATTTACATACCAGATTTTGAGACTCACCTTAAATGGTCTTTCCATTCTCAACGTTTGCATGTTTTTTGTTCTCAGTGGTATGGGTTGCAAGTGGTAGATAGGTGATATGTTATGTGGGATGGAAGGGGTTGGGGTTGTGGAAAGGGTTCAGAAGGTGCGGTAGGATCAGTTAATTGGGGAATTGGGAATGAATGTATTTCCACTATTATGGTGCACGGGCGTGCGTTTATTGGTGTGCGGGCGTGCATATAGATGGTCGAGTGTGGATAACCACACTAATTTCTTCCGCCTTGTCGGTAAGTGTATTTACAAGTTACTTATATATATATATATATATATATATATATATATATATATATATATATATATATATATATATATATAGTAGGCATCCATCAGTCTCAGGAGATTATGGTGTTGCGCTCTTGTTGCCGGTCTGGAGTGGCCTCACCAGGGCGTAAATCCAGGGTAGGTTGATATGGAGAAGCTGTTACCCATGCAGCTGGTCCCCCCTCTCCACGGCGCCAAAGTCTCCAATGGAAAGGCAAACGCCAATACGATTGGTTCCAGAGCCGCCGCAGGAACTAAGAGCTCTGGGGTTGACTTCGAAGTTGGTGAAAAAGGACACATGGACTCCAAACCCTTTATATATATATATATATATATATATATATATATATATATATATATATATATATATATATATATATATATATATATAATTTACACGGGAGGGTAGTTGTAGATGTGATGACTCCTGTTAGCATGCTTAAAGCATTCCCATCCCATAGTTTATCAGTAAGCCGTACCCTTCAATCTTGCCCTCCAATTACTGGCGGGTGAACAGGGACGAACAGTTAAGGACTGGCACCCAATCAATCCTCCCTGCCCTGGGCTTGAGCCCAGATGAAATGGCTGGCGAGGCGAGTGTGCTACCATCACGCCATTAAGGGTTTCAGACCATCCTCATAAAAGGCCAAATGCTCGTTAATCGCGGCGCCAAACTGCCCACGAAAAAGACTTGTACACAGCTCAAAACTGATGACGTTCGGACATTTCTCGACAGTGCTTCGTTTTCTTCCTGTTAGTATGGTACATCTGTAAATGTTTCATTAACGAAGAACAAATACAAATAATTGCCAACAGAACCTAATTAATCACCTTACCTATTCTAATTTAGGCCTAATTATACATCACATTCTAAAAATATAATAATTTTTTAGAAAATCCAGATTTTGAATATATAATGTTAAAATTGATGAGTGCGTCTGTATGGTCGGCCGATGGATAGACGAGCGTAGCCTATGGACGGATTGCTCTCCTCACCTTCATTTTCTTCTTCATGAAGCTCTGAAACGTCGAGGCTGTCCCAAATCTCAAAATTACTCGTCCGGCTCGTAGCCTCTGTATACCACAGAGGTCCTCTATCGATATATTTCATTAATGACGAATATCATAGAGCGGCGCGTAGTCCCCCGGTTAAGCAAACGCCACACGCGCTAGCAATGTCCTCCTGCATACCTCCCCGTCACGGGACATTATGAAACTGGTGCTGCTGGGTGAGTGATGACGAAACAAGTGGCTAATCATCTGCGCCTGCGCAGAAGAGACGCCATCGACGTATCTAGAGGTTCGGAGCGCCAGAACTCCCGTGTGACCTCTGCTATGGTTAGCGCCTGACTCAATGTGATGGATTCAACACAAGAAACTTTCTACTCGCCGTGTCCTTACACCGTCAAGAACACCTATGTCACTCTGTGGCCACGTCTGTGGTAGAAAATAATAAAATAATAAAAACTCTCGGAAAGATTTCTCAAAACGTATAAAACTATTTCTCGTTAGATTACAAAAAAGTAACTACAATAATCTCCCGACACACCGCCAGATGAATGAGCAATAGCAGAGTCAACAACAATTAGCGAGATGAACAGAAACTAACACTGGAAACAAGAACTATGGGTGTGATCATATTAAAGTTCTCGTACCATTTGGACAAATTCATTACTTAATTCGTTTTGTCGGGGACAGGAGGCTTGCGTATAAATATACTTTAGGCTTGTATCAAGCCCTCCCAAGGTCGAACTATTAATCCTTCCCATAATAAAACCCACATGAATTTCCTAACTCCCGGGTATTTATTTCCTGCTAGGTGAACAGAGGCACTGGGTGAAAGGAACCGTGCCCAACCATTTTGATTGTTGCCGCCGAAGGCGGCTAGTTTATTGTGCACCCCATACTCATCCTGTGAGCGGTAGCGCAAAAAGCATTACAGAGGGCACAAAAGGTCTTTATCAGACCTCATCTTAGATTATTACATTAACAATTACATCTTTCCTTCACACCTTATAGTTACAATGTCAGCTAGTTACAGAGTAAGTGCTATTTCAAGAGCTACATATTTACAGTAAGTCATCATACATTAATGGTAGGTCTACCAGTTCTGTCCCATCCGGGAATCGAACACAGGAGCCAGGAGTGTGAGTCGAGAACGAACACAACTGTTCCCTATTAAACAATACCTTGCATTGTAACAAAAGGGCCACAGGCGGCACGTCAGAGGTCGTTCAACTTTTTAAGAATCAATCTAATCGAGAGAGAGAAAGAGAAAGAAAAGTAGGATCACACCATAAACTAGAATATATATATGATTTCCAACCGGCGTGAGCCAGAAGGGCAGCCTAGCACCACCCCGCCATTATACACTCCTCGCCCTCTTGTGGGGAACACACAGGTCAAGGGCAACATGTCGTCCCGTACACCAACCAACATTTGTGAAAATATATAGCGAAACATTTTATAAGACAATAACTAAATTTGGATTATTATATAACAATGAAAGGCCATATATATATATACCTCATATACTCAGTTTCTAATTCAGAAGAACAAAACCGTCCTCGTATACTGTTGTTTTATCCGGACCCACTAGAGTGTAAAGCAGCAACAGGAGAACCGGGTATACTGCAGCTATCTCTTCGGTTTTGGTTTGGTGTGGAGGTTAAGGCCTTTGAACCCCTGGAGGGTTATTAAAAACCACCGCAATACCTTACTGACCAACAACACATGTATATATACACCGAGTAGCGGAACACAGGTGAGTATACTGTATACCCTGTACAATCTTGTGTGTTCGGGACAACCCTTAACAGCTGCTCGGACTGTGGCAACATACGTCATACATTAATATAAACAGTAAAAAACACAATCGAGAATTATCTGAAATTAATGACGGGAAATAATGTGCTAGGCTTACGATACATTGATGGAGGCTGTAAATATTCACCAAGATAGAATAATCAGTGCAACATGGATTTTTGTAGTTTTACTTAAAACAATTATTAAAATACTAGCAAGACTCGTTTCCTTTAAAGTAAATGAAGCATAGTTAAATAGATGTTAATTGTGCGTATGTATCCTACTCACACTTGTTCATAATCAAATACTGACTAACCTTACTTGCTCACTGGATTATCCAGAACCGCAGTTATTTTCCAAATTCTGTATAGCAATCTGCTCTGTTACAATTCATAAAGTTTAGTTTAGTTAATTTATTATGCACCCCATACCTATCTTGTGGGTGGTAGTGAAAAGGGTTACGGAGTCACATAATGCGCTCAGGGACTTAACCCCACAATTCATTTAGTTAAGCAAGTTACAATCTTGATGACCTAGTTACAAAATTCAATGCACATCGTCACATCATCAATGGGTTCGAGATCGACCACAAGTACAGTTTCTAAATTAAGCAACTGACATATGTGGAGAACTAATGTCACAATTGATATGTTTGTCCTACACACCGCCCCCCATCCAGTGGGCAGCGGTGGATAGGTTACAATCACTTAGTTACTACCTACAGTTAGCAAACTTGGGATATTTGGTTAAGATTTCTGGTAGCAGATCATTTTGAATGAAATATTTACACATCTTTGGAACATTTGTTACAGAAGCAAGAACCTCATACTACCAATTATAATATTGCTGCACAGAGTAAAGGTCTCGAATCTCTTTTGTATGGATACCTTCACACATAAATGTAACCCATCATAATGAGACAGACATTGCAGCCAAATTAGCGTGCAACAAAGATGAAGTTGAATTTGATCTAGGTATCCCCATCTCTACTGTAAAAATTATATTGGTCCAAACACTCAGGTCTGATAGGAAAGAAATTCCTGACTCCCAACGACCTGAAAGGACTAGTATAAAAAGCTATGATTTGTTCAGATCTGAAACCTATATCTATGGGCAGCACAAAACGTCCACCAGACTGTGCGACACAGTGGTTGGGTTACCGTTACCTGTGGCAGGTGGCTGCAGGTGACGGATCTCCCAATCCTGAGCACTCCAGGTGCAAACTCTGTGGGCAGGAACTACGGCATGATCTCCCGCACTACATCACCCGAATGCCCAGTTATTAGACCTTTCAGACCAATTGGCATGAGGTACCTGGAGCTTTGCAATTACTTTATTCACTCTCGTATACTTGAAGATATCCTCACAGTGTACCCAAAATTTGCCAGTGCAGGCTACGAAACATATGGCCCTGTATGTTGTTGCTAAAGATTCGCTACCTGGAACAAAAAGTTCCAAGTAGCACGGGCTATGGCCCTGTATGACTAACTATCCTGCAAGATGGGGTCTTTTATTATCACTGCTACCTTATTCACTCTTGTGCTCATGATATCCTCATAACGAACTCAGAGTCTGCCATTGCAGACTACTTACCACATGCCTCTGTTTGACTAACCATCCTGTGTGATGGGGATTTTTTAGCATCACGTAGCTAGCTTTTTGACACACTGTGCTCCCCTTCATATAGTCTAGGGTAGCTGCACAAATGCAGATGTACCTAATGTATTAATATTAAAAAAGTATCTGAATTCGTGTATCTTTTCGCAAATTATTCGCACCCTTTCCATCACATAGTAACGGAAAGGGTGCGAATAATTTTGTTGACAGTTTACATTTGGTCAGGTCTACAGCAGATAATGAGAATTCCCAGAGATACTTAAAACCTAGTCTAAAACGAGCAGTAGTTTCATCTAGAAGTCTGCTGATTTTATTGGATGATCCATAGATGCGTGGCTCCTCTTGCATGATAGTATGATGATATATGGAATTACTGGTGTCGATTTCACTTTCACCCGCAATGACGTAATGAGGCTACAGACGTAGCCCCAATGTGCAGGGCTTTCTCTCCGATAACCACTGACGAGAATGATCTTTCGCGCTCGGCTAGGGCAGCCCCAGACACGGGATTTCCCTGGCTCCGATTAATCGATATTGCTATCCCTGATATTTCAACCAATCCCAGAGTGACACGTGCCATCTGCCCTCTCATTGGCTGAAAGACTTGCGGAACAAGTAAACACGCCCGGAAAAGCCTAGGCAAAAAAAACTTTTTTTTTTTTTAGCTTTTCAAATGTAAACTCAAATATAAATAAAAAATCAGTGTCTAACATAATATATCCAAGACTATCACAAAGATATATATTTATAAGTATATACCGGTTATTGTAGGACTCTTAGGCTAAAGAAGCTGATATAAAATCAAAGTCAAGTAGCCTAGTCATAATATCGCGTCAATCTACATATATAAATTTATAAAAGAAACAAAAACTGCCACCTCGACACTAAGCGAAACTGGCGTACATATGTTTCTTACAAACATCAAAATACAAATGAGAGTTGTTTAATCAGTAGACAAATCCCACGTCACGCTTGCTACTTTGGCAGTGATTTTACAGCACTGCTGCTGTGCTCTCTAATATGACCCATTAGCAACGCCGGAGACTTTTATGTGACTAGAATGCACAAAAGCTTTGTTAAGAGACTATAAGTTATTAATTCATTTTGTGATTTAAATTTAAAAGTATAAAAGTTTCAGTATTATGACATTGTGAAGAGTATGTGGAGGTTTTCACCAGAATAAACAGTGCCTGGGTTAAGTATGCTTGCTGTGAAGCATGAGAACTGCCTGCAGGTTGTTAACACATGGGACCCACTGGTAGTTGCCCAGGGGCCCCATGAGGCTAATTTGTTCATGTGAGAACTCTTGGTAGAGTGGATAATTACTCCACCTCTCGCCTGGGATTCATATACTCTTTCAAATGTTATTTATAATATAGATAATACGTACATAACTAACGGTAATTCTGGACTTTAGCGGACCGTATAGGCCCATCATCTGGGTAATGATACATCACAAAACATCCACATAACAGTAGGAAGAATTCATCAACATCACAACAGTAATTCCCTCTTCTCTCTCACAAGAGATAGTGAGGGTGTTACTCAATTATTTACTACTAGTGTCTATTACTTAGTGTCTACTACTCTCACAAGAGCGAGAACTAGGCTAGTCCTCATTTCACACAAGTGGGAACTATATTAAGTCCTTCATACTTTCAGGAACTATATTAGGTCATACTTGTCTCACATTTATAATGAGTAATATTAATACTTCATTGTGTCGGGAGACAGGAGGACAGCGTGAATTCATACACGTTAGGCTTATATCGAGGCCCCTCCCAGGGTCGAATTACTAACCCCCTCCCAGGATGCAACTCCNCAAATTGGGTTGAGACCAGACTCACTCCCTCCCCCCCACCTCTGGGCACGGCGACCCGACTCCCCCCTACCCCTAGGCTCAGCGACCTAGGCCTAACTGTCAAGGACGATGACTGACTGTGCACTACGCTGGATAACACAAAAGCGATGGATGCACAAAGATAACCTCAAAGATAACGATAGGCGTAGCTGTAAACTAGGTGACCCGCGCGCAAGATAACTAACTCCGCGCGTATTATAATTGATTTGGGAGAGATGTCAGTACGGGTTCGACTCCCATAATGGGATAGGCCTTAAAACTTCCTGTCCTGACGCTTTAGTATCAAACAATGAGCGTTTTTGGAATTATAATTTTACAGTTAGCGATCCCGACACATGTCAAACACCACAAATAAAACATATTAAATTTAATAGTGTTTTAAAGTTAAACAAAATAGTGTTTTAACTTTAAACACTATTAAAGTTAAAACACTATTCAATAATATTTATTCCTGTCTACAAAATAATGTGCGTAGCTGAGACCTACAAAATATATAGACAATTCTAAATCGTTTAATTACGAGTCTGCCTTTTCTGATGAGTTCCTTCGCATGAATAAAGTCATGTAGGCTAGTAGTGTAGGCCGGTGGCTGAGCGAACAGAACACTGGACGCGTGATCCTGTGGTCCCGGGTTCGATCCCGGGCGCCGGCGAGAAACAATGGGCAGAGTTTTTTTTCACCCGGATGCTCCTGTTACCTAGCAATAATAGGTACCTGGGCGTTAGTCAGCTGTCACGGCCTGCTTCCTGGGGGTGGAGGCCTTGTTGAGGCTGCGGGGACACTAAGCTCCGAAATTATCTCAAATATCTCAAGATAGGCCTATATAGGCTACACACGTCATGTAGCCCCTGGTGTAGGCCTATAGGCTACACACGTCATGTAGCCCCTGGTGTAGGCCTATAGGCTACACACGTCGTATAGGCTACAAGACACATCAGCATTTCAGGTTAAAATATTTATGTCTTTGCTTTTGTTTTTAAAATGCCCAGTGTATATTTTATGACCAAATGTACATCAAACCCTTAAGTATTTGATATACTTGATAAGTATTTGATAAGTATACACCGAACCCTAGCTTTTCAGTGACAAGTGTCATGTTTCAAGTCACTATCACATGCATGCCTAACTTCAAGTCTTGGTCCGTATAAAATTTGGGCATAAAGTAAATCGTAAGTAATTTCTATGTTACTGGGTTTCTAAATTGCCTAATTGTCCTGTTAGTGAGTGTCTTTGACAGGGCTGTCAACCCTTTTCCCTTGGATAAATCAGGGATTAATAATAAGTAACAATTCCATATCTTGTTATTTTACCAGAAGAGAACATCTGCGTAGGTTTCCACTGGACAATTTCAGCAACGTGGAGAGGGGAAACCTGGTGCATGGGTAACAGCTTACCTACCCTGGCTTTTGGTACATAGGTTATTGTTGTTGTGGGGTTATCACTGTAGTATGTTATGTATTACGGTCCCTAGAGACGTGTGTATTGATGTAGTAGGACCCTAGACTTCAAGTTCGCCAGTGCATAGTGATTTAAAAGTTTATGACCAATAGTAATCTCATTCACCTGGGCTGTAGGAGATTCGAACCTTTGACCCCTCGTGTGAGTGGACGAAGCTCTATCGACCGACCCTATTGAACCCTGCTCCAGGGTTTGAGTCTCTTACAACCCAGGTGAATTAAATGTTTATTCCCTGGGAAGTGTGGATGACAGTTTACCAGTATTGACTCAAATGCTTCGGAGTTTTGTGCTATTAGGTGTAACTAGCTTTAGTCTACTGCACCAGTGTTTGTCTAAGTACCTTGTATGTCATGTAAATATTGCTTGTATTACATGTATTACCACTTGTTATGAATCCGCCCAGTAAACGGGTAGTTCGTCTTAGTCTGACCTCACCTTAGACATGTTTACACCTCCTCAAAGGAGAAATTCAGCACTACAAACATTATTGGGTTATACCTGGTTGACACCTGGCTGATGGGGTTCTGGGAGTTCTTCTACTCCCCAAGCCCGGCCCGAGGCCAGGCTTGACTTGTGAGAGTTTGGTCCACCAGGCTGTTGCTTGGAGCGGCCCGCAGGCCACATACCCACCACAGTTATGACTGGTTCGGCTGGTGGGAGTGGTGATGTGTGATCACCCCGTCCTCCTAAGGTGTCCCAACGTCAAGGAACCGTCGTACTAAAGTGCCCTTATCCTAACCTACCAGAGGACCCAAAACAGAAAATGGGACAGTACGTCAATTTCGCGAGCCACAACTATTTTCTAGTACGACAATTTTTGGCCGTAGGTAGAGTATACGGGAAAATGCGACGTTCTATTAGGAGGACGGGTTGGTGTGGTTCGGTTGGATGTGGGGAATAGAAGTGAAGTGAATAGAAGATGCTGGGTAACTCAGGCCAGGGTTAAGGAATAGTGGTGGGAGTGGTGTGGGTGGGGGAGGTGATGGGGGTGGTGTGGGTGGAGGAGGTGATGGGGGTGGTGTGGGTGGAGGAGGTGATGGGGTGGTGTGGGTGGAGATGGTGATGGGGTGGTGTGGGTGAAGGTGGTGTGGGTGAAGGTGGTGATGGGGTGGTGTGGGTGGAGGTGATGGGGGTGGTGTGGGTGGAGGTGGTGATGGGGTGGTATGGGCGAAGGTGGTGTGGGTGGAGGTGGTGATAGGGTGGAGGTGTGGGTGGAGGTGGTGATGGGGGGTGGAGGTGGTGATGGGGGTGGAGGTGTGGGTAGAGGTGGTGATGGGGGTGGAGGTGTGGGTAGAGGTGGTGATGGGGGTGGAGGTGTGGGTAGAGGTGGTGATGGGGGTGGAGGTGTGGGTAGAGGTGGTGATGGGGGTGGAGGTGTGGGTAGAGGTGGTGATGGGGGGGTGGAGGTGGTGATGGGGGTGGAGGTGTGGGTAGAGGTGGTGATGGGGGTGGAGGTGGTGGAGGTTGCAGCTCTCGGCAGCCACTTGCCCTCAGCCTCGCGTGCGCCCCCTGCTGTAAAAGCCAAATGACTTTTCTTTCATATCTTGAGCCGGCTACCCTATCCTCCTGACAAACCTGTTTACTCTAAAACTCAAGACGTCATTTACGACCCCTTCGCTCCGACCAGCCCGGGGGCCCTGCGCACACATACTTCGACCAGGGTCGTCCTCCAACTGTAATCAACAGTGAATCTCCTTGTCAACTCTCGCTCCTTTCCAAAGAGCGACTTAAAGGAGATCCAAACTAACGGGTCGTCCATTCCAATGTCTTTTAAAGAAACCCAAACACTCTTCCTCCCACCCAACCAAAAAGCAGCAACAAAAAAAATTGTACTTCTCGCGCGACCTGTCAATAAACGCTGGAATCTTCGCTTTAGGTATAACGATGTTTAAGACCTAACAGGACGGTCAAAGACCCAAATTATTGGGTTTCCAAGTTATTGCTCCGCTGTGTATAATTAAAACCAACACTTGGAGACGACTGGGGTATTTCTCGCGCTTTTTTAGGACCTAAATATCATATGACAGGAGTTTCAAGTCGGCGGTTCCCAGTTTACATGCGAAGATGACTCGGTTTACGGTCTTTCGGGCATGGAGTTTACAGTTATCTCCAAGGAGTGTGCATCAAGATTTCACATGTGTCAAGACTCATGCATCCCCTGATTGAAGCAGTGACAAGTGCTTCCGTCACACCTCTCACAGTGAGGCAGCAGAGTGAAGCAGTGAAACATACAACCCAAAATATGATGGGCTGTGCAAGTTTCCTGTTGGTCCGCAGGCGCCAGGATCTATAAAATGACAGCACATGCATTTTGACCTGGTCCCACCTGCCTAATACTCGGCCAAAAAGCAAGGCCTACGGTCATTCTAGAACACATTCCTTCCTTCTCTCCATGCAGTCCAGGAGAGCGGTCACAGGACGCGCAGGCAAGGCCGTCCTGTGACTGCTGGACGCGCCAGCGAGGCCTTCCTGTGACAACTAGCCGCATCCTGTGACCAGGTTACAAGTTCAACATCATGTTAACCAAAGACCCTTCACTTTACCTTGTTCCCCAGACCGTTAAAGATTGTTTACCGCTCATACATAAAGCCACAACACACCGATTCCATCTCAAACTGTACCTATCAAGCTTTTGGAGCAAAAAATTCAAGAAAAGTGCTCAGTTGAGCTGACGCTTTGATGCACACTCAAGATAACCTTGGGCTCAATTACTCGTGTTTGCTACTATGAGAAAAAACTCATCCAGATAAAAATATATTTCCATTTTCCAGTTGAGTCGAGGCGCCAATTAACACACACTGAAAGTCATCCTGTTGAAAAAAAAACGACGACAGAGGAAAAAAACAAGTTCGACGGCTCCTTCGCTTACGCGGTCAGTTGGGGAGCTTGGACAGGTGGCGCTGGGGTGTGGAGGGGGGCACAGGTGGTGTGGGAGGTGGTGCTGGGGTGTGGAGGGGGGCACAGGTGGTGTGGGAGGTGGTGCTGGGGTGTGGAGGGGGGCACAGGTGGTGTGGGAGGTGGTGCTGGGGTGTGGAGGGGGGCACAGGTGGTGTGGGAGGTGGTGCTGGGGTGTGGAGGGGGGCACAGGAGAGCAAGTAAGGCAAGTTGGTTGATATTTCTCCCTCCTAGAGTACCAGAGCTGGAGAGGAAGGAGAAGAAGGGAGAAGACACTAGACTACATCATGGGAAATCATAGAGATATAAGGCTCGTTCAGTGAGACAAAACGGGTATGTTAGCACTCATCTCAAGCAATATACAACATTCAAATTTCCTATAACCGATCTTTTCATATAAATTAAATATCATCAAAACTGGTAATCTTATTAGTATTATGGTATATATTTGTTTAATTAGCTCCTACTTGACCTCCACATCCCCTCCCCCCCACACACCATTCGTCTTATCGAACAGCTGGTGACACCTGTGTTATCTTGAGGTTATCTTGAGTGATTTCGGTGGGGCTTTAGGTGTCCCCGCGGCCCGGTCCTCCGGACCAGGGCCTCCACCCCCAGGGAAGCAGCCGTGACAGCTGACTCACACCCAGGGTACCTATTTTTACTGCTAGGTAACAGGGGGGGGCATAGGTGTGAAAGAACTCCGCCCATTGTTTCTCGCCGGCGCCTGGGATCGAACCCAGGACCACAGGAATGACAATTCCAGTCGTGTGTCCGTTCGGCCTGACCGGCTCCGATGGTGAACGTTATGAACAATGTGAACACACGCGTGGTATAGTGTATATACAACGCTGTATATACACTATATAAGTGTGATTATAACAAGGATTCTTCTCCGCCCCGACGACAGGCGGTCTCCGGGGTTGGGTCTCTGTGTCTTCTTTGACCAACTTCGAGGTCCACTGCGGAACTAGAGCCCCCTGGAGCAGTTCGATGCTGCCTTCAGCCTCGTTCTGACATTCCTGCGCGGCGCCTGGCCTCCACCCACCGACCACTACCAACCTGCACCAGCAACACGGCAAGAGAGGGTGCTGAGGGAAGGGGGGGGGGGGAGGAAGGGGTTGTAGCGAGAGTGGAAGAGGAAGGGGAGAGAGGGGACTGAGGGAGTAAATGGAAGGGAAAGGAGTGAACACACAAAGTATTCTTCCTCCTTTACTAGCGATGCCTAAGCTAAATAGAACAAATAACAACAATTATAAACAATTAAAGAAACGTAAATACCATATCTGCACTCAAATAGAGCTCTGTATTACAAATACGGAGCTCTATTTGAGCTCCGTATTTGTAAAATTACCAGCCTGTGTTCCCAGAATAAAATTAAATAATAATAAGTAGTAATATAATAATAGTAATAATAATAATAATAATGGACAAAAATTATATCGGGCGGAATCAATTTCCCCCAAACTAACCACATGTGCATCAATCAACTGAGGCATATATTAATTCCAAAGTCAAACAAGAGATGGCAGTGTGTGCCAGGAGTGTGAGCCCCTGCTTAAGTAACACCTGTGTCCATCTTAATTATCCGAGGTGCTCTTGAGGGCGGCCGACGGCCAATTATGGCAGTAAGAGCTGGATCTTATGCTCCCCCCCCCCACCCCCTCCTCTCACAGCCACACTCTTGGGGCGAGACTCACACTGACATAACCAAGAGTTCTGACCCTTGGTGTCGGGGCGTCCGCATCAGTGCCTGCTGGCCTGTGTTTGAGTGCACTGGTATGTCTGTTTCGGGGGTCGAGCTTCAGCTACTGGTTCACGCCTCTCGGGCTGCCATTAGTGGTGTCGGAAGTGAATATATTCGAGCTGTAAGTCGTTCTTGCGCTGTCTCAGGGTGAGTAACTTCTCCCAGTTTTAAATATTTGAAAATAATCGAAAACGTCATTTTGCCTGTTAGGCACATCGGACTCTTGCATACGTAGGTCAAGAAGTGTCGGTTTCTGGCTACTAGGCACTAATAAATGCTATATATTAATATAAAGTTTAATAATATTTTTTTGGTTTTTTTTTGTTTTTTTCTATATATATATATATTATATATCTATATATATATATATATATTATTATATATATATATATATAATTATATATATATTGGTAGCAGTCTTTCTTGAAACATATGTTGCTGAATATGACCGAAACGGTAAGATTAATATTCTAACACGAATCTTCTCAATATTCTAACGTTCTTCTTTACTGTCGAGGGTAATTGATAAATTAACTCTCCAAAATTCATTCTTTATTTTGGTCTGACGCCTGAACGCGTTTCGTAATGCTTATTACATTTTCAAAGGCTTAGTTACACATAATCGAAAGTGTAGACTTGTGTTAGAATTATAATCTTATCCCTTTCGGTCATATTCAACAATATATATATATATATATATATATATATAATATATATATATATATATATATTTATAATATCTATATTATATATATGAAGACATGACTGACAAACACAACTGACAAAAGGGTTAAGACAAACAGGGTATTAAGAGGGCCATAAACATGTAAACACAAGATGGAACACCAAACAATGGTTACTTCCAAATGGTTACGTTTAGGAAACCCTGGGTAAATACGGGTCTGGTGACTGATTTGTTTAT
>WNGS01163947.1:13198617-13239888 GCA_020271785.1 Procambarus virginalis | reverse complement strand
CACCAATATTGACAGACAAGCTCTTCTAGATGTTAATAGAAAAGCCACAATAGAAGCAGCCAGCAACTAGGGGTCTAAATGTAAAGCAATTGAGGATTGATTGATTGATGAAGATTAAGCCACCCAAAAGGTGGCCGGGCATGAATAGCCCGTAAGTGGTGGCCCTTTTGAACCATTACCAGTATCAATAGCTGATACTGGAGATCTGTGGAGGTGCGACTGCACCCTGCGTGACGGGAGATGTCTCCGGTGCAATTGATGAATCATGATGATCTTTATAATAATAATAATGAGAAAATCCACTAGGGCTGTGAGGTGGATTCGAACCTGCGACCCCATTATTGTCAAGCCACATACTCTACCACTATAATAATAGTAATAATAATAATAATAAGTCTTCAGTGCTCTCCAGATGTGGTAAGTCAGTGGGCTTGATTAATGTTTAACGGCTGCTGGAAACATTGTGAATTAAAGATTGATGTGTGTGGTATGTGTTGATGTCTGTCTGTCTTGCTCACACACACACACACACACACACACAACACACACACACACACACACACACACACACACACACACACACACACACACACACACACAGTACACACACACATACACACACACACACAGTACACACACCTGCCTACTGGGTGGAGGCCAGGCAACCCTTCCTCGTATCACCCTAGCCCTAACCTATATCACAATCTAAGCCTAACAATCTAATCTAGCGATGCGTTACGCTTTGAATAGGCTCCGGTTAGACAAGGTTAATTTAATTCCCCCCCCCCCCCCGTCTCTCTAAATACTACTCGACCAGTTCGGGACGGCACGGGTCCACTCGACCAGCCCGGGACGGCACCGGGTCCACTCGACCAGCCCGGGACGGCACCCGGTCCACTCGACCAACCCGGGACGGCAGCGGGTCTACTCGACCAGCCCGGGACGGCAGCGGGTCTACTCGACCAGCCCGGGACGGCAGCGGGTCTACTCGACCAACCGGGACGGCAGCGGGTCTACTCGACCAGTCCGGGACGCCAGCAGCGGGTCGACCAGTAGAGAGGCTCGCCCTTGAATACAGCTGATGCAAGAGGTATCTCCCGTCAAGAGGATTTATACCGCTTTCAGTAAGCCATCTCTTTGTAACAACAAATTATAACTTGACTCCTCCGAAGATCTTTTGTTATGGTTGCCGGGACGTCTGAACCCAAGAGTTATTCATCTTCACTTTCCTGCGACTCATGCACCGTGGGGCAGCATCTGGGCGGCGTGTGGACGACTCTGAGGCCATTCAAGACATCCCCAGAGGGAACCCAAGCGGAAGAAACACCCTTTCTCCAACACATTGTGTTTAGTTCTATGCACTTGGGGGAAACTTGAGTTCCCACCGTGTAGGTCACACCCTAAGGTCACACCCTAAGGTCACACCACAAGGTCACACCATGAGGTCACACCCTAAGGTCACACCCTAAGGTCACACTCTAAGGTCACACCCTAAGGTCACACCCTAAGGTCACACCCTAAGGTCACACCACAAGGTCACACCCTAAGGTCACACCCTAAGGTTACACCCTAAGGTCACAATCAACCATCTCAAAAGAGGGTTTTAGAATGATGCAGTTCCTTGAAAACCAATGCAGATGATACTCCAGTGATTGGTTGATGATGTTGACCAGACCACACACTAGAAGGTGAAGGGACGACGACGTTTCGGTCCGTCCTGGACCATTCTCTAGTCGATTGTGATGAGGAAGTAGAGACAGGCAATAAATAGGCGAGAGAGAGCTGAGGAGCAAAGTAAGGCAAAGTTGGTTGATAATTTCTCCCCTCCTAAGAGTACCAGGAGCTGGAGGAGGAGGAGAAGAAGGGAGAAGACACTAGACTACATCATGGGAAATCATAGAGATATAAGGCTCGTTCAGTGAGACAAAACGGGTATGTTAGCACTCATCTCAAGCAATATACAACATTCAAATGTCTATAACCGACTTTTCATATAAATTAAATATCATCAAAACTGGTATTATTATTATTATTATTATTGGTATATATTTGTTCAATTAGCTCCTACTGACCTCCACATCCCCTCCCCCCCCCCACACCATTCGTCTTTATGAACAGTGTGAACACTGGTTATCTTGAGGTTATCTTGAGATGATTTCGGGGNATGTGGGACATCAGATATGGAGGCTACCAATGTGTGACATCAGATATGGAGGCTACCAATGTGAGGACATCAGATATGAGGCTACCAATGTGTGACATCAGATATGGAGGCTACCAATGTGTGACATCAGATATGGGGCTACCAATGTGTGACATCAGATATGGGGCTACCAATGTGAGACATCAGATATGGAGGCTACCAATGTGGACATCAGATATGGGGCTACCAATGTGGAACATCAGATATTGGAGGGGCTACCATGTGGAAACATCAGATATGGAGGCTACCAATGAAGACTATCGGATAAGGCCAGCGATAAGGACTGCCTTGATCGGTAGCTTAGTGGTAGGAAGGTTTGGGGGGGCGGAAGTACCCCCCCTTAACCAGCGTCGTGGGGTACTGGGAGCAGTTACCACTGGGGACTACCACCACTGTGTACCTGCTACTCTTACTACGTGATGCTATCTCTCTCTCTCGGGTACCAGTCACACGGGGACCCTACCAGGACCAGCAGTACTAAACACAAGCTATGGAGACAAGGGCGAAGGAAACCATCAGGGAAAGCTTCTTGTGTTTCAGATTTACAAAAACGTCGTTTAGAACGAAGCGTCCATGTAGCACGGGCTATGGTGAGCCCGTAAACAGGGGGAAGCTGTTGTTGTTGTTATAGATTCAGCTACTCGGAACAAGTTCCAAGTAGCACGGGCTATGGTTAGCCTCGTGGACAGGAGATGTCTCCCGTGGAGGGGGAAGCACCAAGCCATTACTATATAGCACTGGGAAGGGGGTCAGGATAAGGATTGGGAGGGGACGGGGGAAGGAATGGTGCCCAACCATTGTGGACGGTCGGGATTGAACACCTCCTCCCGGCCCTCACCCTCGCCAACGTTATCAATGTTAATTTAACATCGACTCGTTATACCTGGATAATGTGACCACTTGGCTGTGAGTGAGGGCAGGTAGGGTTACCTCAGGCACTAGAGCGCCTGTAAGCGCCCGGCACTATGCGCGCCGGGGAGCCGGTCGGCCGAGCGGACAGCACGCTGGGCTTGTGATCCTGTGGTCCTGGGTTCGATCACAAGGGCCGGCGAGAAACAATGGGCATAGTTTCTTTCATCCTTATGCCCCTGTTACCTAGCAGTAAAATAGGTACCTGGGTGTTAGTCAGCTGTCACGGGCTGCTTCCTGGGGGTGGAGGCCTGGTCGAGGACCGGGCCGCGGGGACACTAAAGCCCCGAAATCATCTCAAGATGATCCCCTATTTTCCACCCCCAATCCTAGTGAGCCTCACCACCCAATATTTTGATGCCCCCAAGACAGGAAGTATGTTGTTGTTTTTAGATTCAGCTACTGGGAACAAAAAGTTCCAATTAGCACGGGCTATGGTGAGCCCGTAGTGAACTTACCTGGCACAGGAGCGGGGCTGTAAGAAGTAGCACGGGCTATGGTGAGCCCGTAGTGGGGACTACCTGGCTTATACAATGTATATGATGTAACTATAAACTGAGCTTGTAAAAGCACCTTAATCACCTTCAGTGATTAAGTGCTAATTGCCACACTAGTTTCTTTATCAGCTATCTCACCCTGTCAGAGTAAATGAGACAAATGTCTGTGAATGCATGTGTGTATATATGTATATGTGTGTGTGTATGTATATGTATGGGTATAAAGTATATATGGAAGCTGATCAGAATTACATTTCACCTTTGTAAATGCACATTAATGACACTATGTAAAGGAAACACACGAACACTTTATCTAAGGCATACGTAAATCTGTGTATCTATGTATTTACATATATAGGTTAGCTTAGCATTTTAAAAGCACCGACTCCCTTCTGTGAGTGAGTTTCAATAAACCCTTGAAATATATGTTTAACACATCTCTAACCCTGTCCATGGAGGACTGAAGAAAATGTATATATGCTGGTTAGCATTGTAAATGTGTGGCCACGTCTGTGGTAGAAAATAATAAAAATAAAAATAATAATAGGGCGGGGCTGTGCAGAAAGCATCTCAGGTCCACTCAAGTATCTAGACTACGACACCTGACTACTGCCCGAGAGGCTATGAAGTGTATGCACCAAAAGTCCCACAGATTAAGTGTAATGCAAGAGCAGCCCGCATACAGTTACACAGTTGAGAGGCGGGACCAAAGAGCCAGAGCTCAACCCCCGCAAGCACAATTAGGTGAGTACAGTGACGCAAAGTATTTGAATATTTCTGCAGCCACAGTTTCCATTTAATCAACTCAGTGTTAGCGGTGCTAACTCCCTGAGGTACTTGTAGCAGAGCCTAGGCCTAGCAGGTACTAATTGTAGCCTAGTTACCTGCTAACTAGCGTCTTCTTTCTAGACGTTAGCAGGTGTAACGTCTGGCCGTTAGCATGTCTCAGCAGGGTCTCCAGGTCAGTCCAGCAAGATATGTTACCGTGTGAAGATGGGGGCTGCCCCCATCACCCGAACACTTGATACACGCCCGAACACTCGGGTTTACAATGTTCGATAGTAGTCTTAGGCAGAGCAGATTATATCCGCAAATTCATGTATTTGAAGCTATAACAACGAGGTTGTTGACAACGTACAAATACACAATTTAGATAATGTTTGCATCAGGCAAACATAAATCTCAGGTAAAATTCAACAGGTCATATCGAAGGAAACAACATCCTGTAACCTAACTTAGCCACGAAGCTTATTTCTAACGTATGAAACGCTCTTAGTCTATCTCCTATCCTCCTGCCAAAAACTGACTAGTAACAAGCAGATGTCCTTTCGATCACTAAAACAAGCATATCCGAGTCTATGCCACAACCAACTCCTTCACGCAAGCCGTAAAAGGGCAGGCCACCCATGCAGTCAGGTTTGGGTGTTCTGGCACAAGCGCCAAGATCCCCTTCGTCGTGGTCTCCTATCTCTTGTACCCGACGCTTTTGTTATCAGAAACCAAGGGCTGTACACACTTTTAGACGACTGGAACGCTCCTTGTGGGGTTCAGTCCCACTCCTGCGACACACCGAGGCGTCCGGCTCTTTCTCTCACGTTTTTATCAAGACCAGTTTTTGTTCAGTTGTTTACACGTGTAAATTGTCAATGTTAATTTTACTAACCCCCGATAAGCTTGGTCGACTAGTCGTCCAACACTCCTGGTATGGTCGACGGGTCGTCCAACACTCCTGGTATGGTCGACGGGTCGTCCAACACTCCTGGTATGGTCGACGGGTCGTCCAACACTCCTGGTATAAGTACTGGCTCCTGGTATGGTCGACGGGTCGTCCAACACTCCTGGTATAAGTACTGGCTCCTGGTATGGTCGACGGGTCGTCCAACACTTCTGGTATAAGTACTGGCTCCTGGTATGGTCGACGGGTCGTCAAACACTCCTGGTATAAGTACTGGCTCCTGGTATGGTCGACTGGTCGTCCAACACTCCTGGTATAAGTACTGGCTCCTGGTATGGTCGACGGGTCGTCCAACACTCCTGGTATAAGTACTGGCTCCTGGTATGGTCGACTGGTCGTCCAACACTCCTGGTATAAGTACTGGCTCCTGGTATGGTCGACGGGTCGTCCAACACTCCTGGTATGGTCGACGGGTCGTCCAACACTCCTGGTATAAGTACTGGCTCCTGGTATGGTCGACTGGTCGTCCAACACTCCTGGTATAAGTACTGGCTCCTGGTATGGTCGACGGGTCGTCCAACACTCCTGGTATAAGTACTGGCTCCTGGTATGGTCGACGGGTCGTCCAACACTCCTGGTATAAGTACTGGCTCCTGGTATGGTCGACGGGTCGTCCAACACTCCTGGTATAAGTACTGGCTCCTGGTATGGTCGACGGGTCGTCCAACACTCCTGGTATAAGTACTGGCTCCTGGTATGATCGACGGGTCGTCCAACACTCCTGGTATAAGTACTGGCTCTGGTATGGTCGACGGGTCGTCCAACACTCCTGGTATAAGTACTGGCTCCTGGTATGGTCGACTGGTCGTCCAACACTCCTGGTATAAGTACTGGCTCCTGGTATGGTCGACGGGTCGTCCAACACTCCTGGTATAAGTACTGGCTCCTGGTATGGTCGACGGGTCGTCCAACACTCCTGGTATAAGTACTGGCTCCTGGTATGGTCGACGGGTCGTCCAGCACTATAAACATCTTTCCCGCTGAAGATGAGGCATCACTAATACCTCCGCTCAAGGTCGGAACTCCTGCGACCCCTCACCCCTCACTCCTCACCCTTCACCCCTCACCCTCACCCCTCACCCCTCACTCCTCACCCTCACTCCTCACCCTTCACCCCTCACCCCTCACCCGGCCACATATCCATGCACCTCTTCCTGTTACCCTTCACCTTGTAAGCCAAGAGATATTTTTTGTTCCTTTACGTTCGCTTCGTCCAAATACGGGAGATGACTTGGAAGAAGGAGGAGAGGTATGCGAGCATCTGGTTAACACTCACGGGATCTGACCTACAGCAACATGTCGGCCTTGAACCACATCGCTAATACGATATCGCTGGCGCCGTCTCCGCCCAAGAGTCCGGCGCGTCCATTGATGATGTGACGACTTATATTGAATTTTGTAACTAGCTCATCAAGATTGTAACTTGCTTAGCTAAATGAATTGTGGGGTTCAGTCCCTGAGTGTGCCTCTGCCTCCCATTATGTGCCTCTGTAACCCTTTCCACTACCGCCCACAAGATGGGTATGGGGTGCATAATAAATGACTAAACTAAACGGCGCGTCACTAAATGGGTTTACGACCCACTCTGCCCTCCACTCTCCAGTAATGGGTCCCCGCTGCCGAGTTTAACGATGGTGTTAGCAGACTCGCTTTCAGGCCAACTTTACGGCTGGATTCAGTAATCAAATTTATATACAACTTAAATGAGTGCGGTAAATACTTGTTGCGATAACGAGGCTATTAGCGGTACGGGTTCACGCCTGGCGACCGCTCTACAAGGGGGAGACATCTGGCGTCACGCAGGGTGCAGTCGCACCTCCACAGATCTCCAGTATCAGCTCTTGATACTGGTAATGGCTCAAAGGGGCCACCACTTACGGGGCTATTCATGCCCGTGCCACTTTTGGGTGGCTTAATCTTTATCAATCAATCAATCGACCGCTCTCCCTTGTCCACGCAGACGCAACCCGGCCTACTAACACAACAACGCATTTTTACGTAAACTTTACCTAAGTCCAAAAACTGTCGTACTAGAAAATGGTCGCGGCTGGCGAAAGTGACGTACTGTCCCGTTTTCTGTTTGGGTCCTCTGGTAGGTTAGGATAAGGGAACTTTAATACGACAGTTTCTTGACGTTGGGAAAACTTAGGAGGACAGGCTGGCTGACGACCACTGTAATCCCCCCCTCCCCTCCACGCCTCGCCCCACGACCCCTCCCTCCTACGCCTCGCCCCACGACCCCTCCCCCCCTACGCCTCGCCCCACGACCCCCCTCCCCCCCTAAGCCTCGCCCCACGACCCCCCCCCCTCGCCTTCTCTCTCAATCACTGGTTATAGAGCCAATGAGTTGATGGCTAATTGTAAATCCCGAACCAAACCAAACCACTCAAGAGAGGGCCCTCACCTCGAGCCTTACCCATGAGTCCAACTGAGCCATGGCCCCCACAGCCGTGGTGGGTCAGGGGCAGCAGCAGCAGCAGCCCACGCCTACGCCACATGACTCAGCCCTGTGTGCAGGGCACAGGCGGAGCCCCACTTGTTGTTGTTGTTGTTTTAGATTTAGCTACTCTGAACTAAATGTCCATGTAGCACGGGCTATGGTGAGCCCGTAATTGAGTTCGGTTATCGCGATAACCTTGTTACTGTGATATTTGGGCTAAAGTTTAAATGGCGGTGGGGTTTCCGCCTTTCTCCCGTTTCTATTCCGCTTCTGTTTTAGCACACTGGTTTTAGTCTTGTTTTAATAACATTATCTTGGTGGTGGATATTGACGCACAGTGTTCACTAGTGTGGCCCATTCTTACACTGCTTTTTCTAAACATTGTAGTCGCTGGGATTTGCAGCTAATGCAGCTGCTCTCCTTGGATGAATGTTGAGTTTGATGCGCAGTGTTTCAGTTGCTTCACATTCTAGTAAGTAATGCAATAGAGGCGCCTCTGCTTCTGTTCTACAGATATGACACTCTTTAACTATTGGGTGTATTACCTCCCAGCAGCACTTGTAGCCAAGTCTGAGCCTGTATGGCTACTGCAATGTCTCTGGATATCTTTTAGCAAGGCATGAGAGAAGTAACCAGTGACTTGTTCGTACCACATCACAGTGGATCTTCCTTCCGCTACTTTGGCTCTGTGGCGACTTTTGGTANGAAACAGTGCGTACCTGCCACCTTGATGGCCACTGTTCGAGTCCCCTGGTGGGTTGAGTGTCTAAACATTTATAAACTTCAAAACTTCACAGAGACACTTCAAGATGTCACACGACCAAAAACAACATTCACCACTCCCAACATCTGTCCCACCCCGGGCTATTCAAGCCCGTGCCACCCTCTTGTAGTGGCTAATTAACCTTCAACATTAACAACATGTTATAGGTGGCAATTCCCGCCAAACACACACCGAAACTACGACGTTGGTACAACGTTCGAACTAGTTTTAACACCTCTTAACCAGTTATAACAACCAATATAGCAAGTTGTAACAACGATCTAATACGTCATAAACACGTTAAGCCAAGATGTAACAACTTTATTACAAGTTGTAACAAGCGGAAAATAGAGACAGTTTTGGTTTGTGTTTCCAGGGTAACACATCCAGCCACCACAATCCCTGAACTATATGTTTAACACATCTCTAACCCTGTCCATGGAGGACAGAAGAAAATGTATATATGCTGATTAGCATTGTAAATGTCTGGCTACGTCTGTGGTAGAAAATAATATAAAAAAAGCCACCACAATGACATTGTCGGCTTATGATCAGTGCTATAGTCTCATCCTGGCTTAGCGCTTTCTCCTCATAATTTACCCCAACCATAATTAACAGACTTAACTATGTCTAAACGATCGACTCATCTCAACCAAGTGACAGTCTTACTACTTAACAAATCTCTATTTCAATCATCACTCCAGTTATGAAAGACTTAACTTACAAACAGAATAACTCATTCTTTCTATTAATTCTGACTATTGAAATATTCCAACCCGTTCTCGCACTTTCGTATAGTCAATATTGACTTATTTAATACGTGCATATGTAATTACAATTAATTTACTTAACCTATACCTATAATAGGTTAAGTAATAATTGTAATTACGAAGCAATAAGATGCTTATCTTAACATACTAAGTAGGTTAGGTAAGGTCGGTGTTTTCTATGAAGCTTTTCAAGGTAAACTAGTATGTTTAGTATGTCACATATGCACGTATTATTTTAAATAAGTCAATATTGACTATACGAAAGTGCGAGAACGGGTTGAAATATTCTGAATATTGAAAATATTCTGACAAATATCTCACCCACACACAACTTACATACTTCCTGGCCTATATTTACTTTACATTATTCACTACTTTTAATACAATATTAAAATATATTGCTCTAAATAATATACGTACATACAATAGTTTGTGAGAATTAATCTTGTTAATTAAATGGCTCCAACTTCCTAAATTAGTAAAGAATGCATTGATGAGTAAACAATGCATTGATGAGTAAAGAATGTATTGATGGGTAAACAATGCATTGATGAGTAAAGAATGTATTGATGGGTAAAGAATGCATTGATGGTAAAGAATGCATTGATGGGTAAAGAATGCATTGATGGGTAAAGAATGCATTGATGGGTAAAGAATGTATTGATGGGTAAAGAATGCATTGATGACTAAAGAATGTATTGATGGGTAAAGAATGCATTGATGACTAAAGAATGTATTGATGAGTAAAGAATGCATTGATGACTAAAGAATGTATTGATGAGTAAAGAATGCATTGATGAGTAAAGAATGTATTGATGACTAAAGAATGCATTGATGACTAAAGAATGTATTGATGAGTAAAGAATGTATTGATGACTAAAGAATGCATTGATGACTAAAGATGCATTGATGAGTAAAGAATGTATTGATGACTAAAGAATGTATTGATGACTAAAGAATGTATTGATGACTAAAGAATGTATTGATGAGTAAAGAATGTATTGATGAGTAAAGAATGTATTGATGAGTAAAGAATGTATTGATGACTAAAGAATGCATTGATGAGTAAAGAATGTATTGATGACTAAAGAATGTATTGATGAGTAAAGAATGTATTGATGACTAAAGAATGTATTGATGAGTAAAGAATGTATTGATGGGTAAAGAATGTATTGATGAGTAAAGAATGTATTGATGGGTAAAGAATGTATTGATGAGTAAAGAATGCATTGATGGGTAAAGAATGCATTGATGAGTAAAGAATACATTGGCTCTGTGTTTTTTTTTTGGGCAAAGAAAACGAGAGTAATGATACTGGTGATCGAAGGGGTACTGACCCATTCCAAGCAGAACATATTTACATCCACCCCAACACATTCCTACATGTCTAGCCTACGCTGGAAACACTCCAGGGATCCCACGCCTATTATGTTACTCGGTAATTTATCCTATAAATTAACAACCTTCTTCCCAAAACCCGTATTTACCCAGGGATTTTTGTTTATGAATTTAAACTAATCCAATTTATATTCATTGTTTCGTGTTATCTACTTTGTGTTGATAACGTTAAGGACTGTTCTCTGGTCAAGGTGTTCATTAGTGGCTCCTACAGAATGTATTGCAGCTCTGTAAGTAAATAAATCCACAAGGGTCGTGACGAGGGATCGAACGTACGTCCGAGAGGATCCCAGATGCTGCCTTAATCGAGAAACCCAGAGAGCTGCCTCCACCCCCAGGAAGCAGCCCGTGACAGCTGACTAACACCCAGGTACCTATTTTACTGCTAGGTAACAGGGGCATAGGGTGAAAGAAACTTAGTTCATTTGATGCATCAGGCTATTGTGATATCTGTGTGTTCTAAGAGTAACTTCACGCACTCATTACAACCATCTGCCAAATTTCTAATCAAATTAGCATTTAACTTCAATTAAATAAACCATTTAGTGTGTTCTTCATTATTCATTTGTCCTTATTTTCCCAACTGAGGACATTTTGTCTTAAGATAAAGAGTGTAGACACTCAATCATTCATACAATCATTCACTCAATTCACTAATACACCAGTTGATTGACAGTTGAGAGGCGGAACCAAAGAGACAAAGCTCAACCCCCGCAAGCACAATTAGGTGAGTACAATCTGGGCAACATACCAGTATATGTAGTATATCGAAACATTGCACATAATAAATTTGTGTCCTAGAATTCCAAGTACAAACTATCTAAGATGGCAGAAAGATAGTTGGTCTATCGCCATTCCAAATGTGACAATAGCATCCAGTATGAAAAAAAAAAGTTAACCCAATTTTGTGTTCAATTATGGTTGGCTCCGGAACTGGCAAATTATATTGAATTAGTTGATGAAATAATTAGTTAATTAAGACTCGGCTCATAACACAAGCATCATTGTAGTGGGAAGGCGAAGGGAACTATCAGGTGGAAAGCGCCAAGCCATTACCACTATATAGCACTGGGAAGGGATCAGGATTAGGGTTTGGGATAGGACGGGGGGGCGGCGTAGGAATGGTGCCTAACCACTTGTGGACGGTCGGGGATTGAACGCCGCCCTGCATGAAGCTCTACCGTCGCTCTACCGTCCAGCCCAAGTGGTTGGACCATTGTAGTGGGAATAACACCGCGGAACTTTCACTAAGTGCAACAAAACACAAGCTATGAGAGGCGCCTTGAACAATAACCCGCCGCCACAACATTGCAATAAACTGGAAGACTATTCCCGGTTATGGGGCCCCCGGGCCCCGGGCCCCCGGGCCCATTGTCTTGGGCCCTCCTGCACCAGGAACATTCTCCTCCCCCCCCTCGTCAGCCGGAACCCCATGCAGCTTGCAGAGTAAGACTGCTGACAAGGAATGTCAGTGACATATCTTGAGGTTATCTTGAGATGATTTCGGGGCTTTAGTGTCCCCGCGGCCCGGTCCTCGACCAGGCCTCTACCCCCAGGAAGCAGCCCGTGACAGCTGACTAACACCCAGGTACCTATTTTACTGCTAGGTAACAGGGGCATAGGGTGAAAGAAACTCTGCCCATTGTTTCTCGCCGGCACCTGGGATCGAACCCGGGACCACAGGATCACAAATCCAGTGTGCTGTCCGCTCGGCTGACCAGCTCCCTATAACAATAACTTAGTCAAGATAGTCCTAGTCTGAAGGGAAGGGAATTATCAGGGGGAAAGCACTAAGCCATTACGACTATATAGCACTGGGAAGGGGGGTCAGGATAAGGATCTGGGATGGGACGGAGCGGGAAGAAATGGTGCCCAACCACTTGTAGACGGTCGGGGATTGAACCCCGACCTGCATGGAGCGAGACCGTCACTCTGCCGTCCAGCCCAAGTGGTTGGGCAGTCCTAGTCTGAATAGACCTTGTCTAGATTCTTATCTTGTAATATTCCCCTAGGTCTATAGGCCTATGTTTACTCCAGGGTGTGGGTGTTGGTGGCGCAGCGGTAACGCACTCGCCTCACGAGCCCGGGCACGGGAGGGTGATTGACTGGGCACCAACCATTAACTGTTCATCCTGTAGTCATTGGGAATACTAGTACAGTAAGGGTTATTATAAGCTGAGGGAAAGCTCTCAGCCTGCTAACGGCAGTCAGAAGCGCTGAGGACCCCACCCGACGGTCCAGGACCCCACCAGACGGCCAGGGACCCCACCCGACGGGCGGGACCCCACCAGACGGCCAGGGACCCCACCCGACGGGCCAGGACCCCACCCGACGGTCCAGGACCCGACCCGACGGCCCGGGACCCCACCCGACGGTCCAGGACCCCACCCGACGGTCCAGGACCCCACCCGACGGCCCGGGACCCCACCCGACGGGCCGGGACCCCACCAGACGGCCAGGGACCCCACCCGACGGGCCGGGACCCCACCAGACGGCCAGGGACCCCACCCGACGGGCCAGGACCCCACCCGGCGGTCCGGGACCTCACCCGACGGTCCGGGACCCCACCCGACGGTCAGGACCCCACCCGACTGTCCGGGACCTCACCCGACGGTCCGGGACCCCACCCGACGGTCCAGGACCCCATCCGACGGTCCAGGACCCCATCCGACGGTCCAGGACCCCACCCGACGGTCCAGGACCCATCCGACGGTCCTGGACCCCACCCGACGGTCCAGGACCCCACCCGACGGTCCAGGACCCCATCCGATGGTCCAGGACCCCATCCAACGGTCATGGACCCACCCGACGGTCCAGGACCCCACCCGACGGTCCAGGACCCCATCCTACGGTCCAGGACCCCACCCGACGGTCCGGAACCTCACCCGACGGTCCAGGACCCCACCCGACGGTCCAGGGCCCCACCCGACGGTCCAGGACCCCATCCGACGGTCCAGGACCCCACCCGACAGTCCAGGACCCCACCCGACGGTCCAGGGCCCCATCCGACGGTCCAGGACCCCATCCGACGGTCCAGGACCCCACCCGACGGTCCAGGACCCCACCCGACGGTCCAGGACCCCATCCGACGGTCCAGGACCCCACCCGACGGTCCGGAACCTCACCCGACGGTCCAGGACCCCACCCGACGGTCCAGGGCCCCATCCGACGGTCCAGGGCCCCATCCGACGGTCCAGGACCCCACCCGACGGTCCGGAACCTCACCCGACGGTCCAGGACCCCACCCGACGGTCCAGGGCCCCATCCGACGGTCCAGGACCCCATCCGACGGCCCATAACATCCTTCGACTAGGTGACACAAGGTGCCAAGAGTGCCACCTACGTCACCCTCACCCCCACCACCTGCCCCCCCTCCTCACCCTCACCCCCACCACCTGCCCCCTCCCTCACCCTCACCACCAGCCCCCTCCCTCACCCTCACCACCTGCCCCCTCTCCCTCACCCCCACCACTTCCCCCTTCCTCACATAACCTTTGGAGTAAAATTGTCACGTTTTCTCATTTGTGAGGAGTGATGTTTACGGCGGGGTGAGGAACGTGTTAGATGAAGGAGGGGGGAGGCGTGCTGCCGACCCTCCACCACCACCCCCACTCCACCCAACAACCCCACTCCACCCCTCCACCCCACTCCACCCCTCCACCCAACAACCCCCACTCCACCCCTCCACCCCCACTCCACCCAACAACCCCCACTCCACCCAACAACCCCCACTCCACCCCACGACCACACTCCACCCCACAACCCCCACTCCACCACTCCACCCCACAACCCCACTCCACCCCTCCACCCCACAACCCCCACCCCACCTGTCGACCCCAACATTCACAGTGGGAATGTCGGACTCCTACTCGCCCATGGGAACACCCAACACAGTACACGGTGTCACTGTACACTGATCACAGTACACGGTGTCACTGTACACTGATCACAGTACACGGTGTCACTGTACACTGATCACAGTACACGGTGTCACTGTACACTGATCACAGTACACGGTGTCACTGTACACTGATCACAGTACACGGTGTCACTGTACACTGATCACAGTACACGGTGTCACTGTACACTGATCACAGTACACGGTGTCACTGTACACTGATCGCAGTACACGGTGTCACTGTACACTGATCGCAGTACACGGTGTCACTGTACCCTGATCACAGTACACGGTGTCACTGTACACTGATCGCAGTACACGGTGTCACTGTACCCTGATCACAGTACACGGTGTCACTGTACACTGATCGCAGTACACGGTGTCACTGTACCCTGATCACAGTACACGGTGTCACTGTACACTGATCGCAGTACACGGTGTCACTGTACACTGATCACAGTACACGGTCACTGTACAATGTACACTGTACAAGACAGTATGAGACTACAAGATGACCTAGACAGACTGCATGAATGGTCCAACAAATGGCTACTAAAGTTCAACCCGAGTAAATGTAAGGTAATGAAACTAGGCAGTGGAAACATGAGGCCAGACACAGGATACAGAATGGGAGATGAAGTACTTCATGAAACGGACAGAGAGAAAGATCTAGGAGTTGATATCACACCAGCCCTGTCTCCTGAAGTCTACATCAAAAGAATAACATCTGCGGCATATGCGAGGCTGGCTAACATCAGAACTGCCTTCAGGAACATGTGTAAGGAATCATTCAGAACCCTGTATACCACATATGTAAGACCAATCCTGGTGTATGCGGCTCCAGCATGGAGCCCGTACCTTGTCAAGCACAAGACGAAGCTGGAAAAAGTTCAGAGATATGCCACTAGACTAGTCCCAGAACTAAGAGGCATGAGTTACGAAGGAAGGCTGTGAGAAATGCACCTCATGACACTGGAAGACAGAAGAGTAAGGGGAGACATGATCACTACCTACAAAATTCTCAGAGGAATTGACAGGGTAGATAAAGATAAACTGTTTAACACGGGTGGTACGAGAACAAGGGGACACAGGTGGAAACTGAGTACCCAAATGAGCCACAGGGACGTTAGAAAGAACTTTTTCAGTGTCAGAGTAGTTAACAGATGGAATGCATTAGGAAGTGATGTGGTGGATGCTGACTCCATACACAGTTTCAAATGTAGATATATACCATATATACCATATATACGGGTCACATGGAAGGGATGTGAGAACGGGTGGGGGGAGGAGGGGGAAAGGATCGGTACCCAACCACTTGGACCATCAGGGATCGAACGCCGACCTGCATGATGTGAGATCGTCCCTGAACCACACATTAACCTACCTATGTGTTGACAACCAGTCCGTCCTGCCTGGTCAAGGTGTTAAACCTCTTGTGACTTCAAGCCTTAAGGGGAGCCGGTGGGCCGAGCGGCCAGCACGCGGGACTTGTGACCCTGTGGTCCTGGGTTCGATCCCAGGCGCGGCGAGAAACAATGGGCAGAGTTTCTTTCACCCTATGCCCCTGTTACCTAGCAGTAAAATAGGTACCTGGGTGTTAGTCAGCTGTCACGGGCTGCTTCCTGGGGGTGGAGGCCTGGTCGAGGACCGGGCCGCGGGGACACTAAAAAGCCCCGAAATCATCTCAAGATAACCTCAAGATAACCAAGATAACCAAAATAGGTACCTAGGAGTTAGTCAGCTGTCACGGGCTGCTTCCAGGGGTGGAGGCCTGGTCGAGGACCGGGCCTCCGGGACACTAAAAAGCCCCGAAATCATCTCAAGATAACCTCAAGAAGATAACCAAGATAACTTGTTCAGCAGGACCGGCGGAGCTGTGACAACTCAGATTTCAGGGACCGCAAGGAACAGCATCCACGTGAGGTGAGATGACGGGGGTAATACGACCCCTGCCGCCCCCCCCCCCCCCCCGCCTCACGCCCACGCCTACATGTCTTCCACAAGTATCCTACAGCTTCCCCGCCCACACCCGACCTTCGCAAGGCTTGCTGGCGGGCCCTGCTGGTCGGTCTAGACCTCACCACCAGGTAGTCACTATTAGGTAAGCACCATTCTTCGCTGTGTTGTTACGCCTCCTCCTCCTCCTCTTCCTCCCCCCCCCCCCCCGAGGAGGCGGTAAGGAGCACATGGGAGAGGGTAAAGAGTACTTTCGTCGTTGTTGTTATAAATTCAGCTACTGGGAACAAGTTCCAAGTAGCACAGACTATGGTGAGCCCGTAGTGGACTTACCTGGCACAGGAGCGGGGCTGTAACAAGTAGCACGGACTATGGTGATCCCGTGGTGAACTTACCTGACACAGGAGCGGGGCTGTAACAAGTAGCACGGACTCTGGTGAGCCCGTAGTGGACTTACCTGACACAGGAGCGGGGCTGTAACAAGTAGCACGGACTATGGTGAGCCCGTAGTGGACTTACCTGACACAGGAGCGGGGCTGTAACAAGTAGCACGGGCTATGGTGAGCCCGTAGTGGACTTACCTGGCACAGGAGCGGGGCTGTAACAAGTAGCACGGACTATGGTGAGCCCGTAGTGGACTTACCTGACACAGGAGCGGGGCTGTCGGTACTTTCGTGTCGAGTCGTTGCTATAAACTACGGCTTTCTCCAGGCGGCTCTTATGATCGTTTTATCCGGAGATGAGTCCGGATTTATTAAAATCGTATCCGGCCGTGGCCCGCGCTGAAGAGATGGGGATGGGGGGTTATGTATTTTTTTTATAATAGCTTAAAACGTGTTATACTGAGATTATTGTCTGTTAGTTTGGACGGTAATAGACGGGTCCAACCTGGTTATCTTGAGATGATTTCGGGGCTTTTAGTGTCCCCGCGGCCCGGTCCTCGACCAGGCCTCCACCCCCAGGAAGCAGCCCGTGACAGCTGACTAACACCCAGGTACCTATTTTACTGCTAGGTAACAGGGGCATAGGGTGAAAGAAACTCTGCCCATTGTTTCTCGCCGACGCCTGGGATCGAACCCAGGACCACAGGATCACAAGTCCGCTCGGCCGAACCTTTCCTCTTAAAAATAACGTCGCTTTTGGCCGTTTCCCAGTATGGCCGAAAATGGACGTAATTTGAAATTGAAAAAAAATTGAAAATAAATTTGGGATTTTTTTTTCAACCAGAGTAATTTAAGGGTCCTCTGGTAGGCTAGGTGGGCAGGAAATTCTCATAAAGTTGCGGCAAGTTGATCTTGTCCATTGTAAACTTAGACGGCATCGTGGAAATTGAAATTGAAATAAGTTTATTGAGGTAAAATACACACAAAGGGATGAGGTAGCTCAAGCTATTCTCACCCCGTTCAGTACATCGTGTTAATACATACATAGACACACATCACAAACATGATACATATTACCGAACATTCTGAGAGATAAACATGTACATTTCCTCCTTTACACAAGTACCAGGCATGATGGAGGTCGTCTTCCTTTTATGCAAGTTGAGGCCGCCTTCAGGGAGTTTATATATTTTTTTTGTACAGGTCTATTGAGATGCAGCCTGGCATTAGTGAAGTTGTTGTTGTTATAGATTCAGTTACTCAAAACAAGTTCCAAGTAGCACGGGCTATGGTGAGCCCGTAACTTACCTGGCACAGGAGCGGGGCAAGTAGCACGGGCTATGGTGAGCCCGTACTTACCTGGCACAGGAGCGGGGCAAGTAGCACGGGCTATGGTGAGCCTCGTGGACGGGAGATGTCTCTCCCCCATTAGTGAAGGTTGCCACTGGCTTTTATTGAGGTAGTCAAACCATCACCTAACTACAGACGATTACCTGAGGGGGATATCTTGAGATCTTGAGGTTATCTTGAGATAATTTCGGGTCTTAGCGTCCCCGCGGCCCGGTCTTCGACCAAGCCTCCTTTATTATTACACCCCTTCCCCCTCAGCAAGCAGCCCGTAGCAGCTGTCTAACTCCCAGGTACCTATTTACTGCTAGGTGAACAGGGGTATCACGGTGAAAAAAAAGAAACTCTGCTCATTTGTTTCCGCCTCCACCAGGGATCGAACCCTGAATCTCAGGACTACGAATCCCAAGCGCTGTCCACTCAGCTATCAGGCCCCTTTGAAATAAGTCTGGTCCACTTAGATTTGAGTGGTGGTCAGGCCTCTGCAGAACTTTGTCCACCACCAGGTTCGATCCCCGGTGCAGACGGAAACAAATAGGTAGAGTTTCTTTCACCCTGATGTCCCTCTTCACCTAGCAGTAAATAGGTACCTGGGAGTTAGGCAGCTGCTACGGGCTGCTTCCTGGGGGATGTGTAACAAAAAGGAGGCCCTGGTCGAGGACCGGGCCGCGGGGACGCTAAGCCCCGAAATCATCTCAAGATAACCGCGTCGGTTCCTACACTACTGGGGTTCGAGCCCCCAGTGAGGACTCTGGGGGAAGGGGGAGGGGGGGGGAGCTTAAGACCTGCACAAAATTCTCTCCGCTTGGGAAACTGCCGTACTCAACTCCCTCCCCTTGAGCAAACATTCTTCAAGCTGTACAAACATCTCTCTCTCTTGACAAGCTTTCTTCTCCTGTGTGTTCCTTGAATGGCGCCAGCAACTCCTGTCTTGCTTGAGGGGGTTGAGCAGGAGCCGTATGGGGCGGGAGGGGGTGAGGGACGTCGTGGGGAGGTGGGGGAAGAGGTTGTTGTGGGGGGGAAAAGACGGGGAAGTAGGGACGGGAGGAAGAAGAAGATGAAGATGAAGATTAAGCCACCCAAAAGGTGGCACGGGCATGAATAGCCCGTAAGTGGTGGCCCTTTTGAGCCATTACCAGTATCAAGAGCTGATACTGGAGATCTGTGGAGGTGCGACTGCACCCTGCGTGACGGAAGATGTCTCCCGTCGACGGGAGGAATATATTTAAAGATAATACATTTTGAACGCCAAAATACCCCCGGGTTAAATTGACGGGTGAATCACGGGCGCCAGTGCTTGAGGTGAGAGCGTGGGGGAGGAGGAGCGGCAGCAGGACACCCCGTGTCGGTGGGCGTCGCCTGGCACTGAGGGCGCGGTGACCAGGTGGGCAGCAGACCCGAGGCGGCGGCGCGGTCAGGCACCCGCGTCCGGCCTCGCGATTGGTGGTTTGCCGCGGCGGTGGGCGTCGCTATGCTGGGCGGTTAAACTAATATTAGGAGACGCCACTCCGCTCTCGACCGCCTGCGTGCACGCACGCCTCGCGCACGCACAGATACGCATAAAAAAAGAAAAAAGATAGTATGAATTAAAGGATACCCGCCCGGTTCCCACACCTATCGGCGATTAAGCACCACTTTCTCGCTCTTTATATAGGAATTTGGAACGTAATGATTCCGACACTTGGAACACATTGCTCTGTAAATCATATGGAACCAAGGTATTTTTTTTGTCTCTATTCGATATGAAATTACAGGGTCAAAAGCCACATGCAGATTGGATGACACAGTTCAGTTTCCAGGCGTCTGGAAGCACGAGTACCGTCCTTAAAGTCATTTTCTGGGTCATGGTAATGCCACCTGACAAGTGACAGCTCGTGTGTCAAGGCTCACCATTGTTGTGAATGGTTGTGACGAGATAATAGTTACAGGTAGGGTATAGAGGGGGATGGGCAGGGGGTAGGGGGCAGGTAGAGAAGGGGCAGTGTCAGCCACCTGGGGCCTTGTTGATCCTCTCTACCCCCTCCCTGCTCCCCATCCCTCACCACTTCCCCCTCTCTCATACCACTATAGCCTCTAGTACATGGTGTCTGATACCACTGCCCTCTTATACATGGTAGAGGTCAGCAGTACCTGCAGCAGCAGCAGCAGCAGCAGCAGCAGCAGCAGCAGCAGCAGCAGCAGCAGCAGCAGCAGCAGGTAGATGTTAGTTGTTACAGAGCCTTCCCACCACCACCACACCCACCTACATGTCCCAGCCCTGACTCACATACAACCATCTTAAGCAACATCTTATTCCACTTAGGCTTTGTGAGACAACATTCCTCCCACCACGCAACATCCGCCAGTACTGAAGGCGCCAGCACACCCACACAGTCTACCCTGTCTCCACCCACCACCCACACGCAGGTCTCCACCCACCACCCACACGCAGGTCTCCACCCACCACCCACACGCAGGTCTCCACCCACCACCCACACGCAGGTCTCCACCCACCACCCACACGCAGGTCTCCACCCACCACCCACAGACAAGTCTCCACCCAGCAGTCTCTCACATTAATTCCAGATCTTGGGATTAATCCCTGCGCTTGGAGGGGGGGGGGGAACTTCCCCAAGAGGCTGTAAATAATGACAGTTGTAGAACAGTCTGAGATGCAAACTGTCATTAGGAAGGAGTGACCTCGTCACCAACAAGGCCAGGGGAGGGGGGGGGGGGGTGATTGAGTCGAGTGAATGGAGCAGACCAGAGGCGGAGGCGGCCACCTGTGTAACCTGAATAAGCCGGCCGTCATTCACACACAATAGTCCGGCTTACAAAGGTCTCCAGTAAGGAGAGGGAAAGGCTCCATGCAAGGGCGCTGCCAATGTGTGACATCAGATATGGAGGCTACCAATGTGTGACATCAGATATGGGCTACCAATGTGTGACATCAGATATGGAGGCTACCAATGTGAGACATCAGATATGGGCTACCAATGTGTGACATCAGATATGGAGGCTACCAATGTGAGACATCAGATATGGGCTACCAATGTGTGACATCAGATATGGAGGCTACCAATGTGTGACATCAGATATGGGCTACCAATGTGAGACATCAGATATGGAGGCTACCAATGTGTGACATCAGATATGGAGGCTACCAATGTGAGACATCAGATATGGAGGCTACCAATGTGAGACATCAGATATGGAGGCTACCAATGTGTGACATCAGATATGGAGGCTACCAATGTGTGACATCAGATATGGGGGGCTACCAATGTGAGACATCAGATATGGAGGCTACCAATGTGTGACATCAGATATGGAGGCTACCAATGTGTGACATCAGATATGGAGGCTACCAATGTGTGACATCAGATATGGAGGCTACCAATGTGTGACATCAGATATGGAGGCTACCAATGTGTGACATCAGATATGGGGGGCTACCAATGTGAGACATCAGATATGGAGGCTACCAATGTGTGACATCAGATATGGAGGCTACCAATGTGTGACATCAGATATGGAGGCTACCAATGTGTGACATCAGATATGGAGGCTACCAATGTGAGACATCAGATATGGAGGCTACCAATGTGTGACATCAGATATGGAGGCTACCAATGTGTGACATCAGATATGGAGGCTACCAATGTGTGACATCAGATATGGAGGCTACCAATGTGTGACATCAGATATGGAGGCTACCAATGTGTGACATCAGATATGGGGGGCTACCAATGTGTGACATCAGATATGGGGCTACCAATGTGTGACATCAGATATGGGGGGCTACCAATGTGTGACATCAGATATGGGGGGCTACCAATGTGTGACATCAGATATGGAGGCTACCATTGTGTGACATCAGATATGGAGGCTACCAATGTGTGACATCAGATATGGAGGCTACCAATGTGTGACATCAGATATGGGGGCTACCAATGTGTGACATCAGATATGGAGGCTACCAATGTGTGACATCAGATATGGAGGCTACCAATGTGTGACATCAGATATGGGGCTACCAATGTGGGACATCAGATATGGAGGCTACCAATGTGGAACATGAGATATGGAGGCTACCAATGTGAGACATCAGATATGGAGGCTACCAATGTGTGACATCAGATATGGAGGCTACCAATGTGTGACATCAGATATGGAGGCTACCAATGTGAGACATCAGATATGGAGGCTACCAATGTGAGACATCAGATATGGAGGCTACCATTGTGTGACATCAGATATGGAGGCTACCAATGTGTGACATCAGATATGGAGGCTACCATTGTGTGACATCAGATATGGGGGCTACCAATGTGTGACATCAGATATGGAGGCTACCAATGTGTGACATCAGATATGGGGGCTACCAATGTGTGACATCAGATATGGGGCTACCAATGTGAGACATCAGATATGGAGGCTACCATTGTGTGACATCAGATATGGGGGCTACCAATGTGAGACATCAGATATGGAGGCTACCATTGTGTGACATCAGATATGGAGGCTACCAATGTGTGACATCAGATATGGGGCTACCAATGTGAGACATCAGATATGGAGGCTACCATTGTGTGACATCAGATATGGAGGCTACCAATGTGTGACATCAGATATGGAGGCTACCAATGTGTGACATCAGATATGGAGGCTACCAATGTGGAACATCAGATATGGAGGCTACCAATGTGTGACATCAGATATGGGGCTACCAATGTGAGACATCAGATATGGGGGCTACCAATGTGGGGACATCAGATATGGAGGCTACCAATGTGGAACATCAGATATGGAGGCTACCAATGTGGAACATCAGATATGGAGGCTACCAATGTGTGACATCAGATATGGGGCTACCAATGTGAGACATCAGATATGGGGCTACCAATGTGAGACATCAGATATGGGGCTACCAATGTGGGACATCAGATATGGGGGGCTACCAATGTGGAACATCAGATATGGAGGCTACCAATGTGAGACATCAGATATGGGGCTACCAATGTGAGACATCAGATATGGGGCTACCAATGTGAGACATCAGATATGGGGCTACCAATGTGAGACATCAGATATGGGGCTACCAATGTGAGACATCAGATATGGGGGGCTACCAATGTGAGACATCAGATATGGGGCTACCAATGTGAGACATCAGATATGGAGGCTACCAATGTGAGACATCAGATATGGGGGGCTACCAATGTGAGACATCAGATATGGAGGCTACCAATGTGAGACATCAGATATGGGGGCTACCAATGTGGGGACATCAGATATGGAGGCTACCAATGTGAGACATCAGATATGGAGGCTACCAATGTGGGGACATCAGATATGGAGGCTACCAATGTGAGACATCAGATATGGGGGGCTACCAATGTGAGACATCAGATATGGAGGCTACCAATGTGAGACATCAGATATGGGGGGCTACCAATGTGAGACATCAGATATGGAGGCTACCAATGTGAGACATCAGATATGGGGGGCTACCAATGTGGGGACATCAGATATGGAGGCTACCATTGTGTGACATCAGATATGGAGGCTACCAATGTGTGACATCAGATATGGGGGGCTACCAATGTGGGGACATCAGATATGGGGGGCTACCAATGTGAGACATCAGATATGGGGCTACCAATGTGAGACATCAGATATGGAGGCTACCAATGTGGGACATCAGATATGGGGGGCTACCAATGTGGGACATCAGATATGGAGGCTACCAATGTGTGACATCAGATATGGAGGCTACCAATGTGTGACATCAGATATGGAGGCTACCAATGTGGGACATCAGATATGGAGGCTACCAATGTGGGACATCAGATATGGAGGCTACCAATGTGGGACATCAGATATGGAGGCTACCAATGTGGGACATCAGATATGGAGGCTACCAATGTGGGACATCAGATATGGAGGCTACCAATGTGTGACATCAGATATGGAGGCTACCAATGTGTGACATCAGATATGGGGCTACCAATGTGAGACATCAGATATGGAGGCTACCAATGTGGGACATCAGATATGGAGGCTACCAATGTGGGACATCAGATATGGAGGCTACCAATGTGTGACATCAGATATGGGGGCTACCAATGTGGGACATCAGATATGGGGCTACCAATGTGGGACATCAGATATGGGGCTACCAATGTGAGACATCAGATATGGAGGCTACCAATGTGGGACATCAGATATGGAGGCTACCAATGTGGGACATCAGATATGGGGGGCTACCAATGTGAGACATCAGATATGGAGGCTACCAATGTGGGACATCAGATATGGAGGCTACCAATGTGTGACATCAGATATGGAGGCTACCAATGTGGGGACATCAGATATGGGGCTACCAATGTGTGACATCAGATATGGAGGCTACCAATGTGTGACATCAGATATGGAGGCTACCAATGTGGGACATCAGATATGGGGCTACCAATGTGTGACATCAGATATGGGGGGCTACCAATGTGAGGACATCAGATATGGGGCTACCAATGTGTGACATCAGATATGGGGGGCTACCAATGTGTGACATCAGATATGGGGCTACCAATGTGAGGACATCAGATATGGGGCTACCAATGTGTGACATCAGATATGGAGGCTACCAATGTGTGACATCAGATATGGGGGCTACCAATGTGTGACATCAGATATGGGGCTACCAATGTGTGACATCAGATATGGGGCTACCAATGTGTGACATCAGATATGGGGCTACCAATGTGTGACATCAGATATGGGGCTACCAATGTGTGACATCAGATATGGGGCTACCAATGTTGAACATCAGATATGGAGGCTACCAATGTGTGACATCAGATATGGGGCTACCAATGTGTGACATCAGATATGGAGGCTACCAATGTGTGACATCAGATATGGGGCTACCAATGTGTGACATCAGATATGGGGCTACCAATGTGTGACATCAGATATGGGGCTACCAATGTTGAACATCAGATATGGAGGCTACCAATGTGTGACATCAGATATGGGGCTACCAATGTGTGACATCAGATATGGGGCTACCAATGTGTGACATCAGATATATGGGCTACCAATGTGGAACATCAGATATGGGGGCTACCAATGAAGACTATCGGATAAGGTCAGCGATAAGGACTGCCTTGATCAGTAGCTTTAGTGGTAGGAAGGTTTGGGGGGGCCGGAAGTAGCCCCCCCCCTTCCTTAACCAGCGTCGTGGGGTACCTGGGAGCAGTTACCACTGGGGACTACCACCACTGTGTACCTGCTGCTCTTACTACGTCATGCTATCTCTCTCTCTCGGGTACCAGTCACACGGGGACCCTACCAGGACCAGCCAGTACTAAACACAAGCTATGGAGACAAGGGCGAAGGAAACCATCAGGGGAAAGCTTCTTGTTGTTTCAGATTTAGAAAACGTCGTTTAGAACGAAGCGTCCATGTAGCACGGGCTATGGTGAGCCCGTAAACAGGGGGAAGCTGTTGTTGTTGTTATAGATTCAGCTACTCAGAACAAGTTCCAAGTAGCACGGGCTATGGTGAGCCCGTAACTTACTTGGCACAGGAGCTGGGCAAGAAGCACGGGCTATGGTTAGCCTCGTGGACAGGAGATGTCTCCCGTGGAGGGGGAAGCACCAAGCCATTACTATATAGCACTGAGAAAGGGGTCAGGATAAGGATTTGGGATGGGATACGGGGTAAGGAATGGTGCCCAACCACTTGTGGACGGTCGGGGATTGAACACCTCCTCCCCGGCCCTCACCCTCGCAACGTTATCAATGTTAATTTAACATCGACTCGTTATACCTGGATAATGTGACCACTTGGCTGTGAGTGAGGGCAGGTAGGGTTACCTCAGGCACTAGGAGCGCCTGTAAGCTCCCCGGCACTATGCGCGCCGGGGAGCCGGTCGGCCGAGCGGACAGCACGCTGGACTTGTGATCCTGTGGTCCTGGGTTCGATCACAAGGGGCCGGCGAGAAACAATGGGCATAGTTTCTTTCATCCTTATGCCCCTGTTACCTAGCAGTAAAATAGGTACCTGGGTGTTAGTCAGCTGTCACGGGCTGCTTCCTGGGGGTGGAGGCCTGGTCGAGGACCGGGCCGCGGGGACACTAAAGCCCCGAAATCATCTCAAGATGATCCCCCTATTTTCCACCCCCAATCCTAGTGAGCCTCACCACCCAATATTTTGATGCCCCCAAGACAGGAAGTATGTTGTTGTTTTAGATTCAGCTACTGGGAACAAAAAGTTCCAATTAGCACGGACTATGGTGAGCCCGTAGTGAACTTACCTGGCACAGGAGCGGGGCTGTAACAAGTAGCACGGGCTATGGTGAGCCCGTAGTGAACTTACCTGGCACAGGAGCGGGGCTGTAACAAGTAGCACGGGCTATGGTGAGCCCGTGGTGGACTTACCTGGCTTATACAATGTATATGATGTAACTATATAACCTGAGCTTGTAAAAGCACCTTAATCACCTTCAGTGATTAAGTGCTTAATTGCACACTAGTTTCTTTATCAGCTATCTCACCCTGTCAGAGTAAATGAGACAAATGTCTGTGAATGCATGTGTGTATATATGTATATGTGTGTGTGTATGTATATGTATGGGTATAAAGTATATATGGAAGCTGATCAGAATTACATTTCACCTTTGTAAATGCACATTAATGACACTATGTAAAAGACACATCGAACACTTTATCTAAGGCATACGTAAATCTGTGTATCTATGTATTTACGTATATAGGTTAGCTTAGCATTTTAAAAGCACCGACTCACCTTCTGTGGTTGAGTGTTCAATAAACCCTTGAAATATATGTTTAACACATCTCTAACCCTGTCCATGGAGGACTGAAGAAAATGTATATATGCTGGTTAGCATTGTAAATGTGTGGCCACGTCTGTGGTAGAAAATAATAAAAATAAAAATAATAATAGGGGCGGGGCTGTGCAGAAAGCATCTCAGGTCCACTCAAGTATCTAGACTACGACACCTGACTACTGCCCGAGAGGCTATGAAGTGTATGCACCAAAAGTCCCACAGATTAAGTGTAATGCAAGAGCAGCCCGCATACAGTTACACAGTTGAGAGGCGGGACCAAAGAGCCAGAGCTCAACCCCCGCAAGCACAATTAGGTGAGTACAGTGACGCAAAGTATTTGAATATTTCTGCAGCCACAGTTTCCATTTAATCAACTCAGTGTTAGCGGTGCTAACTCCCTGAGGTACTTGTAGCAGAGCCTAGGCCTAGCAGGTACTAATTGTAGCCTAGTTACCTGCTAACTAGCGTCTTCTTTCTAGACGTTAGCAGGGGTAACGTCTGGCCGTTAGCATGTCTCAGCAGGGTCTCCAGGCCAGCTCCAGCAAGACATGTTACCGTGTGAAGATGGGGGCTGCCACCATCACCCGAACACTTGATACACGCCCGAACACTCGGGTTTACAATGTTCGATAGTAGTCTTAGGCAGAGCAGATTATATCCGCAAATTCATGTATTTGAAGCTATAACAACGAGGTTGTTGACAACGTACAAATACACAATTTAGATAATGTTTGCATCAGGCAAACATAAATCTCAGGTAAAATTCAACAGGTCATATCGAAGGAAACAACATCCTGTAGCCTAACTTAGCCACGAAGCTTATTTCTAACGTATGAAACGCTCTTAGTCTATCTCCTATCCTCCTGCCAAAAACTGACTAGTAACAAGCAGATGTCCTTTCGATCACTAAAACAAGCATATCCGAGTCTATGCCACAACCAACTCCTTCACGCCAAGCCGTAAAAGGGCAGGCCACGCATGCAGTCAGGTTTGGGTGTTCTGGCACAAGCGCCAAGACCCCCCTTCGTCGTGGTCTCCTATCTCTTGTACCCGACGCTTTTGTTATCAGAAACCAAGGGCTGTACACACTTTTAGACGACTGGAACGCTCCTTGTGGGGTTCAGTCCCACTCCTGCGACACACCGAGGCGTTCCGGCTCTTTCTCTCACGTTTTTATCAAGACCAGTTTTTGTTCAGTTGTTTACACGTGTAAATTGTCAATGTTAATTTTACTAACCCCCGATAAGCTTGGTCGACTAGTCGTCCAACACTCCTGGTATGGTCGACGGGTCGTCCAACACTCCTGGTATAAGTACTGGCTCCTGGTATGGTCGACGGGTCGTCCAACACTCCTGGTATAAGTACTGGCTCCTGGTATGGTCGACGGGTCGTCCAACACTCCTGGTATAAGTACTGGCTCCTGGTATGGTCGACGGGTCGTCCAACACTCCTGGTATAAGTACTGGCTCCTGGTATGGTCGACTGGTCGTCCAACACTCCTGGTATGGTCGACGGGTCGTCCAACACTCCTGGTATAAGTACTGGCTCCTGGTATGGTCGACGGGTCGTCCAACACTCCTGGTATAAGTACTGGCTCCTGGTATGGTCGACGGGTCGTCCAACACTCCTGGTATGGTCGACGGGTCGTCCAACACTCCTGGTATAAGTACTGGCTCCTGGTATGGTCGACTGGTCGTCCAACACTCCTGGTATAAGTACTGGCTCCTGGTATGGTCGACGGGTCGTCCAACACTCCTGGTATAAGTACTGGCTCCTGGTATGGTCGACGGGTCGTCCAACACTCCTGGTATAATTACTGGCTCCTGGTATGGTCGACGGGTCGTCCAACACTCCTGGTATAAGTACTGGCTCCTGGTATGGTCGACTGGTCGTCCAACACTCCTGGTATAAGTACTGGCTCCTGGTATGGTCGACTGGTCGTCCAACACTCCTGGTATAAGTACTGGCTCCTGGTATGGTCGACGGGTCGTCCAACACTCCTGGTATAAGTACTGGCTCCTGGTATGGTCGACGGGTCGTCCAACACTCCTGGTATAAGTACTGGCTCCTGGTATGGTCGATGGGTCGTCCAACACTCCTGGTATAAGTACTGGCTCCTGGTATGGTCGACGGGTCGTCCAACACTCCTGGTATAAGTACTGGCTCCTGGTATGGTCGACGGGTCGTCCAACACTCCTGGTATAAGTACTGGCTCCTGGTATGGTCGACTGGTCGTCCAACACTCCTGGTATAAGTACTGGCTCCTGGTATGGTCGACTGGTCGTCCAACACTCCTGGTATGGTCGACGGGTCGTCCAACACTCCTGGTATGGTCGACTAGTCGTCCAACACTCCTGGTATGGTCGACGGGTCGTCCAACACTCCTGGTATAAGTACTGGCTCCTGGTATGGTCGACTGGTCGTCCAACACTCCTGGTATAAGTACTGGCTCCTGGTATGGTCGACGGGTCGTCCAACACTCCTGGTATAAGTACTGGCTCCTGGTATGGTCGACGGGTCGTCCAACACTCCTGGTATGGTCGACGGGTCGTCCAACACTCCTGGTATGGTCGACGGGTCGTCCAACACTCCTGGTATAAGTACTGGCTCCTGGTATGGTCGACGGGTCGTCCAACACTCCTGGTATAAGTACTGGCTCCTGGTATGGTCGACGGGTCGTCCAACACTCCTGGTATAAGTACTGGCTCCTGGTATGGTCGACGGGTCGTCCAACACTCCTGGTATAAGTACTGGCTCCTGGTATGGTCGACTGGTCGTCCAACACTCCTGGTATAAGTACTGGCTCCTGGTATGGTCGACGGGTCGTCCAACACTCCTGGTATAAGTACTGGCTCCTGGTATGGTCGACTGGTCGTCCAACACTCCTGGTATAAGTACTGGCTCCTGGTATGGTCGACGGGTCGTCCAGCACTATAAACATCTTTCCCGCTGAAGATGAGGCATCACTAATACCTCCGCTCAAGGTCGGAACTCCTGCGACCCTTCACCCCTCACTCCTCACCCTTCACCCTTCACCCCTCACTCCTCACCCCTCACTCCTCACCCTTCACCCCTCACCCCTCACCCGGCCACATATCCATGCACCTCTTTCCTGTTACCCTTCACCTTGTAAGCCAAGAGATATTTTTTGTTCCTTTTACGTTCGCTTCGTCCAAATACGGGAGATGACTTGGAAGAAGGAGGAGAGGTATGCGAGCATCTTGGTTAACACTCACGGGATCTGACCTACAGCAACATGTCGGCCTTGAACCACATCGCTAATACGATATCGCTGGCGCCGTCTCCGCCAAGAGTCCGGCGCGTCCATTGATGATGTGACGACTTATATTGAATTTTGTAACTAGCTCATCAAGATTGTAACTTGCTTAGCTAAATGAATTGTGGGGTTCAGTCCCTGAGCGTGCCTCTGCCTCCCGTTATGTGCCTCTGTAACCCTTTCCACTACCGCCCACAAGATGGGTATGGGGTGCATAATAAATGACTAAACTAAACGGGCGCGTCACTAAATGGGTTTACGACCCAACTTGCCCTCCACTCTCCAGTAATTGGGTCCCCGCTGCCGAGTTTAACGATGGTGTTAGCAGACTCGCTTTCAGGCCACACTTTACGGCTGGATTCAGTAATCAAATTTATATACAACTTAAATGGTGCGGTAAATACTGTTGCGATAACGAGGCTAATTAGCGGTACGGGTTCACGCCTGGCGACCGCTCTACAAGGGGGAGNAGTTCTTTCTAATATCTCTGTGGCTCATTTGGGCACTCAGTTTCCACCTGTGTCCCCTTGTGCGTGTGCCCCTTGTGTTAAATAGCCTGTCTTTATCTACCCTATCAATTCCCTTCAGAATCTTAAATGTGGTGATCATGTCCCCCCTAACTCTTCTGTCTTCCAGCGAAGTGAGGTTTAATTCCCGTAGTCTCTCCTCGTAGCTCATACCTCTCAGCTCGGGCACTAGTCTGGTGGCAAACCTTTGAACCTTTTCCAATTTAGTCTTATCCTTGACTAGATATGGACTCCATGCTGGGGCTGCATACTCCAGGATTGGCCTGACATATGTGGTATACAAAGTTCTGAATGATTCTTTACACAAGTTTCTGAATGCCGTTCGTATGTTGGCCAACCTGGCATATGCCGCTGATGTTATCCTCTTGAGATGTGCTGCAGGAGACAGGTCTGGCGTGATATCAACCCCCAAGTCTTTTTCTTTCTCTGAATCCTGAAGAATTTCCTCTCCCAGATGATACCTTGTATCTGGCCTCCTGCTCCCTACACCTATCTTCATTACATTACATTTGGTTGGGTTAAACTCTAACAACCATTTGTTCGACCATTCCTTCAGCTTGTCTAGGTCTTCTTGAAGCCTCAAACAGTCCTCTTCTGTTTTAATCCTTCTCATAATTTTGGCATCGTCCGCAAACATTGAGAGAAATGAATCGATACCCTCCGGGAGATCATTTACATATATCAGAAACAAGATAGGACCGAGTACAGAGCCCTGTGGGACTCCACTGGTGACTTCACGCCAATCGGAGGTCTCACCCCTCACCGTAACTCTCTGCTTCCTATTGCTTAGGTACTCCCTTATCCACTGGATCACCTTACCAGCTACACCAGCCTGTCTCTCCAGCTTATGTACCAGCCTCTTATGCGGTACTGTGTCAAAGGCTTTCCGACAGTCCAAGAAAATGCAGTCCGCCCAGCCCTCTCTTTCTTGCTTAATCTTTGTCACCTGATCGTAGAATTCTATCAAGCCTGTAAGGCAAGATTTGCCCTCCCTGAACCCATGTTGGCGATTTGTCACGAAGTCTCTTCTCTCCAGGCGTGTTACCAGGTTTTTTCTCACGATCTTCTCCATCACCTTGCATGGTATACAAGTCAAGGACACTGGTTCCTGAGCCTATTGGGCTCTATCATATCTACACTTGAAACTGTGTATGGAGTCAGCCTCCACCACATCACTTCCTAATGCATTCCATTTATCAACCACTCTGACACCAAAAAAGTTCTTTCTAATATCTCTGTGGCTCATTTGGGCGCTCAGTTTCCACCTGTGTCCCCTTGTGCGTGTGCCCCTTGTGTTAAATAGCCTGTCTTTATCTACCCTATCAATTCCTCTGAGAATCTTGTATGTGGTGATTATGTCCCCTCTAACTCTTCTGTCTTCCAACGAAGTGAGGTTCAATTCCCGTAGTCTCTCCTCGTAGCTCATACCTCTCAGCTCGGGTACTAGTCTGGTGGCAAACCTTTGAACCTTTTCCAGTTTAGTCTGATGCTTGACTAGATATGGACTCCAGGCTGGAGCCGCATACTCCAGGATTGGTCTGACATATGTGGTAAACATACTCCAGGATTGGTGGTGTATTGCTCTTGAGGTGAGCCTCAAGTGTGACGTCTGGAGTGACACTTGCAACTTCTCAAGCAACTTCTCTGGAGAAGTTGCTTCCTCTGTCCGTCGAGATCTCACCAGCCCAGCGCCCCCTACCTCAGTCAACCTAACCTTGCACTCATTTGGGTTGAATACAATTATCCATGCATCTGCCTCTCGAGTTGCAGACGTCCTGTTGAAACATTGTACACTCCTCTGTTTCAATTCATGTCATCAGTTGTGTGTGTGTTTGTGCTGCTGTTTCACAGAGCACATGGCAACGATTGCACTATGGTCGTACATGATTGCAACCTGTCCAGAAAACAAAACAAAATAGGCTGTTTGTGTAATTAGTTGTCAAAGCACGTCCTCTCTTGGAGGTGCGTGCGAGCGTGGGTGTGTGCGTGTGCACGTGCGTGCAGATAAAGCTAACGGTCCGAGTGAGGTGTGTTTATATTAACTGATACATACATACATATTCAGTGTGCCTGTACAAGCGTGTGCACTTAACGAGATACATGAATGTGTGTACGGCAGAAGAGGGACACACACACACACACACACACACACACACACACACACACACACCACACACACACACACACACACACACACACACACACACACACACACGCGCGCGCGCGCGCGCGCGCACACACACACACGCACGCGCGCACGCACACACACACACACACACACACACACACACACACACACACACACACACACACACACACACACACACACACACACATATGTAAGGCCAATCCTGGAGTATGCAGCCCCAGCATGGAGCCCGTACCTAGTCAAGCACAAGACGAAGCTGGAAAAAGTTCAGAGGTATGCCACTAGGCTAGTCCCAGAACTAAGAGGCATGAGTTATGAGGACAGACTACGTGAACTGCACCTCACGTCGCTGGAAGACAGAAGAGCTAGGGGGGGACATGATCACCACATACAAAATTCTCAGGGGAATTGACAGAGTGGACAAGGATGGATTATTTAACACACGTAGTACACACACAAGGGGACACAGGTGGAAGCTGAGTACCCAAATGAGCCACAGAGACATTAGAAAGAACTTTTTCAGTGTCAGAGTAGTTAGTAAATGGAATGCATTAGGCAGTGATGTGGTGGAGGCTGACTCCATACACAGTTTCAAATGTAGATATGACAGAGCCCAGTAGGCTCAGGAACCTGTACACCAGTTGACTGACAGTTGAGAGGCGGGACCAAAGAGCCAGAGCTCAACCCCCGCAAACACAAGTAGGTGAGTACACACACACTACCTCGGAAGATCAGACTTACTTTGATAAAAACTCAACTATATAACACGACAGGATATACCAGAGATATAGGATATAGAACACAGGAAGGGGGGGGGGGATCCAGAGAGACCATAGACCCCCAAATCTCCCCCCCTCCCCCCTGGTCCCCTCCCTCTCTCCCCCCCCCCCTAACCCCTCTCATCACACATCTCTCCTGGGCCCTGCTGTTATCTCCTGGGCCCTGCTGTTATCTTATGGGGCCCTGCTGTTATCTCCTGGGCCTGCTATTATCTCCTGCTATTAATGTTCTCTTGTGCCTACGTACGCATTATGCTGCTTTGTATGTTAATAGTTTTCGCCAGGCAAAAAAAAGTATGCTTTTGTGGTATTTCTTCTGTTTTTCCCCCGTTGGGTTCCCCCAGAAACAGCAGTTGCAACAGCATTCAGTGCATATTGCAACAGTAAAGGCAACAGCCCATAGTGGCTCTTGCAACACCATATGCAACAGGCCTCAGTGAATCTCGCAACATCAGCTACAACAATCCTCAATCACTACAAAAAAAACTCCAAATTAAAGTCAACCAGACATTTGAATTTGCCACATAAAACCACACAATGTTCAGTGAATACAAGTTCCAGCGCCTTTGTCATGGTAACAAGGAAGGAATCAAACCAGAAACAAGATGAAACACTCAAAATTATATTTTAGAAACACAAAAATCAACCTGGAAGACCTGGGAGTAATCATGTCTTAGACAAAAATCAACCTGGAAGACCTGGAGCCAGATTCACGAAAGCACTTACGTAAACACTTACGAACCTGTACATCTTTTCTTAATCTTTGGCGACTTTGTTTACAATTATTAAACAGTTAATGAGCTCCGAAGCACCAGGAGGCTGTTTATAACAATAACAACAGTTGGATAGGACGTTTTCATGCTTGTAAACTGATTAATAAATGTAACCAAAGCCGTCAAAGATTGAGGAAAGATGTACACGTTCGTAAGTACTTGCGTAACTGCTTTCGTGAATCTGGCCCCTGGGGAGTGATCACGTTGGTAGACCTTACTGTGACAGAACACGATATAAATTAGCTGTCACAACTGCAAGAAAAATGACAGGTTGGGTGACAAGAACCTCTCAAGCAAGAGATGCCAGAGTAATGATGGTGTTTAGTAACCAGTAACTTTAGTAAAGTTTTAGTAAAGTAATGAAGGACATAATAGTGCTCAGTAGCGTGGCATATTTCCCACTTTGAGACATTGCTGACCTGGTAAACAAAAGCCGCCAAGATTGATGAAAGATGGACAGGTTACTTATACTAGACTTGGGGCTGGACGGTAAAGTGACGGTGTTCATGCAGGTCGGCGTTCAATCCCCGACCGTCTAAGTAGTTGGGTACCATTCCATGCCCCCGTTCCATCCCAAATCCTCATCCTGACCCCTTTCAAGTGCTATATAGTCGTAATGACTTGGCCCTTACCCCTGATATTTCCCTCCCTGCCGTTGATCAGTGCCGGTTATAATGCTTCAACCACGACCACATCTGCACGAAAGTTGCAAGAGTCCTCACGTAATAATTTTCGGGAGAACAGCTCCACGACAGACCCAAGACACGAACGACAGACTTAACACACGAACGACACCTAGCCAAGGGACCCCACAAGAAGGAGCACCGACCCGTCAGGACTGTACCAGATACCAACTCGACGACGTGTCGGAAATAATGGGGAAATAAGCTCTGAAGCCCAATGATGAAGATGACCAATCACCGAGGACATAAGACAATGCCCAGGGGGGGGGGCATTAACCCCCCAAAACCCTGAGGGCAGATGACCCCAGACATTCGCCCCCCCCCCACATTGCGAGGCCCTCATATATATTTCTCACTAAGACAAAGCAAGACAGTTGAACCACTGGTATTAACCCCCAGGTTTAACCAGGAAGGAAGGAAGGAATTTGCAGGGAAAGCGCCAAGCCATTACGACTATATGGCTCTGGGAAGGGGGTTAGGATAAGGATTTGGGATGGGACGGGGGAAAGGAATGGTGGCCAACCCCTTGTGGACGGTCGGGGATTGAACGCCGACCTGCATGAAGCGAGACCGTCGCTCTACCGTCCAGCCCAAGTTTAACCAGGCGTGCGAGGATATAAACGCCTAAGCACGAATACACGGAGGAATTACACGAACGACGAAAGAAAACGGTAGGAGGAAGCGGTACCAAATGACCAGAACGGAACACCTCAGAGACAGAAGACAAGTCCAGAGACAATGCGTTACTGACAGCAGTAAATAAAGCAAAAACATAACAGTAAAGTAAAGAGTAATTTACTTCTTTCTTTGTAATTTCTTCAAAAACATCAAGACAAAAACAGCAGCAAAGAAAGTAGTGAGGAAACTGAGGACGGGGAAGAGACAAGCATACAGATGACAACAAGGCCTATAAGAACGCTTCAATGGGAATATTGCGTTAGTCATCACAAGTGATGAATAATGCATGACACGAGGGTAAGTGTAGCTGACCAGCCCACCTCACGCAGGTGATGAGTCACAATAACGTGGCTGAAGTATGTTGACCAGACCACACACTAGAAGGTGAAGGGACGACGACGTTTCGGTCCGTCCTGGACCATTCTCAAGTCGAGTGTGAGATTGTGATCTAGCCACCTCACCTCTAGGAGCAACCCGCCCTCTCTGCCTGCCACCCCCCGCCCGCCCATCAACTTACAGCCCCGCTCCTGTACCAGGTAAGTCCACTACGGGCTCACCATAGTCCGTGCTACTTGTTACAGCCCCGCTCCTGTGCCAGGTAAGTCCACTACGGGCTCACCATAGCCCGTGCTACTTGTTACAGCCCCGCTCCTGTGCCAGGTAAGTCCACTACGGGCTCACCATAGCCCGTGCTACTTGTTACAGCCCCGCTCCTGTGCCAGGTAAGTCCACTACGGGCTCACCATAGTCCGTGCTACTTGTTACAGCCCCGCTCCTGTGCCAGGTAAGTCCACTACGGGCTCACCATAGCCCGTGCTACTTGTTACAGCCCCGCTCCTGTGCCAGGTAAGTCCACTACGGGCTCACCATAGCCCGTGCTACTTGTTACAGCCCCGCTCCTGTGTCAGGTAAGTCCACTACGGGCTCACCATAGCCCGTGCTACTTGTTACACCCCCTCTCCTGTGCCAGATAAGTCCACTACGGGCTCACCATAGCCCGTGCTACTTGGAACTTTTTATTGTTAGTAGCTGAATCTAAAACAACCGGCCGCGCCACCACACTCCATGTTTGGAGCCGGGGATTACAAGCTTCCTTCCCACGTGGTCAGCCCATCACAGCCACATAAGGACCAAACAAGCAGTACTGCGAGGAGGCAGCACCTCTTTAGTGCTAAAGATCCGTGTAACCTTGCACCTCACTTATTTGAACCGCCAATCCTAGACCATTGTAAGTCATGTGCTAGTCGGCTTAATTATGTTCCAAGTTTTGCTAGAAAAGTACTTCATTTACTCCCAAAAGCTGGTGCAAATAAGCAGCTCGTCTTCATAAACAATGGCGGAATGGTCGTTAATCCGGCCGGCACCCTCCCCCTCCCTCCCTTGTATATAAATGAAAAAACACTTGACACACGTGTTTTACAACTCATTATGGTCGGTTTTTTCTTCAACACTCCTCCACTCACTTCCTGCGTTTGATTTGTAGCCCAACCTCATCCACTTGCCTGTCCTCATCCACTTGCCCGTCCTCATCAACAACGTCAAATGCTCGTTAACCCAGTCTCCAACTGATGTTCGAACATTTCTCAAAACGCTGCTTTGCTGACATCAGCCCGTCCTCCTAACAAAGACCCAAAAGTCATTCCATCCAGCCGCCAAACCCTTTCCTTACGAATGAAAAACGGTTTACACACGACTCACAACTGATGACGTTCGAACACTTCCGGAACAAGTGCTTCACTGACGACTTTTGTTCGAACCACAACGCTGTAAATGCTTCACTCACGTAGTACAAATACAAATAATCGCCAACAGAACCTCAGATACGGCAAATATGAGGATCTTAAACATAATACAGGGTACAAAACACAATCAAATCTGCCCATAGAAGGAAAGCAACATGTAAAGGATTTGGGAATAATGATGTCTGACGACCTAACGTTTAGGGAGCATAACCAAGCAAATATTGCGTCAGCCAGAAAATAATAGGATGGATTACGAGAACTTTCAAATCCAGGGATCCCATCACAATGGTTGTACTCTTCAAGTCACTTGTGTTGTCCCGTCTTGAGTACTGCTCAGTACTCACTTCCCCCTTCAGAGCAGAAAAGATTGATGAAATAGAGGGAATACAGAGAACATATACGGCATACATAGACGAGATAAAACACCTAAATTATTGGGATCGTCTCAAAGCTCTCCAAATGTACTCATTAGAAAGGAGACGAGAGAGATATCAAATAATATACACCTGGAAGATACTGGAGGACCAAGTTCCAAATCTGCACAGTAAAATAACAACGTACTGGAGTGAACGATATGGAAGAAAATGCAGAATAGAACCAGTGAAGAGCAGAGGTGCCATAGGCACAATCAGAAAACACTGTATAAACATCAGAGGTCCGCGGTTGTTCAACACCCTCCCAACGAGCATAAGAAATATTGCCGGAACAACCGTGGACATCTTCAAGAGAAAACTAGATCATTTTCTCCAAGGAGTGCCGGACCAACCGGGCTGTGGTGGGTAAGTGGGCCTACGGGCCGCTGCAAGCAACAGCCTAGTGGACCAAACTCTCACAAGTCAAGCCTGGCCTCGGGCCGGGCTTGGGGAGTAGAAGAAGAACTCCCAGAACCCCATCAAGCAGGTATATATATTGTTATGGTACGATGTATTAGCAAAGGATAGGCTGTGGTAGGCTCGGTGGGTTTTACAAATTGTGAGTGAAGGGCGTTGTGTAGAACGTGACTCGTAGCTCTGTTAAGAGGATTACCACGTCCTGGTTGAGTGGTTAGCCCTGGTGGGGGAGTGAACGACATCCCACTGTGGTTACGGAGAGCCTCCCATCCCACTGGTTATCCCACCCGACCTCCTACACCTTCTTCTAATACATCGCCGCATTTGACGTATATTCTACCTAAGGCCATAAATGGTCGTACTAGAAAATGGTTGCGGCTCGCGAAACTGACATACTGTCCCGTTTTCTGTTTTGGGTCCTCTGGTAGGTTAGGATAAGGGCACTTGAAATTGACCGTTTTCTTGACGTTGGGACATCTTAGGAGGACGGACTGACGTAGGACATCACACGTTGGCTCCAGTGGACGTTTCCGCAACCCGTTCTCTCCAGCGTTCCCCAACGTCAACAAACCGTCGTACTAAAGTGCCCTTATCCTAACCTATTAGAGGACCCAAAACAGAAAACGGGACAGTATGTCAATTTTGCGAGCCGCGACCATTTTCTAGTACGACCATTTATAGCCTTAGGTAGAGTATACGTCAAATGCGACGTGCCATTAGAAGGACGAGTTACGTCTGCCCGTCATTCTGGACGTGAACAGACTCCTCCACCTGATAATCAATCAACCTCCTCAGGTTGACAGACCAAGCAACTCCTGACAGCTGGGTGGACAGCGCTTCGGATTCGTAGTCCTGAGGTTCCGGGTTCGATCCCCGGTGGAGGCGGTGACAAATGGGCAAAATGTTTCTTTCGCCCCGATGCCCCTGTTACCTAGCAGTAAATAGGTACCTGGGAGTTAGTCAGCTGTCACGGGCAGCTTCCTAGGGGTGGAGGTCAAGTCGAGGACCGGGCCGCGGGGACACTTGCCCCGAAATCATCTCAAGATAACCTCAAGATAACAGGATAACTGCATCATACCCTATACACTGGATTTCATATTTACAGCATTTAATATGTTGACATTTATTTTAAACCGGAGTGTTTACATGTAACTTATGAAGCGTTGAGCCCTGTTTGCCTGTGGATTACCTGTGGTCAGCCTTCCCTGGTTATTGTCTGTCTGTCCTAGTAAGGCGGTCTTCACAGCCCCAAGGCCCCCCTACATAGCCATCATAGCCTGGTTGAACAAGTAACACCAGCACAAATGTATCCAATTCTCTTTAAAGTTGCCGCTGTTCTTCCAGCAACTTATCTAACATTTGTTGCAAGTTGACTGAAAATTGATGTGTGTGGTGTTTACACTCTGGTCCCTACACGTGCTCCCTACACGTGCTCCCCACACGTGCTTCCTACACGTGGTCCCTACACGTATTCCCTACACGTGTTCCCTACACGTGCTCACGGCGCCCGGGCTCTTGGCGGGACATATTTTACACTTCCTATATCTCACTATACACAAAACAATGCTAAATTAACGCACGTCACCTAAAACCAACACAAATTAAATATATATACGCACACTGCGTATACGGAATGTTTCAAAATATGAGCATAACGTAGCTTAAGCTTCGTGGATACATGATACTTATGTGTGTCCCTCCAGAGGACGGCCCTCTGGCCACACATTACCATAAATCCCGACACTCACACACACACACACACACACACACACACACACACACACACACACCACACACACACACACACACACACACACACACACACACACACACACATGCACACACCCATGCGCGCGCCTCATTAACCGCTCTCTAGCACGGGCCGCTGTTGCAACAGGCTTACAGGGATGAGGAAGTGTTGCTGTGTTGCAACACCTCCTGGAGGACCTGGAGGCTCTAGAGACCCCTAGAGACCCCTAGAGACCCCCTAGAGACCCCCTAGAGACCCCCTGGAGACCCCTGGAGGCCCTGAAAGTGGGCTACCCTGACGAAGCAGTCTTACCTCCTCCCGTTGATGACTTGCCTGAAAAATAAACAAGAACATTATATACATCACAGAAGGAAAACAGACAAGTACATCACCCCACAACTAACACCCCATTATCTTCTCGATGGAGCTTACAAATACACATTTTCTGACAAATACTTTGTTACTTGTTCATTAAAGAATAAAAATGATATACAAACTGATGCTTAGAATGATGAATTTACCACCACCACTACACCTGTGCCCCCCCCCCCCAGGTCAACAGCTGGTGTGGTGCGATGTTTCTAGTCTTAAATCGTCCCAATAAAGTGGATGTTTGTTCAATCGTCCCAATAAAGTGGATGTTTGTTCAATCGTCCCAATAAAGTGGATGTTTCCTCACGTTCCAATAAAATGAACTGTTCCCCCCCCCCCCCACCCCAGCCAGGCCCCAGGAAATTAAACTCCACGTAAAATAAATGATCTTAGAATGTAAAGAATGACTCAAAGAATAGACATGTAGACTATTACTAGCACCGTAATATTTCAGACCATCACAATAGGCAGGTGATTTGGGTGGGGGGGGGCGTTTACCCCCCCCCCAATCGTACATATGTGAGCCACATCCGCCCAGCGCAAATCCGTTGATCATGAAAAACTTCTTGTAACGGATTG
>WNGS01163947.1:13144352-13155992 GCA_020271785.1 Procambarus virginalis | reverse complement strand
GCAATTCCAGAACGCTGTCCGCTCGGCCGGGAGCCACGTGCCTGTGCGCGCGCGCGCCTTCCCCCCCCCCCACCGTACCCCCACTATCAGTGTCCTATGATCAATCAGAGTGGATATAGATGTTAATTCTTGAGTCGCCGTGGGGCTGGCGGCGGCGATGAGAGACTTCACCGACTAAGTAGAGGGCCCCGCCGCTCAGCCTAGCACTGAACCCGTGAAATTGACAGGAAAATTGTAGGCATGAAGGTGGTGTTCGCTGTGAGTATTATTACCACTGCTGCTCCGGGTGCTACTGCGAGGGGTCTTGTGTTTAGGGAAGTACTCGGAGGAGGAGGAGGAGCAGGAGGAAGGCACCGAGCCCCGGGAAGGCTATGTTGCTTGGGAGAGGAGATTATTAATGGGTTAAATACAGAGAGAGGTTTCTGTGTGAGGCGTTTGTGTGTGTACTCGCCTATTTGTAATCACTTGTTTGTGATTGCGGGGGTTGAGCTTTGGCTCTTTGGTCCCGCCTCTCAACCGTGTGTGTGTGTGTGTGTGTGCGCGCGTGTGTGCGTGCGTTGGAGGATCAAATGCGTATGTGCGTCGTAGTTGGTAGTGCCAGTTACATATATACAAGAGTGGTAGGATCCTGCTTCAGCTTCTGGGCCCCAGCCTTTCAAACTATTTGTCGCCTGTTGCAATGGTTATCGATCCTTTTCTTTCTGATCCAACTTACATTTGAAACACTGTACAGAGTTACCCCTAAAGCACTTTCCCTCTTTGCTCATGCGACTTGTTCATTCTCTTACCTTAAGTGCTTCCTCTCATCCCTATGGCTCGCCTGAGCATGCAACCATATTCGCTGCACCCTTCCCCTGTTAAACATCTTTCTACACTTTATCAGAACTTTCTATATCGTGATCATGTCGCCTCATTTCCAGCATAGAGAGATGCAGCTCCCTCAAGTCTTTCTTTGTAACTCGGTTCTCTCTGTTCGGGTTCCAGTCGTATAGTGAACCTCCGGACTGTGTAGCGATCCTCTTCACTTGTTTATGTGGAAGTCCAGAGTGAAGTAACACATGTTAGCGGTGATGTACACAGTCTACGACGCCCTGCCGGTGTTGGTCTCCAGGATGGTGAAGGGGCTGGGCGGCCGCCGGCCCGGTGGCCTCCAGTAGCCCTGGCTGCAGTTGGGGCCCCTCTCAGCGCCTTCGCCACCATCCCTCTCTCAGCGCCGTCGCCACCACCCCTCTCTCAGCGCCTTTGCCACCACCCCTCTCTCAGCGCCGTCGCCACCACCCCTCTCTCAGCGCCGTCGCCACCATCCCTCTCTCAGCGCTGTCGCCACCATCCCTCTCTCAGCGCCTTCGCCACCATCCCTCTCTCAGCGCCTTCGCCACCAACCTTCTCTCAGCGCCTTCGCCACCACTCCTCTCTCAGCGCCGTCGCCACCACCCCTCTCTCAGCGCCGTCGCCACCATCCCTCTCTCAGCGCTGTCGCCACCACCCCTCTCTCAGCGCTGTCGCCACCACCCCTCTCTCAGCGCCTTCGCCACCAACCTTCTCTCAGCGCCTTCGCCACCACTCCTCTCTCAGCGCCGTCGCCACCACCCCTCTCTCAGCGCCGTCGCCACCATCCCTCTCTCAGCGCCGTCGCCACCACCCCTCTCTCAGCGCCGTCGCCACCACCCCTCTCTCAGCGCCTTCGCCACCGCCCCTCTCTCAGCGCCTTCGCCACCGCCCCTCTCTCAGCGCCTTTGCCACCGCCCCTCTCTCAGCGCCTTCGCCACCGCCCCTCTCTCAGCGCCTTCGCCACCGCCCCTCTCTCAGCGCCTTCGCCACCGCCCCTCTCTCAGCGCCTTCGCCACCGCCCCTCTCTCAGCGCCTTCGCCACCGCCCCTCTCTCAGCGCCTTCGCCACCGCCCCTCTCTCAGCGCCTTCGCCACCACCCCTCTCTCAGCGCCTTCGCCACCACCCCTCTCTCAGCTCCTTCGCCACCACCCCTCTCTCAGCGCCTTCGCCACCACCCCTCTCTCAGCGCCTTCGCCACCACCCCTCTCTCAGCGCCTTTGCCACCACCCCTCTCTCAGCGCCTTCGCCACCACCCCTCTCTCAGCGCCTTCGCCACCACCCCTCTCTCAGCCCTTCGCCACCACCCCTCTCTCAGCGCCGTCGCCACCACCCCTCTCTCAGCGCCGTCGCCACCACCCCTCTCTCAGCCGTCATCTGTGTTCCATACCCGGCAGTTCCTCATACTGCCAGCCACCCCACCACCAGAAGTATGGCCTCCCCCCCCCCCCTTCCCGGTTAGCCACCTCCTCCCTCTCCCCCTCTCTGTAGCACCAGTCAGAAAATCCATCACCCTGGCTTGACAAAAGCATGATATCCAAGACATTGAATTTGACTAACCCAATTTATCATGGACCTCCCCCCCGAGCCCCCCACTCGAGCCGCTACACCTCACAAACAGCTTTTGTTTACACCTGGCCGGGGGCGGCGCCCCCCTTCACCTGCGCACAGGGCAAAACCTCTCCTCTCGCACGTCGCAATAGCGTTTACAACCCTTCGACCTTTTCATCTGAGATGAAAGGTCCGCAACGAAGGTGTTCGTTGTGGTCTTGGAAGAAGGAGAGAAAAAGATGTCAAAAGGATCTTGGTGGGTGGGGGGGGGGAGTGCAAATAGTGATACATAAAGTATCTAAAGGCCATTCTCCTGCCCGGGTGACGTAGGGGGCCAGACCTTACGTGAGGGTGTTGCATAGCTCTTTTTTTTAAGCCCAAGACACTCGTGTTACGAAGCCAATATATATATATAAGACAAAGCTGAGGTTCTTGACTTCAGCAGAAGTGCCGCTGTGATTTGTCTCGGTATGTTGTTTGATCCTCTGTGGCCCTGTCCTCCTCCTCCTCCTCCTCTTCATTCTCCTCTTCATTCTCCTCCTCAAGCGTGAAGGCTCTGGAGAAGAGCAGGTAAAGGACGGAAGGGAAGGAAATTTACATGTGAAGAGGAGAGGGAGAGGAGCCAGGCAGGTATGGGCAGGGCTGACTACTAGAATCACCCGTTGAGTGGTGCTCTAGCGTTGTGAGTGGTGCTCTAGCGTTGTGAGTGGTGCTCTAGCGTTGTGAGTGGTGCTCTAGCGTTGTGAGTGGTGCTCTAGCGTTGTGAGTGGTGCTCTAGCGTTGTGAGTGGTGCTCTAGCGTTGTGAGTGGTGCTCTAGCGTTGTGAGTGGTGCTCTAGCGTTGTGAGTGGTGCTCTAGCGTTGTGAGTGGTGCTCTAGCGTTGTGAGTGGTGCTCTAGCGTTGTGAGTGGTGCTCTAGCGTTGTGAGTGGTGCTCTAGCGTTGTGAGTGGTCCTCTAGCGTTGTGAGTGGTCCTCTAGCGTTGTGAGTAGTGCTCTAGCGTTGTGAGTGGTGCTCTAGCGTTGTGAGTGGTGCTCTAGCGTTGTGAGTGGTGCTCTAGCGTTGTGAGTGGTGCTCTAGCGTTGTGAGTGGTGCTCTAGCGTTGTGAGTGGTGCTCTAGCGTTGTGAGTGGTGCTCTAGCGTTGTGAGTGGTGCTCTAGCGTTGTGAGTGGTGCTCTAGCGTTGTGAGTGGTGCTCTAGCGTTGTGAGTGGTGCTCTAGCGTTGTGAGTGGTGCTCTAGCGTTGTGAGTGGTGCTCTAGCGTTGTGAGTGGTGCTCTAGCGTTGTGAGTGGTGCTCTAGCGTTGTGAGTGGTGCTCTAGCGTTGTGAGTGGTGCTCTAGCGTTGTGAGTGGTGCTCTAGCGTTGTGAGTGGTGCTCTAGCGTTGTGAGTGGTGCTCTAGCGTTGTGAGTGGTGCTCTAGCGTTGTGAGTGGTGCTCTAGCGTTGTGAGTGGTGCTCTAGCGTTGTGAGTGGTGCTCTAGCGTTGTGAGTGGTGCTCTAGCGTTGTGAGTGGTGCTCTAGCGTTGTGAGTGGTGCTCTAGCGTTGTGAGTGGTGCTCTAGCGTTGTGAGTGGTGCTCTAGCGTTGTGAGTGGTGCTCTAGCGTTGTGAGTGGTGCTCTAGCGTTGTGAGTGGTGCTCTAGCGTTGTGAGGGGTGCTCTAGCGTTGTGAGGGGTGCTCTAGCGTTGTGAGGGGTGCTCTAGCGTTGTGAGTGGTCCTCTAGCGTTGTGAGTGGTGCTCTAGCGTTGTGAGTGGTGCTCTAGCGTTGTGAGTGGTGCTCTAGCGTTGTGAGTGGTGCTCTAGCGTTGTGAGGGGTGCTCTAGCGTTGTGAGTGGTGCTCTAGCGTTGTGAGTGGTGCTCTAGCGTTGTGAGTGGTGCTCTAGCGTTGTGAGTGGTGCTCTAGCGTTGTGAGTGGTGCTCTAGCGTTGTGAGTGGTGCTCTAGCGTTGTGAGTGGTGCTCTAGCGTTGTGAGTGGTGCTCTAGCGTTGTGAGTGGTGCTCTAGCGTTGTGAGTGGTGCTCTAGCGTTGTGAGGGGTGCTCTAGCGTTGTGAGTGGTGCTCTAGCGTTGTGAGTGGTCCTCTAGCGTTGTGAGTGGTGCTCTAGCGTTGTGAGTGGTGCTCTAGCGTTGTGAGTGGTGCTCTAGCGTTGTGAGGGGTGCTCTAGCGTTGTGAGGGGTCCTCCAGCGTTGTGAGTGGTGCTCCAGCGTTGTGAGTGGTGCTCTAGCGTTGTGAGTGGTGCTCTAGCGTGGAAGCAGCGCCCGTCCTCCGTCATGACCCAAGAGAGCACCACCCGCTGTGGCCTGCCGTCTCTCTCCCCAATAAAAGCAACACATGACGAAGGTTGTGTGGCGGGGGCGTGGCCCCCCGTCACCACCACCACCACCACCAGTGCCAGACCTCCACACGGGGTCATGACACGTGGTCCCGCCTCCTCGACACCAGTTGGAAGGCGGGACCAAAGAGCTGGAGTTCAACTGCCGCAAGCACTAGATGAATACATCTAGGTGACTACCTCCTTCAGATTACCACCCTGGCACTAGACATCACTTAGTTACCTTGAGGTGGTTCCGGGGACCAATGTCTTCTCGGCCCGGTCTCTGACCAGACCACCTTGGTTGGTGGTCTGGTTAACCAGGCTGTTAGATGTCACAGGAGTGTCGGGGCACCGCTAGTCCCCCCCCCCCCCCAAGGCGTGTGATAGCGTTCCACCCACGACTTTGTCACCTTTCCACCTGGGGTCTTCCACACCGCCCTCCGCCCCTCCCCAATTCCCCTCTGCCACCCTGCCAACGCGTGGTCTGCCGCACTACCCCTCCCCCCCCCCCCACCCCTCCCTCCATCACCCCACCCTCCCTCCACAACACATCCCCCCCCCCTCCACCCACACCCACACCCACACCCACACCCACACCCGCCGCTCCCAGGATATCCGCTCACTGAGCAACGTGCAGTTTGCATGTTTTGTAAATCTTACTCTGTGTGTGTGTGTGTGTGTGTGTGTGTGTGTGTGTGTGTGTGTGTGTGTGTGTATTCACTTAGTTGTATTTTACGGGGGTTGAGCTTTACTCTTTCGGCCCGCCTCTCAACTGTCAATCAACTGTTTACTAACTACTTTTTTTTCCCCACACCACACACACACACACACACACACACACACACACACACACACACACACACACACACACACACACACACACACCACACACACCACACCCCAGGAAGCAGCCCGTGACAGCTGACTAACTCCCAGGTACCTATTTACTGCTAGGTAACAGGGGCATTCAGGGTGAAAGAATCTTTGCCCATTTGTTTCTGCCGGGTGCGGGAATCGAACCCGCGCCACAGAATTACGAATCCTGCACGCTATCCACCAGGCTACCTGGCCCCCTAGGGCCAGGTAGCCCATGTGTGTGTGTGTGTGTGTGTGTGTGTGCGTGCAATTACCTAAGTGTAATTACCTAAGTGTAGTTACAGGATGAGAGCTACGCTCGTGGTGTCCCGTCTTCCCAGCACTCTTTGTCATATAACGCTTTGAAACTACTGTGTGTAGTGTGTGTGTGTTTGTGTGCGTGTGTACACACACACACATAAATGGAATGCACTTCCTAGTGCATTCCATTTACTAACTAATGACACTGAAAAAGTTCTCTCGAATGTCTGTGTGGCTCATTTAGGTACTCAACTTCCACCTGTGTCCCCTTGTGCGTGTACCACCCGTGTTAAATAATCCATCCTTGTCTACCCTGTCAATTCCCCTGAGAATTTTGTATGTGGTGATCATGTCTCCCCTAGCTCTTCTGTCTTCCAGCGTGAGATTACAGCGTGTGAGACCTCTTCTCCGTACGATTCCAGCGTGTGGGCGTGCACGCGCGCGTCATTATGTACCTTGTTGTGGGCCACTGGTGCCACAGAGGCGAGGCCTGGCGTCACCTATGTTACGGTGTGCACGAGGCCCTTGTTGTGTGCCACTGGTGCCACAGAGGCGAGGCCTGGCGTCACCTATGTTACGGTGAGCACGAGGCGGCGGTGTTGGTGTTCCAGCCGCACTGTTAAGCCGCCGCCTCTGTATTAAGAACTGTTCAGAGTGAGAGGTAAAATTGCATCCTATAAATTGTTCCCTCAATGAGGCGTGCTAACATAACTTCCGGTTCCGATGCTTGAGATTTCGGGGTTTGGGAGCAAACAATTATAGCTCTTATCCCCCGTGTACACAATCATCTTTTTTCCCTTGCCATTTGTAGGTAGGCGGCTAGACAGAGAAGCAATTGATTCTGATCCCTCGGTCTCGCTGACGTAAAGGCCAAAATATAGCACCTACATCAGAAGGGTATCGAGACACAACCCCCACAAGTAGCAGGTAAATTTCAACCTTATTAAACATAGCATTAGGATTCGAAATGGCGCACCATGTTCTTCCCTCCAGAAGTCACCTTAACCTGGCGGAGGTTTTTGGGCTGGAACTCTTGAAGATTTTGTGAAGACGATCAGAGGCGGCGGGTCTTGGGAGCCAGCACTGGTCTGTGGTCTGATGGTCATGACCTAGACCCCACCACCGGTGACCTAGCTCCCGGGGGCCAGTCGCTACTGTATGGTTGGAGAAGTCTTTACCCGCCTCTGATGGTGTTGTGGTGGAGGGTTTCTGGTCTTGCTGTGGGAGTAGTCAGACTGTCGCGTTACCAGACTTGAAGGAGCCGAGAACTGACGGCGAGTGTGAGAGTGAAGGTTATCATGCTGGGAGTCCCATGTTGCCCTACAGACCTACCAGGCTCGAGTGGATATGTGGTCCTGCGGGCCGCTCCAAGCAACAGCCTGTTGGACCAAGTTATCACAAGTCAAGCCTGGCCTCAGGCCGGGTTTGGGAAGTAGAAGAACGCCAGAACCCTCTCCAGGTATGCTCCAGGTAAGTTGAACTGGACCTGGGTATCTCCATATATTGCTCCAAACATTGAGGTCTAATAGAGAAACCGACACACTCTCAAAGGGGTGAAAGCAGTAGAATGAAAACTATTATGATCTGTTTACATTTGATATCTATGCATGTAGGGAGCTGGAAGGGTGGTCCGGAGTGTGCGATATGGTAATTGCCAGGATTAGGATACTGTTACCTGTTACAGGTGATGTCCAGTCATTAGACACTAGTCCTGGTGGTATTAGGTACCTGCAACTTTGCTATTGCTGTATCCACTCTCGTGTTCTTGACAATAAACTGAAAATTCAGGCAAAGTTTACTTTTCCCTTCATAACATAGCTTTCTGCGAGGTGGAGATTTTAGCATCAAAGAACTCGCTTTAGAAACGTGCTATGATCCCTTCATTGACTCCAGGGAAGGTGCACAAAGGCTGATGTACCTTTGTTAATGAATGGAACTTCACACGGCGAGTCGTGTCAGCTGATCCTACTGCTACTCTCAAATATTTTGTGGTTCGAACCCCTCGCTCATGTAATTATCCTCAAGTCAAGAACAGGAACGGAATATGTAATTGCTGCCACTTTACGTTTGTGAAGGATTTCAGGCGAGCCACAACCTTTCCGGTTGTGCTTGGTTGAGCTCTACAACTGTACTCATCTAGTTGTGGTTGCGGGGGTTGAGCTCTGGCTCTTTGGGTCCGCCTCTCAACTGTCAAGCAATCAACGGATTTTTGTTTTACACACACACACACACACACACACACACACACACACACACACACACACACACACACACACACACACACACACACACACACACACCGGTGGGCAGACTGCATATTTTTGGATTGCCAGAAAGCCTTTGACACAGTACCACACAAGAGGCTAGTGAAAAAGATAGAGACGCAGGCTGGAGTACTCCATTGGATAAGGGAAGGTACTCCATTGGATAAGGGAGTACCTAAGCAACAGAAGACAGCGAGTCACTGTGCGGGGTGAGGTCTCAGATTGGCGAGACGTCACCAGTGGAGTCCCGCAGGGGTCAGTCCTTGGATCTATACTGTTTCCGATATATGTAAATGATCTCCCAGAGAGTATAGAATCGTTCCTCTGATTGTTTGCTGATTATTCAAAAATTATGAGAAGGATTAAAACAGAGGATGATAGTAGGAGGCTACAAGATGATCTAGACATACTGAATGAATGGTCCAACAAATGGCTACTAAAGTTCAACCCGAGTAAATGTAAGGTAATGAAACTAGGCGGTGGAAACAGGAGGCCAGACACAGGATACCGAATGGGAGATGAAGTACTTCATGAAACGGACAGAGAGAAAGATTTAGGAGTTGATATCACACCAAACCTGTCGCCTGAAGCCCACATACAAAGAATAACATCGGCGGCATATGCGAGGCTGGCTAACATCAGAACAGCCTTCAGGAACCTGTGTAAGAAATCCTTCAGAACCTTGTATACCACATATGTAAGACCAATCCTGGAGTATGCGGCCCCAGCATGGAGCCCGTACCTTGTCAAGCACAAGACGAAGCTGAAAAAATTCAGAGGTATTTAGTCCCAGAAATACGAGGCATGAGTTATGAGGAAAGGCTGCGTGAGATGCTCCTCACGCACTAGAAGACAGAAGAGTAAGGGGAGACATGATCACTACCTACAAAATTCTCAGAGGACTTGACAGGGTAGATAAGGATAAACTTTTTAACAGAGGTGGTAGGCGAACAAGAGGACACAGGTGGAAACTGAGTACCCAAATGCGCCACAGGGACGTCAGAAAGAACTTTTTCAGTGTCAGAGTAGTTAACAGGTGGAATACATTAGGAAGTGATGTGGTGGAGGCTGACTCCATACACAGTTTCAAATGTAGATATGATAGAGCCCAGTAGACTCAGGAACCTGTACACCTGTTGATTGACGGTTGAGAGGCGGGACCAAAGAGCCAGAGCTCAACCCCTGCAAGCACAAATAGTTGAGTACACCCAAGAAGCAGCCCGTAACAGCTGTCTAACTCGTAGATACCTATTTACTGCTAGGTAACAGGGGCATCAGGGTGAAAGAAACTGCCCATTTGTTTCCGCCTCCGCCGGGGATCGAACGCGGGCCACAGGATTCTCCCACTGAATCCCCCCCCCCCGTTCCTCACATCCCTCCCTCTAATAACACCTCTCCCATCTTCCTTCCCCCCTTCTGCTCCCTCCCGTCCTATACCCTCCCTCCCCACCTACCCCCCCCTACCCCCCCTACCCCCAATACCCCCCCTCCCCACCTATCCCCCCTACCCCCAATACCCCCCCCCCCACCAAACAGTAACAGAAATCATGGCTCATAGAGTGATAAAAATCCCCCCCTAAAGTTGCCTTTGCCTGTGTGGTGAGTATGAAGAGGCCTTCTCCGGTACGTCAAATAAATAGGGTATTAACTTCAGTAAAGGCGAGCCACAAATATGTGTAGGAGGTGAGTTGAGAGTTGTTAGTGTTTCTGGGGCCCCTCCGTCTTGCTCCACATATATATCTGAGGAAACACCTTTATACCCGAGACTTATCCCAGAGAAAGAAATTCAATCTTTACGAAATAGAAATGTCGTATTAATTTCCCTGTTGGCAATTTAAGACCGAATATTTTTGTAAATCCAATAAGATTTTTATGGAAACACTTAGTTTTACTCAAATGGTTGGAGAGGATAAGAGGATGGTGGACGATTGTTTATGGGGAGAGTTGTGTGTGCTTATTGGGGTGGTGGGGGCAGGTGTGGCAGCCTGGTAGTGGTGTGGGGGTGTGGTGGGGCAGGTGTGGCAGCCTGGTACTGGTGGGGCAGGTGTGGCAGCCTGGTACTGGTGTGGGGGTGTGGTGGGGCAGGTGTGGCAGCCTGGTACTGGTGGGGATGTGGTGGGGCAGGTGTGGCAGCCTGGTAGTGGGGTGGGGGTGTGGTGGGACAGGTGTGGCAGCCTGGTAGTGGTGTGGGGATATGGTGGGGCAGGTGTGGCAGCCTGGTAGTGGGGTGGGGTGGTGGGGCAGGTGTGGCAGCCTGGTACTGGTGGGGCAGGTGTAGCAGCCTGGTAGTGGTGGGGGCAGGTGTGGCAGCCTGGTAGTGGTGGGGGTAGGTGTGGCAGCCTGGTAGTGGGGGGGGGTGTGGTGGGGCAGGTGTGGCAGCCTGGTAGTGGGGTGGGGGTATGGTGGGGCAGGTGTGGTGTGTGCTGGTGTGGTCGTTGGGGGGTGGGTTGTGTGATACAATCCAGCTAGTAGCCCTGCCCCCACTCCAGTAGCCCTGCGGGGCTACTGGAGTGGGGGCGGGGCTCTACTGGAGGGGGGTACTAGTTGGGGGGCGGGCTACTGGATGTGGGGGGCGGGGCTACTGGCTTTGGGGGTGGGGCTACTGGTGTGGGGGGCGGGGCTACTGGTGTGGGGGGCGGGGCTACTGGAGTGGGGGCGGGGCTACTGGAGTGGGGGGGCGGGGCTACTGGCTAGCGGGGCTAGTTGGAGTGGGGGCGGGGCTCTAGTTGTGGGGGGCGGGGCTACTGGTTGGAGGCGGGGCTACTGGTTGTGGGGAGGGGGCGGGGGCTACTGGATTGGGGGGCGGGGCTACTGGAGTGAGCGGCGGGGCTACTGGAGTGGGGAGCGGGGCTACTGGACTGGGGAGCGGGGCTATGGAGTGGGGAGCGGGGCTACTGGATAGTGGGGGGCGGGGCTACTGGAGTGGGAGGGGGGCTACTGGACTGGGAGGCGGGGCTACTGGAGTGGGGGGCGGGGCTACTGGAGTGGAGGGCGGGGCTACTGGAGTGGGGGGCGGGGCTACTGGAGTGGGGGGCGGGGCTACTGGAGTGGGGGGCGGGGCTACAGGAGTGGGGGGCGCAGGGTTACAGGGGGGAGGTACAAGTGGGGGCAGGGCTACAGGAGTGGGGGCAGGGCTACAGGAGTGGGGGCAGGGCTACAGGAGTGGGGGGCAGGGCTACAGGAGTGGGGGGGCAGGGCTACTGGAATGGGGGGCGGGGCTACTGGAATGGGGGGCAGGGCTACTGGAGTGGGGGCAGGGCTACTGAAGTGGGGGCGGGGCTACTAGTGGGGAGCACTGAGGGGGGCAGGGCTACTGGAGTGGGGGGCAGGGCTACTGGAGTGGGGGGCAGGGCTACTGGAGTGGGGGGCGGGGCTACTGGAGTGGGGGGCGGGGCTACTGGAGTGGGGGGCGGGCTACTGGAGTGGGGGGCGGGGCTACTGGAGTGGGGGGCGGGGCTACTGGAGTGGGGGGCGGGGCTACTAGAGTGGGGGGCGAGGGCTACTGGAGTGGGGGCAGGGCTACTGGAGGTGCGGGCTACTAGGGGGGGCAGGGCTACTGGAGTGGGGGGGGGC
>WNGS01163947.1:13124403-13144252 GCA_020271785.1 Procambarus virginalis | reverse complement strand
ACACACACACACACACACACACACACACACACACACACACACACACACACACACACACACACACACACACACACAACCCCACACAACACACACACACACACACACACACACACACACCCACACCACACACACACACACCACCACACCACACAACCCCACACACACACCACACACACACACACAACCCCACACACACACACACACACACACACACACACACACACACACACACACAACCCCACACACACACACACACACACACACAGACAACCACACATACCATACCCACCAAACACCCAGCATCATTCACTAACCCCAGGCACCCCACGCCCACCCCCTGCGTCACACAGCAACCCATGGTTCAATAGGTGAGGTATTATTTATGCTGTGAGCATGTCAGCTGGTGCTCCAAGGCAAGTCACATGGAGAATTGGAATATGAAATACGTTAAAGATGAGAAACAGTTGAATTTTGGGCAGTATTTGGTCTGTGTGACAGTCAGAGAGCCAGAAGATGTTCCTTCCTCTCAACCCGTGTGACACACCCCCCCTCCAACTCCTCCCCCCCACTCCTTCCCTCCTAATCCCCCACACCCACAACCGTCCATAGGCTTATGTTGGTTCATTCGCGATTCCTATCCTAAGTAACGAGAATATTAACATTTAAATCGAGAACTGTTAGAAACTAGTAAAGTTCACATATTTGTATATATTAAGTTAACCGTCCTGCAAGAGCTGTGAAGTCAGTTGTTGGTACAGAGTTTAAAGACGGGACTGAGAAGATTGTTGTTCTGTGGTAGCGAGGGGCGCTTGTACACCCCCCCGCTGTCCCTCCTCGAGGTGTAGTGGTGGTGCTGTGGTGTAGTAGTGGTGGTGTAGTAGTGGTGGTGTAGTAGTGGTGGTGTGTAGTGGTGGTGTAGTAGTGGTGGTGTAGTAGTGGTGGTGTAGTAGTGGTGGTGGTGTAGTAGTGGTGGTGTAGTAGTGGTGGTGTAGTAGTGGTGGTGTAGTAGTGGTGGTGGTGTAGTAGTGGTGGTGTAGTAGTGGTGGTGTAGTAGTGGTGGTGTAGTAGTGGTAGGGTAGTGGTGGTGGCGTGTGTGTGTAGGTTCAGCGCCAGGGTTCACGGGTGTTGCTCACTAGCGGCCTCCCCGCTGCCCTGTATCTCTCACCTTGTCAACACATGAGGTTCGTTAAACTGTGTGTAGATTGTAGCTTGAAATCTAATCAAAATTTGTTTATACACAAAAAATGTCATATCAATGTTATTTAATGATTATTTTCATACATGCCCCACAACCCTTGTGGTGAGTGAGTGAGTGTGAGTAGAAGCGGGCGTGTCGGGTGCTTGCTCCCAGCCCTCACCCGTTTAGTGTGAGGTGGAACGGGTGGTGATCTGTGTGTTATGGTGGTGTGTTTCAGGCCATGTCCCCGGCGCACAGCGTCCACAGTCTGTCGCCGACGCAGCCACTAGGGGAGGGCCACTATCCCGGGCCTGGAGGCGAAGCCCACCAGCCCACCAACAACTATCCAACACCTCCCACCTCACAACCCCCGCACACTGCCCACTCCGCCCATACTGCCCATTCTGCGTCCAGCAGTGAGCCAAATATGCTCAGGGCAGCACTAACCCACCGAGAACAGCAGCAACAGCAGCAGCAACAACAGCAACAAACACACAGCCCCGGCAGCAGCGACACGGGGGGCGGGCCGGGCTCTGGCGGCGGCGGTGTGTCGGGGGGCGGTTCCGGAGGCCCCGTGCATATGCAGGACTTTGTGGACTTCGACACCCCCATACAGGGCGGCCTGGACTGTAACGTTGAGGAGGTAGGGGCCTTGTCTTGTGGTGGCGGTGGTCCCAGTAGCCTGAGGTGGGCCGGTCGCAAGACTCGTGCCCTACACCAGGAGACTGGACACCCCTCACAAAGTAGTAACAATTAGTATAAGTTAGTGGATATTATTAACACACAAATGCGTATAGAATCCACGGTAGGAAGATGGGGGGGAAGAAGCAACTTATTGGACCTGTAGTTTTGAGTTTTACTTTCTTGAAAGCGTTTTTGTTTTTATAAATTAGATTATCCGTTTTTAGCAGCAAATTTAAATCGCAACACATACATGTGAGCATGTGTCAATAAGAGCTCCAACAAAGCAGTTGATACAAACAAAAATTTTATTTTTTATTTACTGGTTGAGGTATTCCCTTTTTCCCACACAGTTAAGGCAATAAATTCAATCAGCAGACACGCACACTGACTCTGACCTAGAGTTGATGCCTCTGCCCAGGAGGCCACCAGTCAGTAGACTTGACCCCCTCAGACCTCACACCATATTGGTCCCACTTGCGACCTCACTCCACACCCATCACTCAGACCTCAATTACTTCTCAAGTCAACCAGTCAGTTGCTCTCACAAGCCTCTCTGTCTCGATACTATGTTCGGAGGCTACGGGAACGATATCAGTGCCTTGTTATGATAGGTCAAACACATTATATATATATATATATATATATATATATATATATATATATATATATATATATATATATATATTAGGATGATAAGAATCTGCTGTGTTGCTCTTGTCATCAAATGTTGTGATCAATGCCATATGAAAGTTTCACCAAAGTAACTCACTTGGGAGAGTTCTTCAGCAGTTCTGATCATTGACTATCTGTTAAGGAAAGGTCAAAGTTTGGCTTTTACAACGCTTTGCTGAGTTATTTGTGTGAGTTGACGGAGTGTGCAGCTTGTGTGTGTGTGTTAGCGTGTATGTGTGTGTTTACGTGGGTATGTGTGTGTTAGCGTGTATGTGTGAGTTAGCGTGTGTGTGTGTGTGTGTGTTTACGGGTGTGTGTTAGCGTGGGTTTATGGGTGTGTGTTTGCGTGAGTGTGTTTTCGTGTGTGTTGGCGTGTGTGTTAGCGTGTACGTGTGGTGTGTGTGTGTGTTGTGTGTGTGTGTGTGTGTGTGTGTGTGTGTGTGTGTGTGGTGTGTTAGCGTGTACGTGCGTGTTAGCGTGTACGTGCGTGTTAGCGTGTACGTGTGTGTGTACACGTGTGTGTGTGTGTGTGTGTGTGTGTGTTGTGTGTGTGTGTGTGTGTGTGTGTGTGTGTGTGTGTGTGTGTGTGTGTGTGTACACGTGTGTGTACACGTGTGTGTGTGTGTGTGTGTGTGTACTCACCTAGTTGTACTCACCTAGTTGTGCTTGCGGGGGTTGAGCTCTGGCTCTTTGGTCCCGCCTCTCAACCGTCAATCAACAGGTGTACAGTTTCCTGAGCCTAATGTGTGTTTGCGTGCATGTGAGTGCATGCGTGTGTGTGTGTGTATTTATGTATATGTTGGTGTATGCGCGCGCACACCGCTAATTCAGTGCTGTAGTGACAGGGGAAGAGGGAGAGTGTAAGAACACCACTACTCCAGCACTATAGTGTGAGAACACCACTACTCCAGCACTATAGTGTCAGAACACCACTACTCCAGCACTATAGTGTCAGAACACCACTACTCCAGCACTATAGTGTCAGAACACCACTACTCCAGCACTATAGTGTGAGAAACACCACTACTCCAGCACTATAGTGTGAGAAACACCACTACTCCAGCACTATAGTGTCAGAACACCACTACTCCAGCACTATAGTGTGAGAAACACCACTACTCCAGCACTATAGTGTCAGAACACCACTACTCCAGCACTATAGTGTGAGAAACACCACTACTCCAGCACTATAGTGTGAGAACACCACTACTCCAGCACTATAGTGTGAGAACACCACTACTCCGGCACTAAAGTGTCAGAACACCACTACTCCAGCACTATAGTGTCAGAACACCACTACTCCAGCACTAAAGTGTCAGAACACCACTACTCCAGCACTATAGTCTCAGAACACCACTACTCCGGCACTATAGTGTGAGAAACACCACTACTCCAGCACTACAGTGTGAGAAACACCACTACTCCAGCACTATAGTGTCAGAACACCACTACTCCGCACTATAGTGTCAGAAACACCACTACTCCAGCACTATAGTGTGAGAACACCACTACTCCAGCACTATAGTGTCAGAACACCACTACTCCGGCACTATAGTGTCAGAACACCACTACTCCAGCACTATAGTGTGAGAAACACCACTACTCCAGCACTATAGTGTGAGAAACACCACTACTCCAGCACTATAGTGTGAGAACACCACTACTCCGGCACTATAGTGTCAGAACACCACTACTCCGGCACTATAGTGTGAGAAACACCACTACTCCAGCACTATAGTGTGAGAACACCACTACTCCGGCACTATAGTGTGAGAAACACCACTACTCCAGCACTATCTTGTGAGAAACACCACTACTCCAGCACTATAGTGTGAGAAACACCACTGCTCCAGCACTATAGTGTGAGAAACACCACTACTCCAGCACTATAGTGTGAGAACACCACTACTCCAGCACTACAGTGTGAGAAACACCACTACTCCAGCACTATAGTGTGAGAAACACCACTACTCCAGCACTATAGTGTGAGAAACACCACTACTCCAGCACTATAGTGTGAGAAACACCACTACTCCAGCACTATAGTGTGAGAAACACCACTACTCCAGCACTATAGTGTCAGAACACCACTACTCCGGCACTATAGTGTCAGAACACCACTACTCCAGCACTATAGTGTCAGAACACCACTACTCCAGCACTATAGTGTCAGAACACCACTACTCCAGCACTATAGTGTCAGAACACCACTACTCCGGCACGATAACAGTGCGTTATCTAGCTTACCTTGCGTGAGGGGAACACTTATCTCTTTTTTTTTTTTGCTCTTGCTTTGCTAGACAGTTTAGAATAAGTTTTAGTTTTTAGTTTAAATATATACATTTGTGCAATATTATATAAGCATTACTGCAGTAGTTTAGTGTTCTTTTTGGTAGGCGAGTGTTGTGTTTTGGTGCGACGAAAGACGTTTTCTGTTCACATTTAGATCTGCTGTGACTAAAGTTTATTTTGATCGATTTTATTGTCATTTCTTTAATTTTTTTACAATAAAAGTTCAATAAACTTCATATAAAGCTCCAATTTGGATGCCGCAGGTCAAAATTCAAGGTTACAGTTGCTCTTTATATAAATCTGGACGATTGTGGCAGAATTCAAATACGGCATTGTCTGAATATTTAATGTCTGCTGTACCTGTTTCAGGTGATCAAACACGAGTTGCAAGTGGAAGGAAATCTGGATTTTTCATTCCCACAAGCTCATCACGGCCACCATCACCACCACCACTCCCACCACTCCCACGCACACACCCACGCCGTCGCCCACGCTCACGCCCACGCCCACTCTCACCCGGACGCCCCCCAGATGGCAGCACCGCCAGGGATGTACCCTTGCTCGTCGATCGCGGCGGGAAACCACTGGGTCCGCTAAAGGGGTGAGTAACTCTTCGTTGTCTTTCACTGTGTTTCTCCACCTCCTCTTCCCCCTGTTATGGTGCACGCTGAAGAGCTCACCTTGACGCAGTATGGTGCACGCTGAAGAGCTTCACCTTGACACATTATGGTGCACACTGAAGAGCTTCACCTTGACACATTATGGTGCACGCTGAAGAGCTTCACCTTGACACATTATGGTGGACGCTGAAGGAGTCTTCCTTGCACACACAGGCGTCAATAGGGCGCCATTTTGTTTTCCAGCCCTCGTAATGTGCAAATGCTTACCACCTTGTTCCTCAGAGTTTGTGAGAAGTGAGACAGATATGGAGGGTCTCGCCACACACCTGGCTCGTGGCCTCACACACCTGACTTGTGCATGGCCTCACACATTAATGAGGTGCTTGAAGATACTGAAGGCTAAGATATAAAGACCTTGTTTTGTGGCTACTGGTTAGCAGTTGTGTAATCCAGGTGACTAGTGGTGGTGGTGTCAAGTTGACCTGTGATGTTGGGGGTCATGCTGACCTTTAATGGTGGTCGGGGGTCCAGCCGGCCAGTGGTAGTGGGGTCCAGCCAGTGGTAGTGGGGTCCAGCCAGCCAACCAGTGGTAGTGGGGTCCAGCCAGCCTGGTAGTGGGGTCCAGCCAGCCAGCCAGTGGTAGTGGGGTCCAGCCAGCCAGCCAGTGGTAGTGGGGTCCAGCCAGCCAGCCAGTGGTAGTGGGGTCCAGCCAGCCAGCCAGTGGTAGTGGGGTCCAGCTAGCCAGTGGTGGGGTCCGGCACGTCGCTCGCTCTTCAATTATTACAATGTTTACCTCAGTCACGTGATTCATTGGGGAGAGGGGAGGGCAGTGAGTGGGTGTTTGCGCGGGGCTCGCCGCTCCCCACCATTGTCTTCATGACGGCCTGTTTATCCCTCACCAACCGTGGTATATAAATATCGCCTGTAATATTAATCCCCGGCCCCGCCAGCCTTACATTGATGATGCCCGCTCTGCTACAGAGACAAATTGTGTGCTAAAGTTCAACAATTAATCAGAGCAGAGAATCGCCAGTGCACGCTCTCTCCATCCCCCTCCTGCCCCCCCCCTCCACCTCTCCCCACTTGCAAGCCACTACCTCACAACCCACTAACCTCTTATGCTCCATTAGCCTCGCCTCACCTCATCTTTCCTCCACTACCTTTGCCCCAGCCCTCCCTCCCTCCCCCCTACAAACCTCTACTGGCTCCACCTCACCTCTTCTCAACCTCCACTGACCTACTCGCATATCCGCCAACCTCACTCACACACCACCAACCTCTCCATACCTCTATTCTACCCTGCTAAGCCTCCCCTCACTACCAAAGCTTCCGCCTCACACACTCACGACTGAGCTTGCCTCTGCTCCACACCCTCACTAAGCAACGTCTTCGAAGGACTGGCCAACTTTTCACGGTGACTTGGCAAACGACAACATGGCCGGTTTCTCACAGGTGGGCCCGCGAGGAGGAGCAGGGAACAGGTAGATACAATTACATCTCACGAGGAAAAATAGAAGCAGGTGCTTCAGATGAAATAGATATACAACACCAGAGAAAGAATACACAAAAAAACTTGACTTAAAAAACCCAAACACACTAACGTTTATCGAGAGAATGAATAAAATAGCTATAACTACGTAATTAAACTGAAGGTGGTTGACATCTGCGAAATAGATACAGGAAAAATGCAGTTACTATCATTGCAAGACATGCATAAATGTGTAAGGAAACGTGTTCCACTAGAGGACACTTAAACGCTAAGACACAAGGTGCTCAGATCTTCAAGTGAAAGTTGCGGCACATTACAGAGCGAACCATGAGGAGGAGGAGGAGGAGAAGATCCCTGCAAAAAAGTATCATTTGCGGCCTCGGTAAGACAGGGCGCATGACAAACTGAACGAATGCACGGTGCTAGAACATGCACAACCAGTTCCAGTGATCACACCCGTCTACACACTACACCTTTGACGTGCAACACCGCTGCAATCACCTTGACTACACACACAACGACTCCAAATCCACCACACACTGGGACGAGATAAAATGGTGAAGGTCCCCCCTAAAAATCCCATTCACAATTATTCAAATTGAGTAACTTCATTTATCTTTGTCAACATACAGTCTGAAATCAAAGACGAAAAACTAATTTTCCTTCATGAATGACCTTACAATAGGTCATTCATTCAATGTATGGCAAATGGGCCATTCACAGAAACCCATTGTAAGGATTACGTGATAGTATACTTTGGATAGCAAGTTGTAATGTGTAGATGTGGCAGTAGATAGGACGCAAGGAAGAGTAGGTCCATGTGGTAGACTTACTGTCCACAACAGTCTCCCTAGGCCTTCCCCTGGATCGGCCCACACACAGGGTTCCCCCCCCACTTACCAACACCAGCCTTGCACGGCCTACACTCCACTAACTTACCTGTACATCAGTTGATTGAAGGTCGAGAGCCGGGACCAAAACGCTGATGCTCAACCCCCGCAAGCACAACTAGGTGAGTACTATCCCTTCCCCTCCCACACTTCACGTCGTCCCCTCCCACTGCCGACAGATACCTTGGTGTCCCCATTAACGACCCTGGGTACCTTTCTTCTCTCAAGAGGAGACTGTGGGAGAGATTAAAGCCCTTGCGGGTCTTTGTTGGTGTCAATCATGAAATTAACGTGAGACTTGCTAGAATGTTTTATGTATCATTTATACGCTCTGTGATTGACTACAGTGCTCTACATCTCACACTGTATACTGACAAAGAGCTGAAATCTCTTGAAACCTTGCAAAATGAAGCTATGCGTCTCATCCTTGGGGCTCCAAAGTCCACGAGAATAGTTAATATGAGAGCAGAGTTAAAATTACCTACCATAAGTGAGAGAATTTTGTCTATTAGCACAGTTTTCGGCGTGAAGGCATTGAGTAGATCCAGACAACACATGAAGTTTCAAACTAAACTTTCTAATATGCTGCACTCACCTGAGGTCTGTAGAAGAAGAACGAAATCTGATTATGTATTTTGGTTCTACAAGGTAGCCAACTCCATCAAAATATTAAATATGTACCCAACTCAATTAATGATTAATCAACCAATTACTCCATGGGGTAACTGGGATCTATCAGTTGATTTTGTAAATGCGCCCAAGAAAGATAGCGTGCACTCTACATTATTAAAACAGTTAACACTGAAAAGCATCACTGAAAGTACTCAAGAGTATCGGTAACGATGTGTATCAGTGCTATACCGACGGCTCTGTAGAAGGTGGACGATGTACCGGATGTGCATGCAATATATTTGAACAATCTTCTCTCGTACATACAGCAATGAAGCGCGTCAATGACTGGGCAAGTACAACTCAAACCGAACTTGCAGGCATATACCTTGCCACTGAACTTGTAAAAGACAAAGGCAGTGGACTTGTATACTGTGACTCGCAGAATGCACTCCTGGCATTGAACGCACATAATAGTGACACCCAGAAAATAGTCAGTGATATTCGAATGAATGTTTTAGCTGCTAAAGAAAACAGATTTGAAATTAAATTCCTATGGATACCATCACATGTTGGCATCTCAAGGCATGACACTGTAGATATGCTTGCAAAGACAGCCTGTAGAAAACCAGTGATAGAAATTGATATGGGTGTTTCATTAGCAGTGACGAAGAGAATACTTAAACAAATATCTAATGAAGATCTCACAGACCTAACAAATTCACAAAGACCGGAAAGTTGTAGCATTAAATATTATGATAGATATCGTGAGGAGACATTCACATATGGGACTAATAGAACAAGAACCCGGCAATGTGATGTTATAGTTGCCAGAATACGCCTGGGATATAGACGTATCTGGCAGTTTTCTCAAAACCCAAATGTCGAGTACACAATGTGTCAACTTTGTGAAAGAGAAAACATGCACTCTCTTGAACATTATATTGTAGAATGTCCCATATTGACGTGTGTGTATGTATATGTATGTGTATAAAGTATATATGGAAGCTGATCAGAATTACATTTCACCTTTGTAAATGCACATTAATGACACAATGTAAAAGACACATCGAACACTTTATGTAGGACATACGTAAATCTGTGTATCTATGTATTTACGCATGTAGGTTAGCTTAGCATTTTAAAAGCACCGAATCACCTTCTGTGGTTGATTGTTCAATAAACTCCTGAACTATATGTTTAACACATCTCTAACCCTGTCCATGGAGGACAGAAGAAAATGTATATATGCTGGTTAGCACTGTAAATGTGTGGCCACGTCTGTGGTAGAAAATAATAATAATAAAAAAAAAAACTGCCGACAGCCGCCTCCTTCCTCCCCCCCCCTAACTCTCCTTCAGTTTTTCACCAGTCCTTATTAATTAAACGAAAATTCCTTCCAACTCCCACCCGCATTATTCATCTCCCCCCCCCCCCCCGCCCTTGTTCACCCAGGCTGTTGGTGGCGGCACTACTTTTCTATCCTTGTCCAAACTGAATGTTGATGTTGGCACCATTCCCCCCCCCCCTTTGTCCACCCTGACAGGGTTGGGGCCTAGGCCAAGACCGAGGCCAGAGTTGGGGCCGAGGATAGGACCGGGATGGGGACGATCAGCAGGCCCAGGGGCCAGTGTTTGGGCGAAGACAATGCTCCCGCCATATTAATCCATCAGACGGCGATTTCTTAGTCAAGAAAGGCAGATCAACCAGGCATCATTTGTCACCTTGCAACACCCCCCCACTCCACCACCCACCGCGGTCACCACATTGCAGCTGGGGGGGGGGGGGCGCCGCCCCCTCACACCTCCCATGGTGCCAGTCCTCCACACTGGCCAATACAACTCTAATACGTCAATATTTCCACATCAAGAGCAGGGGTTCTTAAGTGAGGGTATGGGAACCATAGAATGGAGGTATAGGAACCATAGAATGGGGGTATGTGAACCATAAAACGTGGGTATGGGAACCATATAATAAGGTATGTGAACCATATACTGGCATTATGGGACTAGTTTTCAACAGTTTACGAGTTACATTAAAATTACATACTGTATCACAGTCAGTAACTGTCCCTCGAATCCACTTTTCCATGCCTCAAAACAATAGTAAAAATCTCCCTAGCTACAGCGAGCGAGCGTGCGTGCGCGTTTAATTTTCTGATTTTCTATAAATTAAAATAAGATTCTTATGATTTGCTTCCATCTGTTCTGGTCCCAGTTATTCATATGTCAAACAAAACCAGGTTGACACGTGATACTGGTATGGGACTGGTGGTGGTGGGCGCTAGTCTGGCAAATGGGGGGACTGGGAGGGACTGGGTAATCCATCAGGGGGGCTGTAATCGTGAGAAGGTTCTGTAACTTGACTCCTTCCATGACAAGTAATTCTCCACCTACTTCACAGACACCTTCCAAGACTACTCTTCACCTACTTCACCTGTCGTGGAGAGAGCAGCAACAGGACGACCTGTCGCTGGTCTCCACAGTCAGGAAGAGTTAAGAGCTAAGTTTTCCCCGCAAAAGTTACCGTGTACAAATCATTCTGAAATTGTTTGATCACCCTGGAATAGGCGATTAATTGTGTTATGGGTAGAAATTTAGTAATGAGTTGATGCCAGGCACATGTTGGCAGCTCCTGCACCCCTCCCCATCCCCCCTGGCCACCCCCCTACTGGCCAAGGTGAAGGGCGGTGGCAGCACCCACCCCTTCTGGCCAAGGTGGTAGATGGCAGCATCTACCCCTCCAGGCCAAGAGGGTGGAGGGTCGCACCACCCCCCTCCTCCCCCACACTTCACTCTTGTCTCAGGTTCACGTCACACAAAAATTATCCGCCAATAATTCCGACATGTGAGAGAAATACTCCGGAAAACCCGCGGTATAAANGGATCTAGAAATAATCATGTCTGAAGGTCTGCATTTAGTGAGCATAACCAAGCAAATATTTCATCGGTCAGGAAAATGATAGGATGGATTACAATAATCTTCAAATCCAGTAATACCACCACAATGCTCATACTACTCAAATCAGTATGTGATGAACAGCCTTGAGTACTGCTTGGTACTCCCCTCTTTCCGAGCAGGAGATTGCCGAGAGGGAGAACATATACGACATTCATAGACATGATAAACCATCTCTTTGCTCTTAAAATATACCCTTTGAAGCGGAGATAAGAGAGGTATCAGATAATACATTGAAAATACTAGAAGGCCATGTCCCAAATTTTAACTGTAAAATGAACATACTACAGTGAACGATATGGAAGAACATGCAGAATAGAGCCAGTGAAAAGTATTGAACATCAGAGGTCCACTGCTGTTCAATCTCCTCCCAGCTTGTATAAGAAATGTTGCAGGAACAAAAGTGGACTATTGAACTTAAAGATAAAATTTATACAAAAAACTTAAACAAAAACTTACTTATTTTCAGCATAATTTCCATCTCTGATGACTGAGTCTAATCAAATCATCTGCACTCATGGCATCCGAAAGGTGGTGAACTATGCCTGGCCATGATGAAACCAGGAGGCCTGGGAGCAGGGGCATTGATCCTCGAAATCACTGATAGGTATATGACGTGAGGTCTGTAGCAATTCTGTAGAGACCAGATCATTGTCTGTAAACAAAAGTGGAAGATATAGTCTATGAAACAAACATGGTAACTTAATAGTTTAAAAAGTTCTATTTTTTGTATACTTGGTAAATGCAAAATTGAGCCAGTGAAGAGTAGAGGTGCTACAGGCACTTCATCAAAACCTGTATGAACATCAAACACCTTTACACTATCTTCCCAGCAACCATAACAAATATTGCTGGAATAAAAGGGGACTATTGTAATTTAAGGTAAAATTAGACAGTTTCCTGCAAAAAATGCCAGACCAACCAGGTTGTACTGGATATGTGAGCTTGCTGGGGGGGGGGGGTCAACATATCCTGTGGCACGTGCCCCAATTGCATTTAACACTCAAGATCTACTAATGCTGATATATTGTCTATTTTGTATTATCTTTTAGATTTTTAACACTGAAATCAATAATATTTTTTAATTTAACTATTCAGTACTAATGATACCGGTACAGTTCTCATCTTTTTCTCCTGCCCAGGTGCCGCCCATGTCCCCTGGTATAGGTGGGTGGGGTGGCGAGTACTGGCCTCACCATGCTCACCAACATCCACACCCGCACGACCGCTATGCCGACCAACTGGTAGACTCCATGGGGGAGGGACTCAAGCTAGGACCGGACTCTTGGGGTGGCCCTGCTCGTCCGCCCAACCATCAGGACTGTATGAAACTATCCCAGCTCTCCCCACACGGTCCCCCCACTCCTCACGGCCCCCCAACCTCACACATGAACGGCTACGTCCCCCACCATCACCACAGTCATCACCAACAGGTAAAATTACCATGGCATCATCAATATAAAGATGGTGACGAGTTATAAGTCGACACACCCTTAGTACTGTGTGTAATGTAACAGTTTCTAGCATGTTGGAAACAAGGTCAGCTATTTAATTATATATATTTATGATTTTTTTAACAACTTTGAAAACCATCATGAACAAATTCTAAGAATAAATGTACTTCGTTGGTATATAAAAGAAAACGGCAGTTCCCCATAATTATACAAGATATCGAGCTTCATCCCGGCGCACCTGTGTGTGTATCCCCCCGCTGCCACCAGTGTTTCACCTCCCTCAATATTACAGTATTTATTTTTAAAGCTTGAAATGCCTTAATTTGACTTAAACTTCCCTAATTGATTGTTTACTAACATGTGCCAATGATATCTTGTTGCTCCCTGACTCGTCACACTTCAATTATCATTTACAGACAGGCACCTTGAATAATTCACTTAATTATAATTGGGTCAGCTATATATGCTAGACTTAGACATTCATAATTTTCTAGGTCATTTCTTAATACTTATTAGGCAAATATAACTTAGTTTAACTAGCTTTGTTATTTCAAATCATTAGGAAGGACGAATGACTTCAAAATAAATCCAAGGGAGATTATTAAATGTAACTAGCAAAGCATTTAAATAAATAACAGAACTGAATGTTTGCGAGAAATAAAAATAAAAATTTTCAGACCACAAAATAAATAAGTTTACTGAATAACATTTTCAGTTACTCTTAATTTCTAAACTACTCTTAAACATCCTAATAGTTAATATTCTCCATCACAGAATTAAAACGATTATGAAATATTCAGGACAAAAAACTTCCATTAGATATTATGATATTCCAAGATTAATGGAAAATGTCATTTATTTATTTTGTGATCTGAAAAAATTCTCGACATTATTTCTCCTCCTTGCTTCACTTGTTACTTGTATGGGGTAGTGAGCTCCATTAATTACAGCCTTGCAGGTTGTTATTAATAATCTCCCTTGGATTTGCTTTAATAAATAGGTCATTCACCCTGCCTGCTGATTGAGAACACCAAGCCAGTTAAAATTAGTTAATTTTTTATCAAATATGCATTATGAAATGATTTACAAAATCATAAATGTTCAATAATACATGTTATGTATACATGTTATGAACACACTTAATTAAGTAATTAAGACAGTTATCCAAGGTGCTCGAGGATGATAATTGATGTGTGACGAATCTCTCACGACGAGATTTTATTTTCGCGCTATGTATAAAAGAGTAATTCGGGAAGTTTGAGTCAACATCATTTCAGGCTTAAAATAGCAAATAGTACCTCTCGGGTGTAACACTGAGGAATAACGTGTGGCTGTTGCTAAGTGTGAGACATGAGGTGAGAGAGTCGCAATGTGCACGGCATGAGTGACGCCAGATGTAAGGCATGAGATGTATTACACTAAATATAAGCAATGTTTCGCTACGTGTGAGGCATAAGGCGAGTGTCGCTATATATGAGGCATAAGGCGAGTGTCGCTATATATGAGGCATAAGGCGAGTGTCGCTATATATGAGGCATAAGGCGAGTGTCGCTATATATGAGGCATAAGGCGAGTGTCGCTATATATGAGGCATAGGCGAGTGTCGCTATATATGAGGCATAAGGCGAGTGTCTATGTGCAAGATGTGACGGCCATTTCACTCACTATTCTCTCCAGCAGGGATTCAACACCTTTGAAGACTTCCATCGGTTCGGCGGTCACAACCCACAGGCGGCGGCGTTCCCACACCAGCCCACCGCCCACCCTCCTACACCGCACCAGGACAAGATGGCGACGCCCACACGCCCACACCCGCACAACAACTACTCCCTGACCAGTCTACAGGTATGGGGGGCGTGGCGGAGGCCGCAGGGTTACTGTGTAGGATGAAGGTTTGTGTGTGTGTGTCTTGGTATTAGCGTAGATCATCACTATCGTTCCCATACCCTCACCGCCCTAGTATCTTGTGCCTTTTGTACCATAACCCACCCACCACCCACACACCCAACCACCGGCCCACCACGCACCCGCTCGCCTGAAATCATCACAACCCACTCATCATCACAGCGCTACCCACTACCATCAAATATCCCACCCACCAATCACACTACCTTTCAAGCAGTACCACACCACTAACCCATCTACCACCATTACCCTAGTTCCACACCACACTTCTCGTCCACCACACTACCCAAGCACCACCATACTACACAACGACCACCCGTACACCGACACCCTATTTGTCAACCACCCTCACCAACACACTACCCGCCCGTCCGCACACACACAGGTTCATTGTCTAGTGAATCCCACGTGACCGCTCTTAAATATTGATATGATACGCAAGACACCCAAGAACACCCTATAAACACGCCACACACAGGCATTCATGTGCATAAATAATCGTTCATGCACACCAACGGGCGATCCGGTACACCAATGTGCATTCATGTACGCCCGTGGGCATTCATTCACAGCCATAGGCGTTCATGTACGCCACTCTGCGTTCACATATACCCAATTACTGCCTGCAAATATTTATTTCATCGTCAATGTGCCTGTGAGAACATCCTTGTACGGCTCTTTACCTGCATTCATGTCCTTTAGAAACAAACACAGACATACCGGCAAATGCAGAAACAAGTGACCAGTTTTTTTGTTCCACCTAAAAGTAAATAGGTACCTAGGAGTTAGACAGTTGTTAAGGGCTGCATCCTGGGGATGCAGCTGGCGCCTGACAGCTGGGTGGACAGCGCTTCGAATTCGTAATCCTGAGGTTCCGGGTTCGATCCCCGGTGGAGGCGGAGACAAATGGGCAAATTGTTTCTTTCACCCTGATGCCCCTGTTACCTAGCAGTAAATAGGTACCTGGGAGTTAGACAGCTGCTACGGGCTGCTTCCTGGGGGTGGAGGCCTGGTCGAGGACCGGGCCGCGGGGACACTAAGCCCCGAAATCATCTCAAGATAACCTCAAGATGTGTGCGTGTGTATATGTAGTACATATAATAGATAAAAAATATATCAGACAGGCTGGGTCCAAGAGCTTATAGCTCGATTCGGCAAGCACAGATAGTACACACACACGTATAGTGACCAAGTGATCAGAGAGAGGGAGGACACAGAATGCCAAGCACGTATGCGATGCACTGTATCACAGTTTCCATGAAATTTTGTAAGCTGGAACACATGAAAAGCTCACAAAATAAGTAACACCGAAACAAGCAAGAAAGCAACCAGAGGCACAGGATGTGAGGAAATCCATAAATCCTGCCAAGCTCTTACCTTACATATGAACAGATGTAGCTTTAGCACTTTTGTAACTCCCCCCCTCCCATGCTACAGTACTCAACCGATCACCAGGAAATGGAAGACTATCGGACTCCAAAGTTGCTAATGTGTTGCTAACGCATACAATGAGGAAAGACAAGAACGAGTCCACTACATACCAGCATCACTAATCCTCCTCCCCGCCCCTCCACACGTTACTACACACACGATTCGACAGTCTCCTGGACCACACAAGATTTTCTTAATTTCGCCTCCAAACAACAAAGATTCACCGAAGTGAAATCTTGCTTGACAAATGTACTAGAGTTCCATGAAAAAAATAACGGAAGTTAGGCAAGGGAATGTTGGGTAGACGGCATCTTCCTTATAGAAATCCTCAACATTGTTCCACACAAGTTCCTAGAGCTAGAGAAACGTCTCGTGTACCTGGAGGAGTTTAAGTGAGAGTCACAGTAAGGTGGGGAGGGAGATATTAATATACGACCTCTTATACGACCTCGTATATCCTACTGAGGCCAAATTAATAAGAATCAGAGCAGAGAGGGATTATGATGTGCTGAAAATTATACAAGACACACTTTAAAGGTGGTCTGAAAAATTACTACTGTGGGTGTCGCCCAGGCTGAGTGGACAGCACGTTGGATAGGTAGTCCTGAGGTCTGGGATTCGATTCACGGCGCCGGGGAAAACAGATGGGCAGAGTTTCTTTCACCCTGATGCCCCCTGTTACCTAGCAGTAAAAAGGTACCTGGGAGTTAGACAGATGTTACGGGCTACTTCCTGGGGAAGGGGTGTGTAGAGAATTTTTTTTTTAGTAGTAATAGTTGATTGACAGTTGAGAGGCAGGCCGAAAGAGCAAAACTCGACCCCCGCAAGCACAACTAGGTAAATATATACACACACACACACACACACCACACACACACACACACACACACACACACACACACACACACACACACACACACACGAGGCCTCGATAGTGTTTGGGGGTGGTAGTCATAATGGCCCGGGTTCGATTTCCGGCGGAGGTGAAAACAAATGGGCATAGTTTCTTTCATCCTGAAGTAAGAAACCGTTCTTTCACCGTTCACCTAGCAGTAAATAGGTACCTGGGAGTTAGACGGCTGCTACGGGCTGCTTCCTGGGGATGTGTGTGTGTGTGTGTGTGTGTGTGTGTGTGTGTGTGTGTGTGTGTGTGTGTGTGTGTGTGTGTGTGTGTGTGTGTGTGTGTGTTAGATAGACATATATGTAGTTACCTTGCGCTTACCTTGCAATGATTTCGGGGCTTAGCGTCCCCGCGGCCCGGTTCTCGACCAGGCCTCATATAAGATACATAGTATATTTTATACTATAAAAAGGTGGGATCCGAGAGGTAATAGCTGGATTCTGCAGACACACAGTAAACACACACACACACACACACACACACACACACACGTTCTTCATACGAATCCTGGAATATACAGTGCGTGCGTGGCGTCCCTACCATGTCAGACACAATATGTAGTTGGAGAAAGTCGGAAAGTATGCCACCAGACTAGTCCCAGAGCTGAGAGGTATGAGTTTCGTGGAAAGACTAATGTAATTAAAACTTCACGTCACTGGACGACCCAAGTGTTAGGAGGACATGTTTACTACGAATTAAATTCGCGGCGGAAATCAAACATCCCGTCACCTCAACAAATACGTCTCATTTTGTATTTAAGAGTTCCCCAACGTACAAATTATATAGTACTATGAAAAGTAGCAGCTCACCACGTTTTCTGTGCATCAGTTGGGTAGGTTAGGTGGGTGGGTGGCTTTGGTTCTTACGTGTCTGGTTAGGTTAGGGTTAGCACTTTCTAGTTTGTGTGTTGTGGCAGATCAGTAGGACGGGCTTGAAACGCCAGACCACATTATTTACGATGTACGCAAACACGGGGATACATGTGGAGACTATCAGTGCCCAAACGACCTGCAGAGATTAGAAAGTTTGTCAAATGTTTAGTTAAGGAATGAAGTGTGCCAAGATGTAGACACCAGACTACAGTGTGTGTGTGTGTGTGTGTGTGTTGTGTGGGTGTTGTGTGTGTGTGTGTAGACTACATTTGTGTGATCATACACACATATGATCGACAACCAGGTTTGGGAATACGTACACTGGGTAAGTACGCACACGCAACCGTACATACATACCCTCCCTCACGCCCTCTACACACACACACAATCCACCCACCACACACACACACACAACACACACACACACCCACACACACACACACACACACACACACACACACACACACACACATACCATACCCACAAACACCCAGCATCATTCACTAACCCCAGGCACCCCACGCCCACCCCCTGCGTCACACAGCAAACCATGGTTCAATAGGTGAGGTATTATTTATGCTGTGAGCATGTCAGCTGGTGCTCCAAGGCAAGTCACATGGAGAATTGGAATATGAAATACGTTAAAGATGAGAAACAGTTGAATTTTGGGCAGTATTGGTCTGTGTGACAGTCAGAGAGCCAGAAGATGTTCCTTCCTCTCAACCCGTGTGACACACCCCCCCCCCCTCAACTCCTCCCCCCTTCCCCCCCCACTACTTCCCTCCTAATCCCCCACACCCACAACCGTCCATAGGCTTATGTTGGTTCATCGCGATTCCTATCCTAAAGTAACGAGAATATTAACATTTAAATCGAGAACTGTTAGAAACTAGTAAAGTTCACATATTTGTATATATTAAGTTAACCGTCCTGCAAGAGCTGTGAAGTCAGTTGTTGGTACAGAGTTAAAGACGGGACTGAGAAGATTGGTTCTGTGGTAGCGAGGGGCGCTGGTACCCCCGCTGTCCCTCCTCGAGGTGTAGTGGGTGCTGTGGGTGTAGTAGTGGTGGTGTAGTAGTGGTGGTGTAGTAGTGGTGGTGGTGTAGTAGTGGTGGTGTAGTAGTGGTGGTGTAGTAGTGTGGTGTAGTAGTGGTAGGGCGTGGTGGTGGCGTGTGTGTGTAGGTTCAGCGCCAGGGTTCACGGGTGTTGCTCACTAGCGGCCTCCCCGCTGCCCTGTATCTCTCACCTTGTCAACACATGAGGTTCGTTAAAAGTGTGTAGATTGTAGCTTGAAATCTAATCAAAATTGTTTATACACAAAAAATGTCATATCAATGTTATTTAATGATATTTTCATACATGCCCCACAACCTTGTGGTGAGTGAGTGAGTGTGAGTAGAAGGGGGCGGTCGGGTGCTTGCCCCCAGCCCTCACCCGTTAGTGTGAGGTGGAACGGGTGGTGATCTGTGTGTTATGGTGGTGGGTTTTCAGGCCATGTCCCCGGCGCACAGCGTCCACAGTCTGTCGCCGACGCAGCCACTAGGGGAGGCCACTATCCCGGGCTGGAGGCGAAGCCCACCAGCCCACCAACAACTATCCAACACCTCCACCCTCACAACCCCGCACACTGCCCACTCCGCCCATACTGCCCATTCTGCGTCCAGCAGTGAGCCAAATATGCTCAGGGCAGCACTAACCCACCGAGAACAGCAGCAACAGCAGCAGCAACAACAGCAACAAACACACACCCCGCAGCAGCGACACGGGGGGCGGGCCGGGCTCTGGCGGCGGCGTGTGTCGGGGGGCGGTTCCGGAGGCCCCGTGCATATGCCACACACACACATATATATATATATATATATATATATATATATATATATATATATATATATATA
>WNGS01163947.1:13012557-13030751 GCA_020271785.1 Procambarus virginalis | reverse complement strand
CCCTGTAGACTGCTCCCACAGTCAGGACAGCCTCGCCACCCTTGACTCTGAAACAGCAAAGATATACTCTCCACAAGGGTCTCTAGTTTTAATTACTTTTTAAACATGTCAGTTCTTGGTGGTAGTAAAGAGCAGTACCACCACCTCTCTGAGTACGACGACAGTTGTGAATTGCTGAGTAGTAGGTATGTTGTAGAATGTACAGATTACATGCTGTATGTTGTATGTTGTATGTATTTGTATATATGTACAGATTAAATCAAATGGGTCGGAGAAGGACTCGCTGTAAAACACTGAATCATTCAGCGTTTCGATAATAAACTATAATATATACCTAACATAATACTGAGTAAGTATCCCTAATTTAATGTGCTTGAAAAGATTGCCAGGAACGCAGACATGAAGGCGATCCCAAACAGGCACGTAAGCAGACAGCCAGGCTAGTAGGCAGGCAGGCAGGCTAGTAGGCAGCCAGGCTAGTAGGCAGGCAGGCAGGTAGGCAGGCAGCCAGGCTAGTAGGCAGGCAGGCAGGCAGGCAGGCAGCCAGGCTAGTAGGCAGGCAGGCAGGCAGGCAAGCAGGCAGCCAGGCTAGTAGGCAGGTAGCAGGCAAGCAGGCAGCCAGGCTAGTAGGCAGGCAGGCAGGCAGGCAGGCAGCCAGGCTAGTAGGCAGGCAGGCAGGTAGGCAGGCAGCCAGGCTAGTAGGCAGGCAGGCAGGCAAGCAGGCAGCCAGGCTAGTAGGCAGGCAGGCAGGCAAGCAGGCAGCCAGGCTAGTAGGCAGGCAGGCAGGCAAGCAGGCAGGTAGTCTAGTAGGCAGGCAGGCAGGCAGGCAGGCAGGCAGGCAGGCAGGCAGGCAAGCTGGCAGGCAGGCAGGCAGGCATGTAAGTAGGCAGCCAAGATGGCAGGCAGACAGACAAGTTAAAAATCTCCAAGACAGTTCAACCACGTGTATTGAGATTTTAGGAACTTGGTGTAGGATTTTGTTGTCATGTCCACCTGGCGGGGACTTATCCATCGGAGTTTACAAAACATGTCAGTGTGACTTCCCCAGCGGGAGTACGACAAGATCCACGTGTAGCTTTGTGTGAAATGTTGAAATTCAATAGAAAAAAACAGCTGATTAGGTGATGGTGAGACAACCTGTCGTGGAGGGCCTTGGCCAATAGAGGGCGATTGGGCCAAGCCACTCAGTGAACTGCTGGGCCAAGTATAGAGTGGGTCAGGCGTCGACTTATTCACCAGTCAGAGCCCGGTGACTCAGGAGTGAGATTACCTGTTGATTACCTGTTAATGGTTTCGAATTCTACTCCTGCAGCCTGGCCTGTAGTCGGCATTCCCTGGTGCTTGTTTGGTCTGCGATGGTGTTTATCTTCGTAGCCAGAAGGTCCACATAGCCATCACAGACTGATCTGCAACTCCAGCAGAAACTTGTCCCGTTCTCGCCTAGTGGCTTCCACTGTTGGCCCAGTGAAAGTTCTTAAATTTGTTGCGTGGAGATTGGAGAGCCTCGGGCCTCTGATGTTGACACTCGTGTTCTCTAATTGTCCTCACGGCTCCCGACTTTTCACTGGATATATTTTACCCTTCCTGCCTTATCTCTCCCCAGTATCTTGTAATTAGATTGTGTACATTTGGGATCTGACCTTTCAGTATTCTCCATGTGTATATTATAAGAGAATATAGGCAGAGAGAGATCATCCCAGAGAGAGAGGCAACGTCTGGGATGATGTCGGACGTAGGTTCGAATCCTCGTCACGGCCCTTGTGGATTTGTTTATTATGAGAGATCTTTCTCGTCTTCGTTCCACCGAGCAGACTTTGAGTTCTTTGAGTGGGTTGCTGTAATTTAAGTGCTTCTCTGATATCAATTCTGCACTTTCACTTGCCTTGAAAGGGGACCAAACAATATTTCCTACGATAGCACCAAAGGCTTGAAGAGCACCTTCACTGGTGAGGCATCCCCCCCCTCCTCCCCCTGTTTTGAAGGTTCTCGTTATCAGCGCCATCACTTTCTTGGCTGTTGTAGTGTTTGCTGTGTTGCTTTATGTAATAGTGGCTGCATTAGTATGTTTAACACCTGGGCCTATCATTATCCCCTCTTATCTTCTTTGTACACACACACATACTTTTAAATTATTATTATTATTATTATTATTATTTTAGTCTCTCAGAATGTTTGGTAATATGTTTAATGTTTGTGATGTGTGTCTATGTATGTATTAACACGATGTACTGAACGGGGTGAGAATAGCTTGAGCTACCTCATCCCTTTGTGTGTATTTTACCTCAATAAACTTATTTCAATTTCAATTTATTTTAGCATTATTATTATTATTTTAGCATTAGAAGTCTCCGTGGCGAAGTGGTAACACACTCGCCTGGCGTTTCGCCAGCGTTTTGGTCTGGGTTAGTATCCTGGCCGGGGAGGATTGACTGGGCGCCAATCCTTAACTGTAGGCTCTGTTCACCCAGCAGTGAATGGGTACCTAGATGTTTAACGATCTGGCGGGTCGTATTCTTGGGAAAATTAGGATTAAGGACCTGCCCGAAACACTATGCGTGCTGGTGGCAGTACAAGAATGGAAGAACTCTTGTATATATATATATATATATATATATATATATATATATATATATATATATATATATATATATATATATATATATATATATATATATATAATAAATATTATTATTCACATAGAGTAATCACACAACGTAATATATCAATGAGAAAATCCGTAGTAGCCGTGATGAGGATTCGAACCTATGCGCTGGGTGTTGAAGGACACACGCTCTGAAGAATTAGTTTGTTGTAAACCCGGCCAGGATACGAACCCATGACAAAGAGCTCACGGAACGCCAGGCGAGTATCTTACCACTACACCACGGAGACTATTCCATGTGCTCGCAGTTTCTGTGCCAGTTTTGCGTGTGATACTGTATAAAATGCTTTACAGACTTCCTTGTACACTACATCTACTGCAACTCCCTTGTACTGTCAAGTTCCAAATACGTGAGCGGTTAGTTTGGCATATTTCATTTTTTTACAAAACCATGTTTTGACTATGACGTGCTTATCTCTGAAGCTAGACACAGATATAGTGAAATAATCAATGATGGAGTCAGAGTTTGTCTCCTGTGGATTCCTTCCCATATTGGTCTCTGAATGCATGATAGAACTGATGAGTTAGCCAAGACTTTTGCTCGTAAAGAGGGAATTGATTACCACTTGGACTGCCTTTGAGCAGCCTGAGGGCAGCAATATCCCAGGAACATCAACTAAATTTCGGAGACTTGAGGCAAAGTGAAATTCACACCAGTTACTCCATCTATCATCATTCTATTATGCAGGAAGAACCGCACGTCTATGGGTCATCCAATAATGTTAGCAGACTTCTAGATGTTACCACTGCTAGGCGACATCTATGGATCATCCAATAAAATCAGCAGACTTCTAGATGTTACTGCTGCTCGGCTTTAGACTCGGTTACAAGTATCTCTGGGAATTCTCATTATCTGCTGATGTAGACCTAACCAAATGTAAACTGTGTCAACAAAATTATTCCCACACCCTCCGTCACTATGTGATGGAGTGCGAAAACATACGTGAATTTAGAGACAATTCTACAACCAATGTTCCAACGATGTGTAAATATTTCATTCAAAATGATCTGCTACCAGAAATTCTAGCCAAATATCCCCAGTTTGCTAACTGTAGGTAGTAACTAAGTGATTGTAACCTATCCACCGCTGCCCGCTGGATGGGGGGGCGGTGTGCAGGACAAACATATAAATTGTAACACTAGCTCTCCACATGTCAGTTGCTTAATTTAGAACCTGTATTTGAGGTCGATCTCGAACCCATTGTTGATGTGACGACTTATATTGAATTTTGTAACTAGCTCATCAAGATTGTAACTTGCTTAGCTAAATGAATTGTGGGGTTCAGTCCCTGAGCCCATTATGTGCCTCTGTAACCCTTTCCACTACCGCCCACGGGATGGGTATGGGGTGCATAATAAATGAACTAAACTAAACTAGGCTTAGGCTCGGCTACAAGTACCTCTGGGAATTTGTAACATCTGCTGATGTAGATTTTACTAAATGTAAACTCTGTCATTATGACAAAGGAACATTATCCAACTTACGATAAATTTCCAACCGTGTATTTGACGTGTAATGCTAGGTTGCAAGAGACAATTATTAATACATAAATTGTGTGCATGTAACTTACCTTGTTTATGTACAGAGGCCTGTGATATTAGATATTTAGCTAACTCTCTTATCACGAATCCATATATTGCATTCTGTCATGTGTATCACGATGCCCCCGAATATGTGAAAAGGTGAAGCGAGATGCTATTAAAAGGCATAGGAGTCACATGTGGTCCTAACCCTACTTACAACGATTATTGCAGGTAAAGTGCCATGTATAAGTCATGTGTCTAACAGAGCTACCTTCCCATTGAAAACAGATCTGCAGCTAAAGAAAACAAATCTGATTGGCCCCCACTTGAGATGCCAAGAGAAATTGTTTAATTTGTTTTGGAGAAATCTGTCTCTGCCCACAGGACTGAGAACATTCTTATTACACAAGATGCACACCTCTTGTCTCCAGGCATAGAGGCAAGGGCTGAGCACCAGGTCATCATCATGTCAAGTTAACATAGATGAAAACAATATGTTGAAGTCACTGAGCACACTGAATCAGTAATCACATTTTCTCCCAACATTAAGAAAAAGAATCTAAGGAATCAACAAGCCCTTTCTTTTAACAAAGGATTGTGCAACCACCAGTGGCTGTTGTCACAGAATGTTGCTGCACCATTACCAGCGAATGTTGTTACACCACTACCATGAGGACACTGCCACAACTTCTCAACACCACAGTCGCCACCATTTTAGCCACCTACAAACATGTCTACAGTCAAATGCACATGGTGTATGATTGAAGTTCTGTTTGTGTGTTTGCTTAAAAAGCAAATACCAATACCAAATTTCATCAGCTGTAACCAAGAGGAGAGTAGGAGGAGCCAAAATGAAGAGAGGATGACAAAAGTAGAGAGAGACAGGAGCAGGGACGGGACTACACGTGGAGAACTTGCTGGGGACAGATGAAAATTTCAGAGAGGGCTCGAAAGGGACACTCCAAGCCACAGCCTGTAGAGGGACACGAGAATTTTACCCGAGGTTTACCATCTCTAGAGGACTTGATGGGGACAGGAACCTAGCTGCTTTTCAAAGGTCCGCTCTATTTCATTTACTTGGATCACTGAAGTTTCAAACTTGGACCTCAAAAGTATGAGATTGTTGTCTTACCACTCAACCTCCATTATTCCATTAGATTTTAGAAGATACTAAGCCCAGAGGAAGAAATTCACAATGCCAGAAGAAAATGGCTAGATGAAGACAAAGCCCGAGCCAAAGCATGACGCATCCGTTAACAGCTTGAGCAGTAGAGGAAATCATCACAGAACCTAACCCCCAAAACACACACACAGTAACATTATGCATAATCCACCACAGGTGAAACGGGGCATATACTATACTACTCGGTTGGAAATGGGTAGTCATAGGAATTTCTTCAGGCAAGTGGATCCAGGAGGGAACAGCAGAGGTCTATAAAACGGTTGGTCTCTTCTTTTTAGGGGGAAGGGGATAACACACACACATCCGGTTCTCTTCTTATTTTGGAGAGTTGTGATAACATAGTGCAAGAGAGCTGTGGTCTGGATATGTCACTATATCCTCAATTGTTTAATTCTTAATGTGCTAGGAGAATGTGGAGAGAGAGGGGTAGCTGAATGAATGTGTGCCACCATTGTATGACAAGTAATTGAGATGTCAAGATTCAGGGTCGTTGGTTAGAGGCCCAAGAATTAGTCCCATGGGAAATATAATGTCCATAAGAACTCAAAGCAGTGATCAGTGTTGGTGGTGCATCCAGCAGAGTTAGTGACAAAATAGATGCAAAGTAATTCACAATTCAGAAGTGAAGTAAAAATTTTAGAAACAGAAGCAGTAGGATTTAAAGGTTTCAAGCAAGTTGTTCTAGTACAAGGGAAGGATAAATGCTTAGATGCCCAAGTTTCTGTTAAGCTGCTTGAAATTCAGTACGATACTTTCCATAAACCTTACACTAACAATTAATTGTTCTAATTTACAATCTCAACAAGATTTTGAATGAGCTGGGTGATCATTTCCACACTTAATGCAATGGACTGGTCAGGCATAACAATTTGTTTTGAGAAAGTCAGACACACTGCAAAGGGAATAAAACACTTCCAAATTCCAACAGAGGCACTATGATCAGCTTTCCAACAGATTTCAGTGGCGAGGGGTTGAAATTTACTGTACTGTGACAGAATATCATACTCTGTCAATAACCACATTAAGTGAACGGATGCATTGACCAAAGGTCAACTTATCTACATTATAGTTTTCAGTTTGTTTACCATTTGAGTGGTGAGTGTAAATGTCATTATGTGAAATTATACAGCCCTGGTTTTCATAACAGCTTCAAGATCATAACACACTTTCAGCCCTTATTGCCGAGAGAGAGACAAGCTAAGATGACAACAGTACCAGTGCTTGAGTTAAGATTGGGTTTTTCATTCTTTTATAAAGTACAGATGCCCCATTAATGTGTAAGATTTGCATGACAACCAATCTGCTTTTCAGATTGCACAGAATTGCAGTCTGCTGGTGGTGGAAGTTAACATCTATGTCTAATGAGCAACTCCAGGTGCACCCTTAAATTATCAATAATCAGAGCATCATCCAAATTGCTAAATAATCTACATTAAAAAACCTTGCCCATATTTATGGCCCAAAGGCTGCATCAAGATGAGGAAAAATCTTTCTTAACATAATGTGGGCAAGATTGCAAATTGGTTTCAGGTGGTGAGTTACTGCACCAGTGGGTACACCTTTGGGTCTGTGATAATTACAATATCATCAGTAAAGTTTGAAAAGTGAGCAAGTGTGGGCTTTCAGTGCCATGTATGATGCCTCTGCCCCAGATGTAGCAAAGGCAGGGAGAGGTCCAGTGAGGAGCCTGATGAAGTTCCAAAGTCAGATTTCTGAGACGTGTCGAGAACAAGTCCGAAGGGTTCATTGTCAGTTACATCAAAAAGAACAAGTGCAAGATGATGACCAAACACTGCCTGTTGTATAATGATTTTCCTGCCGGGTTGAGGTTTGATGGCTCCTTCACTAATGCATTGTTATTGTCATAATCCAAGTGAGGCAGGCACACTTCATCTGGTTCCTACCTGATGGCCAAAAGAGAGGTTGCATAAACCAATCCACTTTCTTCCTGGGGTAAAATAATGCACAAGTTTTCCCTAGACATGAAATTAAGAGGATGTTGTTGTTTAAGATTCAGCTACTCGGAATGAAAAGTTCCAAAGAACATGGGCTATGGTGAGCCCATCGTACTCACCTGGCACAGGAGATGTACGACACAGGAACTTAACATAGTATGCACTCTTTACTTTAAGGCAGCAGGGGCATTCTAATCACTTTCAAGTGAACCTTAAATTAAACAATATAGTACATACAGTACTTTTCATTACTGCATAATAATTAATCATTATTGCCCAAAATGCTACACATACTAGTGGCTGTACAAGAATGTAAGATCTATTGTATATATAATAAATAAAAAATAAATAAATAATTAACACTGTCACATTGTTTTTCAACTGAATGCTGGCCTTGACCAAAATTCTACATTATGTAGGAAGTGGTTTTATACATCTCTAACTTAAACTAAACATACAGTATTACAATAAAACTACACAAATATGCCATCAAAGCTAGAGACTCTATTTGCAGAACTATTCAAATACTTTGCAGCACTGTAATCGAATGTGAAAAAATTTAAGAACTCAAGAGATAGCTCTATTAGTGGTGTTCAACAAATGTATAATGTAATTATCGGAAGGCACTATTTAGGAATGGTGCCTGACCACTAAGGCAGTCGGAGATTAAATGCCGACCTGCCAAGTATCCAAAGTTTGCTTACTGTTGGTAATGCTTGTACATGACTGTAAAACTGTCACCCCGACTGGGTGAGTGTAGAGCAGGATAAGAAACTTTGTAACTAACTAACCGCAGATGTAAACTGCCTTGAACAGAGACTGTTGTGGGCCACTTCTTGAACCACTTGTGATATAAAAGACTATTATACAGTATGTATATAATAATTAATGTATATGTATGTATATGTGTAATTACCTAAGTGTAGTTACAGGATACCCATCATCCCAGCACACTTTGTCATAACAGTTTGAAACTACTGACGGTTTCGGCCTCCACTACTTTCTTATCTAACTTGTTCCAACCGTCTACCACTCTGTTTGCAAAAGAAAACTTTCTAATATTTTTTTTTGCCACTTTTTCCTTACCTTGAATCTATGACCCCTTGTTCATGAGGTTGCCAGTTTCAGGAATTCTTCCTTTGTCAATTTGGTCAATTCCCATTGTTATTTTGTAAGTGGTGATTATATTGCCTCTTGTTATTCTATCTTCTAGCTTTGGCATATTTAATGCCTCTAACCCCTCTTCATAACTCTTGTTTTTCAGGTCTGGAAGCAATTTTGTAGCATGCCTTTGCACCTTTTTTTTAGTTTGTTGATGTGCCTTTTGAGATATGAGCACCATACAACTGCTGCATCTTCCAATTTGGTCTCACAAAGTCATGAACAGTTTCTTTAGTATTTTACCATCCATGTAATTAAAAGCGATTCTAAAGTTGGTAAGTGTAGCAGTGTGTAATTACCTAAGTGTAGTTACAGAATGAGAGCTGCACTCGTGGTGTCCCATCTTCCCAGTACTGTACTCTGTCATATAATGCTTTGAAATTACCGACGGTTTTTGCCTCCACCACCTTCTCAACTAACTTGTCCCAACTGTCTACCACTATTTGTGAAAGTGAATTTTTTTATTTCTTTGGCATCTCTGTTTAGTTTAAATCTATAACCTCTTGTCCTTAAAGTTCCAGATCTCAGGAATTCTTCCTTATCAATTTTATCAATTCCCATTACTATTTTGTATGTGTTGATCATATCGCCTCTTTCTTCCATCTTCTAGTTTTGGCATATTTAATGCCTCTAATCTCTCCACGTAGCTCTTGTCCTTCAATTTCGGGAGCAATTTTGTTCCATGTCTTTGCACTTTTTCCAGTTTGTTGATGTGCTTTTTAAGATATGGGTACCATACAACTGCTGCATATTCCAGCTTTGGTCTAACAAAAGTCGTGAACAATTTCTTTAGTATTTTGCCATCCATGTATTTAAAAGCAATTCTGAAGTTAAAAAGTGTAGCATAGGCTCATCACACGATGTTCTTTATGTGGTCCTCAGGTAATAGTTTTCTGTCTAGAACCACCCCTAGATTTCTTTCTTTATCAGAATGTATCTTAATCATGTGTGTGAGTGCATGTGTGAATGTGTAATAAAAATTGTGTAACTAGCTTTACAAGATTGTTAATGTACTTTATTAGCTAAATGAATAATGGAGTTTAGTTCCTGAACCCATTATGTGCCTTTGTAACCCTTTTCACCATGACCCACAGGATGGGTATGGAGTGCATAATAAATGACTAAACTAAACACCCAAATGCATACCATGGCAAAAGGCAGCTCATTATGAAAATTGTTTTTTATATATATATATATATATACACAATGGGGCCTCGACTTACGATGCTAATCCGTTCCAGAGACAGATCGCAAGTCGAAATATCGTAAGTCGAAGCGATTTTTCCCATAAGAAATAAAGGGAATTTAATTAATCCGTTCCCACCCTCCAAAATATTAACATACAAATACATTTTATACTGAATACAATGTTTTTTTCTAACTACAATACAGTACTGTACTAAGTTTATCTTACCTTTATGGAGGGCTCTTGATGGCATATGGAAGATGGTGATGAGGGGGGGGAGGAGAGTTGTTACTGTTTGGAAGGGGAGTCCCCTTCCATTATCACATCAGGCTGTGATGTTTTCTCTGGGGTACTCTCTCTCCTACGTTTTGCCTGAATACCACTAGGACCTGGTTTGGTTCAGTGCTTGTTTGTCTCACTACAAATTTGTCAAGATACATTTGTTTTTCCCTTCCTTTTAACATATGTCTGTAATGATGCATCACTTTAGTACCCATTAAGTCCTTCTCTTAGCCAGTATGGTGGATATCGTTGACTGAGATTTGTTGTACTGCCTAGCCAGTCCAACAACCCGCACACCATCTTCATATTTAGGAATGATCTCTTGTTTCTGCTCTATGGTCATCCTCTATGATCTCATATGTTGAGCCTTACCACTGACTTTCTTGGGACTCATGGCGTGATATATAATAATAATGTTCAAAATGCAAAAAATCACCACAAAAGCAAAATTTCTTATAGGCGCGATCGTCACTAAGCGGGCAGCTGTAGTAAACTGAGGCAGGTCAGCCGCGTGACGGGAACCATGCGCTCGGTCGACCCGAACGTGTACCAACAAATATCGTAAGTCGACGACACCATCGGATATCGAGTCACATTTTTCGATGAAATTTACATCGTAACTCGAAATTATCGTAAGTAGGGGCAATCATAAGTCGAGGTGCCACTGTGTATGTATGTATGTATGTTGTGTGTGTGTGTGTGTGTAATTACCTAAGTGTAATTACCTAAGTGTAGTTACAGGATGAGAGCTACGCTCGTGGTGTCCCGTCTTCCCAGCACTCTTTGTCATATAACGCTTTGAAACTACTGACGGTCTTGGCCTCCACCACCTTCTCCCCCAACTTGTTCCAACCGTCTACCACTCTGTTTGCGAAAGTGAATTTTCTTATATTTCTTCGGCATCTGTGTTTAGCCAGTTTATATCTATGACCTCTTGTTCTTGAAGTTCCAGGTCTCAGGAAATCTTCCTGTCGATTTTATCAATTCCTGTTACTATTTTGTATGTAGTGATCATATCACCTCTTTTTCTTCTGTCTTCTAGTTTTGGCATATTTAATGCTTCTAACCTTTCCTCGTAGCTCTTACCCTTCAGTTCTGGGAGCCACTTAGTAGCATGTCTTTGCACCTTTTCCAGTTTGTTGATGTGCTTCTTAAGATATGGGCACCAAACAACAGCTGCATATTCTAGCTTTGGCCTAACAAAAGTCATGAACAATTTCTTTAGTATATCCCCATCCATGTATTTAAAAGCAATTCTGAAGTTAGAAAGCATAGCATAGGCTCCTTGCACAATATTCTTTATGTGGTCTTCAGGTGATAGTTTTCTATCTAGAACCACCCTAGATCTCTTTCTTTATCAGAGTTCTTTAAAGATTTCTCACATAATATATAGGTTGTGTGGGGTCTATGTTCTCCTATTCCACATTCCATAACATGACATTTATTAACATTAAATTCCATTTGCCAAGTGGTGCTCCATATACTTATTTTATCCAGGTCTTCTTGAAGGGCATGACAATCATCTAAATTTCTTATCCTTCCTATTATCTTAGCATCATCAGCAAACATGTTCATATAATTCTGTATACCAACTGGTAGATCATTTATGTAGACAATAAACATCACTGGTGCAAGAACTGAACCCTGTGGTACTCCACTTGTGACATTTCTCCAGTCCGATACATTGCCTCTGATCACAGCCCTCATTTTTCTATCAGTCAGAAAGTTTTTCATCCATGTTAGAAGCGTACCTGTCACTCCTCCAATATTTTCCAGTTTCCAGAACAACCTCTTATGTGGAACTCTGTCGAAAGCCTTTTTTAGGTCCAGATAGATGCAGTCAGCCCAACCATCTCTTTCCTGTAATATCTCTGTTGCTCGATCATAAAAACTGAGTAAATTCGATACACAGGATCTACCAGATCGAAAACCATACTGTCTGTCTGATATTATATCATTTCTCTCCAGGTGCTACCCATTTAGTTTTAATTATTTTTTCCAATATTTTGACTATTACACTTGTCAATGATACCGGTCTATAATTAAGGGGGTCTTCCCTGCTTCCACTCTTGTAAATTGGAACTATGTTAGCCTTTTTCCACACATCAGCTACAACTCCTGTAAACAGGGATGCCTGAAAGATCAGTTGAAGAGGGATGCTGAGCTCAGGTGCACATTCTCTCAGAACCCATGGTGAAACTCCATCTGGACCAACTGCTTTGTTCTTATTAGGTGTGTGTGTGTGTGTGTGTGTGTGTGTGTGTGTGTATATATATATATATATATATATATATATATATATATATATTATATATATATATATATATATATATATATATATATAAAAATATATATATATATATATATATATAGTCATTTTATCATATTTATTAAAATATAAACTGTGTTAGATATTGGGCAAATCCTGGAAAAAAAAAAGTTGACTTTGAAACTTACTAAGGTTAAAGCTCATCCAAGTGTGCCATGAACCGGAAACCATTTAATTTTCAACATTTTACAATTTCTTTGCAGCCTCTTACAAGTAAATACAAAGGATATTAAATAAAGTTCTCATGGTCCTTTAGGATGATAAAAATACCATTAATTTCAATTGCCATCAACTTCATAATAAATGGCAAGGTTAATAATGGATTACAAACTAAATCCAAAACAAATGATACATGATATAAAATATATCACTGTCACATGATATCAAATATATAATGAAATACTGTTTAACAAAGATTTTATGTGATAATTTATCTTGAAGAATATCATAATTAGTCTGATATTTAACAATAACACTCAGATATATGATACAGTGCATAGAATAAGAAATTCTAAAAAATAATGTTAAAAAATATCTATTCACAATAATATTCCTAGCTAACTTCTAAAACGAAGAAGCTTTAAATTTGATTATTAGTTCAATGGTAATATCTATACAGTATATATTTACAAACTATACAAGATGGGAACCTCGGTACACATGTAGCAGTTTAGTGTGTAACATAATTAAATACACATGGGTAATATGTGTATTTATAACTATTAAAAAAATAATAGTACGTATTCCTTTTAAAGACATGCTCCATGTTAACATAGACAGATCTAAGAGTCCCTCAAAATTTGTATAATATTGAAAGTGCCAGCAATTTACATTTGTCATAAACCTCTTCATTGGCCTTTATAATAAACTATAACTTTCAAAACTCTGCTACTTTTAATATATTGGATACTGGATTGTTTACTTTTGAATAGAGATACAACTTAGACAAAGAAATACCCATCACTTACTGTACATACAGTAATTCAATTATGAAAATACTGTATGTAATCGACCAATTTTGATATTAGAGTTGCATCCCTTGCAAGTTAGTTTTGTCTGGAGACTTAATGTGAATGACTAGTTCTGTACTTACTACAACAACATTACCTAAATAACCTACAATGCCTTAAAAATTAAACTCGGGTTTTGTCATCCGGTGGTCAATAGTGTATGATCATAATGACACAAATCACATCTTGATTTCAAGACTTTAAAAATACAATAGAGTGAACTATATTTTGAGGTATAATTTCATAATTTTGTTTTTATAAGTATGAAAATCTCCCAGATTTCATAAGACACTGTTTGACAATTAGAAATCATCTTGACTTCTTTTTATGGTTATTGTTAAAGTTTCTTTTAACTCCTTGTGATGCACAAAATGTGGCCTAGTCATTGACAGTTGTTTGCCAACTCAGATATAACGGTAATATGTGTATTTCTGCAGAGTTTCGGACAAGGAACTCGGCCATCATACTATAGAATTGATTCTATGAAGTTAACCACAGGACTTTCAATAGTCCATATTCATACAAATAGTCTTTTTAAAATTTGCTAAGCCTTCTTTAAATACAAAATTCAAAGTATTGGTCTTTTTTTTCTACCAGACAACTTTTAATAAAAATCGGCTATCAATAGTCCTATTAAACAGAAACATGGAACACCTATTGAATCAGTATATTCAGACTTTATTCAATGTTAGTAGATGATTATGATCATTCATGTTGAAAAATATATGGCACAATTCTTCTAGATTTGATGACCAACTAAAGACTGATTTCTGTATTGTTTCTGATAAATGTTCAGAATACAGTACTGTAATGTGCCTGATGATGTGCAAGAAGTAGTAATGTATTAATCAGTTAATGGTAAAAGTCCATGGAATAAAAATTCTAAACAATTTTCCAGTGCAGTTGTAGGTGACGTAGTTAGCAATTAAATTAACATTCATTAACAAATACCTCTCAACACAATATTTTTCCCTCGCATACATAAGATGAGCTTAAAGCATATTAACAAGTATAGTAAATAAATACATCTACCAAATAAAAATTATCATCAAATTGAGAGATGACTGACCTGAGTAACTACTTTAATACTGTATAAACTCTTATGTTAACTTACAAGAAGCCAGTTTTATGAAATCTTTACACTTTACATTCACATTACCAGAATAAACCTTTCTCTATCACTAAGCATCCAAGCATTCTCTAACAGCAGCAAGAAAAGTGGCTCGAACGGACTGCAATGGTCCATGCAGATGCAATGGCAGATGATGATTTATAGAGGCTATGGCTTTTTCCCAGAAAGTCAACTGCCCACGCCACTCTCCTCTCCACTCTACAGCCATGGAATCATCTCTAGCTCCTGCAACTACTGATCTTACACCTTGGCAGACTTCTTCCCATGCACCAGGAATTAGCTCACTTACAGACCAGAGCAACTTATATGGGGAGCGGGATGATTCTAGCCCTTCGTTCACAGAACTACCATGTGGAGACTTATCTAACACAATACAACGAATCTGAGAAGCTTCACTGCGATTTGTGGGACAAAATGGACTTACTATAATGCCTAAGAATGGAGCCTCTTGCCGTGCAAACCACTGCTGCATCTGATTTTGGGTGTCAACATCTTGAACAGATGGATTAGGTGGAAAAGTTGGATGCGAGTGGTACCAGCCTACTACTTGTACACCACCCTCGTGAATAGCAGTACATGCAGCACTCTGAGATACAGGGCACATATCACACTCCACACCAGAACTAACTGCTTGGGTGGGTACTGCAACAGTCACATAAAGTGTCTGTGCAGCAGGATCATAATAGCCACCTAGTAACCCCATCACTTCAGCATGGGATGTATGGGCATGAAGATCTAGTGTAATTAATGCATGAGCATGCATGACAACAGAAAATGGAGCTAAAGTGTCTGGGTTATATTCTAGACAGCGAATCAGTTTAAATTGCTCTAGCCTTCCACCAACTCGGCCAGTTCCACGACCTGCTTTATTGCGAGGTGCTTCAGGAATATGACAAGCATCCACAACTGCTCCAGATTCATCATGACTAATTGTAAGACCACCTCCTTCACTCATTGAAGCATCCCATTTCTTCTTTTGTTTTTGTCGAATCATTTCTGAACGATCTACTTTTGTTACAGGTTTACTTGGTATAATTATTCTCTCCTTCTGTTTGACACCAACAATTAATGGTGTATCATAACTGGTCTCTGGACACCCAAAATTAATAGCACCAATCTTTTCAAGGTATTCATGAACTTTACCTATATAGTTAACATCTCCACAATTCTTTAACCCAGCACGAACTGCTGTTTTTCTCATATATCTAGGTTTCACCTGTTTCCAAAAGCTAATAAGATAATTTCTTATTTTTAGGTATCTTTCAGGAGTTTTTACACCTTTACCATCAAAATACTCATAGTGGACTTTCTTCTCTTCATCTGTAACTTCATTTAAATTTAATTCTTTCTCTTCAGTTGGAGGAGGAAAAGTGAAAACCTGCTGGTGTTTATTTTCTGTTTTAGAATCTTCACACAGATTTGTGGTTTCTCTGCTTTCTGAAGATTCATCAAGATAAGCACCGTCTTCAGACTTATTAATAACTACTGGATCACTACGAGCCTTATCAGTAATTATCAGCTGTTCTTCATCACTAATATCAATATCAACATCACTTTCTTCCATTTCATTTTTAACCAAGTGAACAACCTGCCCCAGAACTGGTATAGGAGTCCTTGGCAAGTCATTCCTTTTTTCTTTCTTTGGTGGATATTCTGACTCTGAAGCTCGCTCGCTCTCATTATGGTTTGAACCAATTGTAATTTTGAGCATATTTTTCTTTGTTGAATGCTTTTGAGGAGACTTCAATTTAAAAGGCACCTGTGAATTTTGTGATGTGTTTTTCTTCTTTTTTAATTTGCTTTGAATTGTTTTCTTTTTTGCTTCTCGCGACTTTTTCCAATTACTTTTAAAAGTCTCAGGATTTACAGATATCAGACCATCTGACTCTATTACCCATTCTTCTCCAACTGATGGAACATACCAGTCACTTGAAGAGTTAAACCCTTCACTGTCATTTTCACTGGAGCGTATAGCCCGAGATTCAACATTAATATTTCGATCTTTGGGTGGAGTCAGTGGAGTAGTTGTAATAGTTGTTGTAGCAGTTTCTATAAGACCCAAAGGATCATCTAAGTCTGTGGTAATGCAAACTTGTTCTGATGGCATAAACACACACATATCTCCAACACTCTCAGCTTCTTGGACAACACTGCAAGTCTCGACCCATTTCTTGTGAAAACTACGAACTTGTCCTGATGATTTTGTAGCAATAAAATTTGAGATTCTGTTCCAGTTAGGCCCAAAAAGTTCCTGGAAGAATTGGTTTAATGTGAATATTTCCAGCAATTAAGATACAATATAATCACAGTAAATCAGAGTCAACTCCCACTGTTACACTAGGTGATAAAACACCGTTCACTTCCAAATAAGTTGAAAATGTAAAACATTAATCAGTTTTACAGTCAACATTTGGATTCATATGAGTTTGAGCATTGATATTTTCTTATGTATTATGTTTATTGTATTAAATAAAAATTTATAAAAAATAAATACTTTACTTATGAAAAGAAGGTGCCAAGCTGGGAAAATTATGTAGCAAGTTTATAGAAAATCTACTTAATTAAAAAACCAGCAGTGAATGTAATGAAACGCCATTTTCTGGGTGAGACCTGGAGGCTCCCAATTCGTACGCAGGGGGGGGGGGAGGGAAGAAAACCCACTCCTTGTAACAATAAGCCCCACTCCGAGGGTTGAAAAACCCAGGCGGGGTCCAATGGGGCCTAAGGCCCCCAAGTCAGCCCCTCCCCCACCCCGGGAGCCACCACAATATTCCTCGGGGCATAGTCGTCTCCCAAAGCCCCAGCCTCAAAAGAAGAGGCCAGCGCAACTGTAGAAGCCAGACGAAAGAGGGCCCGCTGGTCAGACCCAGACGCTTCGGCAGGGAGGAAAGACTTGAATGCCTCCGTCACCCGCCCGGAAGTGGCATCCCCCGAGACCGCTCGAGTCTCAACACCATCTAAACTCTGCCCCAACCCCGAAACACTCAGACGTTTTGAAGCCAGAAGCATGAGGGGGGGGGGGAGACTGAACCACAGCAGGGAAAGGACGAGGGGGTGCGGACTGAACCAAGGTCGAAGCGACCAACACCCCCAAGTCCGGGTCCCTATAACCAAAACGGGGCAGCCTCGGGGCTTCTGCATCAGCAACCAACCTAGCGCATTGCAACAACCTAAACCTAACATGCAATGCCTGCGCCGCCTGTACCCGAATATCATCATCAGTAGACTGGGTAAACCGAGTCACCAGCAAGCAACAAAACTCACAGGACTCCGGGACGAAAGTATCACCGACCCAGCACCCAGCGTAACAGAGGCAAAAACAATGAGAGTCACCCCTGAGACAAGGGGACAGAGCAACCCTCAAATTTGCATAAAGCGAGGGGGGGGGACTCAGGGGTCACATTCATCGGACCCGCGTGCCCCTCGGGGATTCCCAGGGCCCTAAGACAGAACTCACACTCAGGAAAGTCCAGGCAGTGTACAGCTAACCGGCGCCCAAGTCTACCAATCAAACTTCTAAGTAACTGAACCCCCGGGACGTGTACACTCACAGGGACCTAGCAGGGGATACCACCAGAACAGAGAAGTGTATGCGATACACACATGGGGCAACAATGAAGGCAGACCCCCTTATCAGACAGGAAAACAAAAATAAAAATAAAACCCCGTAAGAGGACAGTGTACCCAGGCGAAACAGTGCCAGCCACAATGAGAGGTGAAAACTAGCTGTGCAGTACCCTGTGCCCCTACCAGTGCAAGCTGCCTCTTAC
>WNGS01163947.1:12981243-12992679 GCA_020271785.1 Procambarus virginalis | reverse complement strand
CACACACACACACACACACACACACACACACACACACACAGTGTGTGTGTGTGTGTGTGTGTGGCTGGCTATTTTTCTGGACATGACTATTTTACCATGCGTGACACGACTGTGTACAGTGCATAACACTCATGTTACGTGTCATCCAACGTCACCGTCGGTCACGCTTTAACCCCCCCCCCCCGGTGTCACCCAGGCACCACATGTTGTGTTGTTTAAGATTTACTACCTGGAAGAAAAGTTCCAAGTAACGGGCTATGGTGAGCCCGTAGTGGACTTGGGGGGACCACAGAGACTCTTGCAGCTCCCCCCGAGGACCCCCAGACACTAACCCCGGTGAGTGACAGAGTAGGACGAGGAGCTTAACTAGGACCGTGCCAACCCGCGACCGCACACAAATTAATTAAGATCAAGCCAACCAGAAGTGGCACGGGCATGAATAACCCGCGACCACACGCCGCGACCGTTCTCACATATATACCACACAGTGTGTGTGTTCCTCACCCAGTGCTACTGTATACACCAGCGGTTCCCTGCTACTGTATACACCAGTGGTTCCCTACTACTGTATACACCAGTGGTTCCTTGCTACTCTATACACCAGTAGTTCCCTGCTACTGTATACACCAGTGGTTCCCTACTACTGTATACACCAGTGGTTCCCTGCTACTCTATACACCAGTAGTTCCCAGCTACTGTATACATCAGTGGTTCCCTGCTACTGTATACACCACTGGTTCCCTCCTACTGTATATATCAGTGGTTCCCTGCTACTGTATACACCATGGTTCCCTGCTACTCTATACACCAGTGGTTCCTGCTACTGTATACACCAGAGGTTCCCTGCTACTCTATACACCAGTGGTTCCCTGCTACTGTATACACCAGTAATTCCCTGCTACTGTATACACCAGTGGTTCCCTCCTACTGTATACACCAGAGGTTCCCTGCTACTCTATACACAGTGGTTCCCTGCTACTGTATACACCAGTGGTTCCCTCCTACTGTATACACCAGAGGTTCCCTGCTACTCTATACACCAGTGGTTCCCTGCTACTGTATACACCAGTGGTTCCCTGCTACTGTATACACCAGAGGTTCCCTGCTACTCTATACACCAGTGGTTCCCTGCTACTGTATACACCAGTAATTCCCTGCTACTCTATACACCAGTGGTTCCCTGCTACTGTATACACCAGTGGTTCCCTCCTACTGTATACACCAGGGTTCCCTGCTACTGTATACACCAGTGGTTCCCTGCTACTCTATACACCAGTGGTTCCCTCCTACTGTATACACCAGTGGTTCCCTGCTACTGTATACACCAGTAATTCCCTGCTACTCTATACACCGGTGGTTCCGTCCTACTGTATACACCAGTGGTTCCCTGCTACTCTATACACCGGTGGTTCCGTCCTACTGTATACACCATGGTTCCCTGCTACTGTATACACCAGTGGTCCCAAACTCTTCATGGTCATTACCCCTTTTTTCTTATAGCATCCTTATTAATGGCTCCTGACACTCAGTATCAAAAACCTTTTCAACGACCTCACTCCTCTAGCTGGTTATCCCTCCCCCTCCACACCTACTCTCTGATAACATCACCTGTACACTGCTTCAACTTATGACCCCCCCCCCTTCTACATATTGCAAAAAGGCCCCCAGTTTGTGAACCACTGGAATAGACTATACTTCCACAATACTCGCTGCGCTCTGTGCAGCCGCCAGACTGATCGGGAAAGGCTAGGATACCGTCCAGTATCTTGTAACTCACTCAGGCTAGAGTCGCCAACAACACCGCAGGAATACTCTTTGGTTTACTTTTGGCTTCGTGTCCCCCCCTCCCCCCAGTATCTTGTAACTCAGGCTAGAGTCGGCAACAACATCGCTGTATACTCTTTGGTTTACTTTTGGCTTCGTGTCCGGGTTTGACACACTCAACCAGGGAGGTAATGCTACTTTGAAGTCTACTTCAGTTTTCAAGCCTAGTCTCTCCTTCAATATTATACATGTCCCTGGTGTCCCAAAAGTCTGGGCCCATAGAACACTTAGAACATAGAACATGTAATTAACACTATAATTTTCGTCTACAATAGATTATGAATTTGTTTTTCATTTATCAGATTCAAATGTTAAATAAGTTTATAATACACACAAAGGGATGATTTAGCTCAAGCTATTCTCATCCCGTTCAGTACAACGTATTATATATATATATATATATAATATATATATATAATATATATATATATATATATATATATATATATATATATATATATATATATATATACATAAAAAACAATAAGCATATATCGGAGATTCTGAGTGATACACATATACATTTATTTCTTCCTTTACACATGCAATTTATCAGATTGTTACATTTGCCGGCTAACTTAACGAGAGCTGAAAGAATAGAGCTGGTGCTTTTGTACGAAAAGGGTAACATAATATATTCTGGAGCCATAACACCAAATATTTTCATGTTTAGAAAAGTTAAAGGATTTACGATGCATGCGTTCGAAATGTATTGAAGTAAATACATTAATTAAATGTATTTACTTCATGGCTGTCATTTTGAACATGTATTGTAACCGTTAAACTAACTTAAAATTTATAAATTATAATAAAAAATATCCTGGTGGTTTTCTTTCATGCTTTCCCTATGGGGTTTGGGACACCCTGAATGTTTTTCCACAGTATGTATAAATTAATCAGATTCCAAATCTAGACCCAGCAAAAGTATTGGTCATTTTGGTGCATGGAATATCATAGCATAGCATAGCAAAACAGAATGGAGGGTACGAGAAACAAAATATAAAATAATAAGTGCACTTACCGTAATATGTACATATATATAATATATATATATATATATATATATATATATATATATATATATATATATATATATATATATATATATTGGTATATTTTGGTAGCAGTCTTTCCTGTAGACATATATTATTAAATATGACCGAAAAAGTAAGATTAATAATTCTAACACGAATTTTCTCTATTTTCCTTATGTTTCTTTTTACTGGTGACGGTAAATGAAAAATCAATTCTCCAAAATTCTCCAAATAAAAATAAAAATGAATTTTGGAGAATTGATTTTTCATTTACCGTCACCAGTAAAAAGAAACATAAGGAAAATAGAGAAAATTCGTGTTAGAATTATTAATCTTACTTTTTCGGTCATATTTAATAATATATATATATATATATATATATATATATATATATATATATATATATATATATATATATATGTCTGTGTGTGTGTGTGTGTGGATTTTATATAAGAATCCACTGGCAGCACTAGCCTTATCAACAACAAAAACCAGGCGCTCTCGGACTCACAAACGTCAACGTTTACTATAATGTGGTGTACACCCTCTCGAGCGTCATTACCAACTGAGCAACAACTCAACAATGTCATACAGAGGCCTCAACAATAGTTATATATACAATATCTTTAAGATCAAATAAGAGATATGTGCACAAATCAAAATTACAACTGTCACTAGGCTGCGGCAATGAACTTGAATATTCATGTCAAATAAATCTACAAATTATTATACATAAATACTAACAGTCAAAATATATATTATAAAAATGCCTAATCGTTCCTCAGACATTATTCTATCTCAAATAAGGTAAGGGAGGTAATTCTACTTACCTGCATTGGTGACATCTGGCCCAATCAGCTGATTTGCAGAGTTCCTTCTTGCCCGCAAGAAGGAACTGCCGCCATCACTAGTACTTGATGGCGCTGGTCTGACACTTTCGATCTTGCACTCACAGTCTTCGCTCTCGACGCAAGATAACTTGGTGGATTTGTCACTGGCCTTCCACCCGAGCTAAGGGGCAGAGTTACCTTTCATTACCTATCAATTCTAACAGGCATCCACTCTGCGTTCTAGCATTCCGCCCCCATAGGCTCTTCCTGCAATATTTCACTGTTGCAGGCCGTATTGTTCTTGCAGTGAACACTTCACACGTGGCTGGAGATAAGTGGCTCCACACACACATACACAATTACTCGCCACACCCCATAAGTACACAGCGAACTATCACTGTCAGCTCACATTAGCTGATGTTAAATCAGTACATTGTCTTTGTCACACACAAATTATCATTATCACTGCTGCACACAAGTTATCACTATCTCTGCTAAACAGTTTGACTATCACAATCACTGCTACCTCACAGATTTATCTCGGCTTTGTCACTGCGCTTCACTGCTGTCATAAATCCACTAATAAACACAGCTAGTAAAATTCATCACTATCCACTGCATCGGTGAATAATGTTCGTGGCCATTTCACTTCCTTGTTCTACTGACCATCGGTCAGCAATATCACTGGTCATTTTGCCTCACTGGCCATCGATGCATCGTGTCACTGGTCACTGCACAGGGCCGTCTCCTGCTGGGGACTGCCTCGTCGTCGTGGGTGTGATCCCTTCACTGCACTTCCTGCAGCAGTGAATGATGTTCTTGGCACTTGGCTCAGCAAAGCTCTCCGCACTTATTAGGACTCCACAGTCAAATCTCGAGAGTCAACAAACTGTTATAAACCGCAGACTGAGGTCAAGTTCCTACTCGACTCCAGCTGTCGTTGACTTTCCGACGAAATAACCTCATCAAAGGTCTCACAGGTTGCTCCTCGCGTCTACCAGAGGTCTCTTGCTCTTCTCTGAAGCTCCACTTGGATGCGCGACCGCAAATTTCGCAAAAACTTGGAGCACCCTCGAGTACGTCTGACAGAGTGAGGCACTCGGAGACAAATGGCGCCTGGTACCTCTTCTCGCAGGTCACCCCCCTTGCACAGTCCACCAGTTACATGTAGTACATAGTCGTATATACATGTACGTTTGGTCCTACATACATGTAAGACAAAAAGAGCCGAAGTTTAACCCCCGCAAGCACAACTAGGTGAGTACATCCGGGGCTTTCGGCGTCGTCGCTCTGAGCGGGAAACGTCGTCGACCCAGGTGTAATATTTGAGACTAGGCTTCTCCCCCTTTGCAAATTCTTTAAAATTTAAATTTTACAAAAACCATGCTACTTACACATTTCCTCCTTAAACTAAAATAATCTCTAGGCTGTTAAGTTTGTACATAGTGTGGTTAAAATGACTCTTGAGGCTGGGAGAAGCACAAACTGGACGGCTATCCTAACACACACGGCTATTTTACTGTACATGGCACGTTGTTGTTGTTGTTAAAGATTCGCTACTTGGAACAAAAAGTTCCAAGCAGCACGGGCTATGGTGAGCCCGTAGTGCCTTTTCATGGCACGGCTGTTTTACAGTTTATGATAGGGTTGTTTTACAGTTTATGACACAAGGGTTTTTATTGTTAACGCCATGGATATTTTATTGTTTATGACACGGCAATTTTAATGAGTATGACACAGCTATTTTACGGAATATGACGAGGCTATTTCGGTGAATTACATTTATATTTCTCCGTATGATATGCCTGTTCTTGTGTATGGCATGACTATTTCTGTTCGTTGTATTCCCTTGATTTATGGCCTCTCAATTGAAACTCTTTTCGATTTTTGTCTTCGTACTTTTTCGATCACTTTTCGATTTATAAATCCTAAATCTTATTTAAAAAAATTTAATATGTGTGAAATTTGAAATTAAGAGTATAAAAAATTGTTGGGTTTCGACAGGACGGAAGAGGCGCGGCGTACCTTAAGCGACCTCCCTCACCGTGTTAGTGTTTACATCATGGTAATCTCGCCCGTGTTCCGTGTTCCTGGTATTTATTCTTGTTTCGACGTTCGCCGTTGTAGAACTTTATTAACCGTTAAGAAACGTGTGTAGAAAGTGTCCACCAAAAGGCAGTGGAGCCTAAGAAAGCCAGGAAAACCATCAGTTTGGTTGGAAACACAAACCGAAACTGTCTCTATTTCCCGCTTGTTACAACTAGTAATAAAGTTGTTACATCTTGGCTTAACGTGTTTATGACGTATTAGAACGTTGTTACAACTTGCGATATTGGTTGTTATAACTGGTTAGGTGTTAAAAACTTGTTCGAACGTTGTACCAACATCGTAGTTTCGGTGTGTGTTTGGCGGGGTTGGTGTTGATGCTTCAGAACGATCTGCATACATTGTTTTTGCTTTCTCTGAGAACAGCAAGGGACCTCATTAAATGCTGCAAAGATTATGGAAGGCAGGCATTCGTTATTTTTCGGAAAAGTTTTAGTATTTGGATTCAAGTCGACGTGCACAATGAGCTTCGTGAATATTAATCATTCAGAATGATTTCCAGAACGAGACTTTCACAGCCAGCAATGGGTAGTTTGAGAGCGGTAAACGTCGCTGCACAGTACTAAAATGACGCATGGAGCGGCGAGCACACACAAGGAAACAGCTAAACAAAACCTTCGGAAGATGAAACTCAGACCTGCCTCTTTGTCTGAGTAACTAAGTCTTCAAAAATCATTCCTACCTCACCAAACCTCAACACAAGGTTCTCCGCTGCTATCTCAGGTAAGTAATTTGAATTGTACTGTAAGCTACCCTTTTTATTTCATATAATTTGCACGCATCTCTAAATTATACTACATAATTTTATGGGAAAATATGTTTCGTTATTGGTGTTCAGAACTGGCCCGAGGCCTTTATGTCAACATAACAAGACTTGGGTAACTCTGTGGCTGCTAGGGTCGGTGTGTAGCCTATCCTCTAACAAGCCTCTTCCCCGTAACTTCCAGACACGGCATAATGCCCACTCAAAAACTATTCACAAACCAGCCCCTCGAAGTACCCTGTGACGACCATCAGAGTGAAACAAGGCTGACAGGACATTAATTAGTCCACGCATTGCTAAACCAAGTGAACTCTAGCGAGATGTTGATAGGTATTATGGAATGATGTTACTAAAGTTTATTCAAACCAAATATCAATTGGTTCCATTTCAGAGGGAATTTGAATCTTAATACGATTGAGAGACAAATGTACCTGGAAATTTATAAAGCGATAATATTATAAATTTATTATAAATTCTCCCTGGCCTGTGAAACTTATGGGACACCAGTGCTCCGAGGCTGATAGGCAGCACCAGCATAGCCTCAACTAGGCTGTCACGCTGGTAACATACACGTGACACTAACGAACCCGAATCAAACGCTCCCGACTCAAATACACAGTGTACAACCCACAAACATACATAACAAACGCCTGTCCTATCCGGCGTTAAACAACATAAGAATTGTGTAAACTACCGAAGGTCAGTTGGACCATACAAGGCAGCTCATTTTTATGTCCACTACAACCTATTCTTAAATATATATATGTTTAATTTACACTTGAAACAATCAAGCGATGCCACTTCTATTGTGTAAAATGTCTGTTGCTTAAATCAACCACCCTATTTTCAAACCAGTATTTACCCAGGTCTTTCATGAATCTCAGCTATTTATATCCATTGATTTGTGTTGAGATATTTCAAAGCTTTTTTGTATCCGCTTTATACCTTTCATCCATTAAATACTTCAGTCATGTAACCCCCTTATTTTTCGTCTTTCTAGAAGATGAAAATTAAACTTTTCTAAATCTCTTCACAAAGACAATTTCAAATTCCTAGAATTAACTTTGTCATCTTTTTCTACGCGTGTTACCTTGAGGATACCTTGAGGTGCTTCCGGGGCTTATCGTCTCCGCGGCCCGGTCATCGACCAGGCCTCCTGGTGTTCAAGTGAGTTTGAGTCCATTCTGTAGTGCGGAAACCGAAACGTAACTGCTTAATCTAAATGGAACTTAACGAAGGGCAAGATAAAGCTGGAGAATAATACTGGATATTTTATTGCTAGCACTTCTAGAAATAATTTCCACAAACACTTCAACCATCACGAAAGCAACTGCTATCTTCACTACAACTGGCAAACGGTCGCTGTATTAGCTCCAATTGTTGCTACAACCGCTACAATTGTTACTACACCAATAAACGTTACTAAAATCATTACAATCGTCCTACAACAATTACAATCATCATCCCAGCAGCTGGATTCGTTACCACAGGAGCTGTAACACTCGCTTGCAAGAGCTGCTATCGTCACCACACCTGCGGTACTCGTAACCAGAACAGCTGCCCCATTTCCCTGATGGCTCGGGAGAAGCAACACGTCGTGCAGGACCGACTCCGCCAGGAAGCGGGAGGCGTATATCGGTCTTGCTTATGCAAATGTGGGGTAGGACGAGCCGGCCCTGGAGGATAGTTGGGGGATGGAACGCCTTGGCAGGTGGTGGTGGGGGGGGGGGGGGTTGGTGGCGCGAATTTTCAACTCGACGGTGGCATGGCAACCCGTCCTCAGGCCAAGTTCATTCTATCCAGCGGTCGACCCCAAAGACGCATTCATCAATTTTAACATTCTGTTCATTCAAACAGAACTTTTCTCAAATCTAAATTAATATTATTAAATATTAGCGTATTGTGCATATTTAGGCACTGGTTAGGTTAGGTTAGGTGTTTAGGTTCTGTTGCCGATTATTTGTATTTGTAGTACGTGGTGAAGCATTTACAGCATTGTGGTTCGAACAAAATCGTCAGCGAAGCACTTGTTCCGGAAGTGTTCGAACGTCATCAGTTGTGAGTCGTGAGTAAACCGTTTTTTCATTCATAAACAGCTGGGGTTTGGCGGGTGCATGGAATCACTTTTGGGTCTTTGTTTGGAGGACGGGCTGCTGGGTGAAGCGGGGCTTCGATTGGGGAAAGTTCAGTTTAATGGGAGTTCATCTGGACGGGGTCAGTTGGATGAAGATGGGAGAGGCCAAAGCATACACAGCAGTACCTCTGTATACTTGGCCTGCACATGGTGCCTTAGCATACACATTTGGGGGTATGGTATTATACGTATGAACGCCGGGTATACACATGAAGTCTTGAGTATGCATACGCAATCTGATGCATACACATGGGAACCAAGCCATACACAAACTTGAATACAAACACACACACAAGAACAGTACCCATAGACGCCACAGACACCAATAAATCAAAATTAAAAAAGAAAATCAAGCGAAAAGCGCACCAACAAGCCTTCAAAATTGCGTTCACATTCTGTACTACAACTTTTGTATCCGAACGATACACTACAGCAACTAATGTATCCATATTATAATGGGAGTAAAAATTTACTAATATAATGACACTAGGCTATCTATATCCCATGTATTCAGGGCTAAACAAGAAACACCGTCATCTCAATAAAGAAATGGTCACACCCTTCATCTCAGCAGTGACTCTTTGCATTAGCCCCTTCCCCTCAGCAGTGAAAAGTGATAATTTACCCACTCGCATCTGCAGTGAAAATATTTATCCCATCTCAAAGTCACTGTAATAAGAATTATTTTCTTTCGTCTTCTAGGAAGAAACTCGATAATTATTTATCTACCCAGTCAAGTGAACACCAGCTAACAAAATATGTACATATTCATATGCACACATATATCTCTCAGCGTACTATGTTATCATCATCTCGATAAAAAAACTTTATCCAGCAATATGACATCTTTTTTTGGGACCTCCGAGCATTACAAAATAAAAAACTAATATACTTCATCATCTCAGACGAGAACTTTTGGGAAATTTATTTCAATTTTCAGCAACATTATAGAGATAAATGTTGCTAAAACGTCGATTTCCAGGTATTTGCGGATGATCACTGATGCAAAATTATTAGCAAGAGCGTTTCACCCGAGTCTCCCACTTTAGGCTCCCGCCTGAGCCTTTTGCTTGAGGCTCTCACCTGAGCCTTTTGCTTGAGGCTCCCGCCTGAGCCTTTAACTTGAAGCTCCCGCTTAAGCCTCTAACTTGAACCTTTTGCTTGAGGCTTCCGCCTGAGCCGCTCTTCCCGCCGGCAGCCATGTTTTGTAATTAATTATTCCAAGCGACCAATACGCATGATAGGACTCGCCGGGAGTGTCGTAAACCCTTCATAAACCTGCTACATAAACCATGATACATTGTTTTATTTCCACACACTCGCCGTTTGCTGATGTTTTAAACTATATTTTTGATAACTAATGTGCTCATAAATCTGTTTTAGAATTTAGCAGTAGCAATAGTAGTAATATAGTTGATGATGACCGTATCGATCAGTGTGGAATGAGTCGTATGTATGTATGACCTGATTTTATTCATAGAAAGTGTTCAATATGTCTACTATTATGATTGATATACTGATCATGTATCCACTCAACAGTCACGCAGCGAGTGATGTCAGAAGTGAGTGTGTAACTTATCCTTTGGTGTCAGAATTATGGGACACCCTGATGTATAATTATTTAGGAACTATCTCCTTGAATTCATATGAGTATTTTTTTCCTACCAGCCCATTTTGGTATTTATTTTGTTCACTTGAATTACGAACGACTTAGATTTTAACATTCATGACACTTGCTTAAATTGAATATCTCCAGAGGCGGAACGCATTCCCTTCATACAGAAAACATTTTGTCCTTGAATCAGAACACTTAAGGCGCTGGAACAAACTGGTTGCTCTAGTGCCCTTGATTTCCATAATTATTTATCGCCCATTACATTCGGGAACTTGAGTTCACATCCCATGAGTTTTAGAAGCTATCGGAAATATCCTGTTTTCTTGTTCTCCTTAAATACAGCAGCAGGACCACCATTGGTGCCACTCTATTGGAGACAGGTGTTCGCTACTGTGGAAGTGCAGGTGTAGTTCCACACTACCTCCTCTCCATCCTTCCAAGGGCATCATAGTGGTTGTATCTGAATGCTTCTGACTTCAAGTTCAAGTTCAAGTATGTTTATTGAGACAAGAAAGAAATACATCTCAAAGGGATAGAGTAGCTTAGGCTATTTCTACCCCCCTCTACTTCAAGTCCCTCAAGGGGCGCACAAATTCAGTAAGTACAAATAGACAATTAACATTACAAGAATCCAATTTAACATTGCAGGTTAATATAGTAAGCACAGCATATAATTGTTACACTCTTGGGGCAAAATTCTTGTAGCTCCTAAGTATACTGTCTATCATACCATTATTACACATCCAACGCTGCTTCTGACTTTAATTACGTCTGTTCATTTGTGATTATCTTAAGCTTGAGAGCTTGTTGTGGCGAGACCTCTCTTCTTAATGTTGTGGACTTTGTCTTTTGGATTCTTTCCCTCTGGCTTGTGTGATGGTACTATACCATAGAGTCTCGTTGTTCCTCCATAAAACTTGTATGGCCGTACTGGCTTAGTGCTTTCTCCCCAAAATAAGCATACCTTGCACCTCCTTTAGTTAAACTCTAGTAACCACTCGTTGGGCCATTCTTTCTGTTAAGTTCATTCCGCAGTTCCCGCAATATTGAAACATAATTATCCTCATACTTTTTCTGCAACACGTTCAAGGTGAAGAGGAAGAAGTCCTCTTAAGATTTAATATTGGCAT
>WNGS01163947.1:12914610-12927550 GCA_020271785.1 Procambarus virginalis | reverse complement strand
ACACCAGCTCTCAACCCACTGACCAGCGACATGCTTAAAAGTTACACAGTCATAAGTCCGGCCCGAACCCACTATAGCAATTGGCATCGCAGCAACGAGCTGTAAAATAAATGCAGTATTAACATCTGAACCCCGCATGCACCTCTGGTGAAGGTGATGGGGTTTCACCTTCAAATACACAATGAAAGTCTAACGACGTGATATATCTACGAGGAAACTACAATGTCGTAGTGTGTTCGTAATACAATATCTAGTCTTTGTTTAACTACAATCTTTTAGTTTTCAAAATTGCTGCTGCATGCTGTTGAACGGCTCCTATACACACTTCCGTATTTTGTTTACTTTGGTATTTCTATATTTGTTTATGCCTGTTCGTGTGTCCCTCTGCCACGTGGCACAACTTAAACTTAATGACATTGGATACTTAATTACATTCTCGTGTATTCCAAAATAGTCCTCGTGTGTGTGTCATGATGTGTGTGTGTGGTGTGTGTGGTTGTGTGTGTGTGTGTGTTGTGTGTGGTGTGTGTGTGTGTGTGTGTGGTGTGTGTGTGTGTGTGTGATGTGTGTGTGTGTGTGGGTGTGTGTGTGTGTGTGTGTGTGTGCTGAGTGATGTGTGGCTCACCTAGTTGTACTGTGAGGATTTACCCAATCTTCCTACTACCACTTCGCTCGATGTCCAAAGGCTTGGAGACGTCGAGGGGAAGAAGGACAAGAAGGAGAAATTCTGGAAGAGGACGTGGAGGAGAATCATTTGACGAGCAAGTCCCCTCGTTTAGTCTTCCACCTCCCTCTCATTTTCTGTCTTTTGCTTCATGTTATCTACTATTCCTTGGTGTGTATGGCAATTGTTATCTTTACAATCAGCTTGGTTTAAACGGCAGCTCTTGTGTCTGGCCCCATCTTACATAACCTCTCTTGCAGTTCCTCTACTTTAGTTATCTCTCCATCAGCTTTTATATACCAGGGTTGATGGTCACTGCCTAGTGTCACTATTATTATTAACATCTTTATTGACAAAATTAATTACAATTTTGCCTAATCTGAGGAGTTTGATAGTCTTATTAAAGTGAGGATAATGCTGGTATTCACTGTCACGCAGGACAGAGGGTCATACATAAGACAATAGGTCTAAACTGTAGGCTGAAGCACATATATATCATGGTTACAATCAATGTTTTAAATGTATGGATATGTGAGAACAACTTCTACTGTGCACTGCCACACAAGGGCAGGGATGGGTGTTACTGATCTTGTTGCTGTTGAGGGGAGCCGTTCAGTTAGAGGGATATTGGGGGGGGGGGTTGTGGGGGGTATGGAGACATTAATTGACGGGAAGACCTTCGAGCAGATTTGTTGCAGGAGAGGAATGTGCTGATGAAAGGTGGAGGAGGAGAGCACGGTAGGGAAGACTCTTCTGCCGGAGGGAGGGTGAGACGTTTTGTCTTGGAGGATCAGTCTTAGGTGATTCTAAGCGGGAAGAACGGAGGGGTATATAGTAAAGGAAGATGGTGGGAGAGAGGTAGGTAGTGGAGGAGGGAGGGAGAGGGAGAGGAGAGGTTATGGGAGCCTACTGGGATGCAAGTTCTTTACTTAGCCGACAGTTTCACTTATATTTCTCGGCGTTTTGCGTTGACAATTATTTCTTGTATTCCCCACCATTTGACCAGTTCCTGTCATCCTTCAAGTTTCTCCAGTTCCCGTATTCTCTTCTCCCACACGGCTGTAATCTCCTCTGGAAATATAATCTCCTCTGGAAATATTTTAATTATTCAATCATATTTAGTTTAGTTATATTTGTTTTATCAGTAGTTATAACATAACTTGCAGTTACCTTTCAGAGACTGTATGACTGTATGGTTAGGTTACTGCTGTCTGGGACAGGAAGCCTGTGCTGAACGACAGGATGCCTGTGCTGAACGACAGGATGCCTGTGCTGAACGACAGGATGCCTGTGCTGAACGACAGGATGCCTGTGCTGAACGACAGGATGCCTGTGCTGAACGACAGGATGCCTGTGCTGAACGACAGGATGCCTGTGCTGAACGACAGGATGCCTGTGCTGAACGACAGGATGCCTGTGCTGAACGACAGGATGCCTGTGCTGAACGACAGGATGCTTGTGCTGAACGACAGGATGCCTGTGCTGAACGACAGGATGCCTGTGCTGAACGACAGGATGCCTGTGCTGAACGACAGGATGCCTGTGCTGAACGAGGTCCCTCGTGCCCAACTACTGACAGTCCTAAGGGTGCTGACCCACAGGCTGTGTGGTCAGATCAACCAGGCTGTGATTCATACGTCAGGTTGCGAGCAGCCGCGTCCAACAGCCTGGTTGACCAGATCAGCACACGAAGATAACCTCCAGGGCCTGGTAGCCTGGTGGATATCGCGCAGGACTCGTAATTCTGTGGCGCGGGTTCGATTCCCGCACCAGGCACAAAGAAATGGTCAAAGTTTCTTTCACCCTAAAAGTTTAGACACAATAATTGTCTAATTCCCGGGGACCTATTAGCTGCTGGGTGATCAGAGGCATTAGATGATAAGATATCTGATCAAACCGCCTCCGTCCTATAGTGGGAATCACACCCCATCATGCTCGGTTGTAAGCCAGCAGCGCAGACCACTACGCTACTGCACCTCTTGCATTTCACCTTCGCTCACCTGAACGATAATCACCGGAATCTTCAACTCCTAAGTTGGCTGCGGATGTCATGTCATTTATTTTTTTGTTTTTAACTAATCTTGTTTATCATTGCGTTGCCCTCGAGTGTATCCGCCTCGCCGGGCCACTTAGCTCTCGCCTCCAAGACAGGCCTCAGTGTTTGCTTGTTGAAGTGTGTGTGAGTGCGTGTACTCGCTTAAATATGTTTGTTGAAGGTGTGTGTGAGTGCGTGTACTCGCTTAAATATGTTTGTTGAAGGTGTGTGTGAGTGCGTGTACTCGCTTAAACATGTTTGTTGAAGGTGTGTGTGAGTGCGTGTACTCGCTTAAATATGTTGTTGAAGGTGTGTGTAAGTGCGTGTGCTCGCTTAAACATGTTTGTTGAAGGTGTGTGTGAGTGCGTGTACTCGCTTAAACATGTTTGTTGAAGTTTGTGTGAGTGCGTGTACTCGCTTAAACATGTTTGTTGAAGGTGTGTGTGAGTGCGTGTACTCGCTTAAACATGTTTGTTGAAGTGTAAGTGCGTGTACTCGCTTAAACATGTTTGTTGAAGTGTGTGTGAGTGCGTGTACTCGCTTAAACATGTTTGTTGAAGGTGTGTGTGAGTGCGTGTACTCGCTTAAACAAGCTTGTTGAAGTGTAAGTGCGTGTACTCGTTTAAACAAGCTTGTTGAAGTGTAAGTGCGTGTAATCGTTTAAACAAGCTTGTTGAAGGTGTGTAAGTGCGTGTACTCGTTTAAACATGTTTGTTGAAGGTGTGTAAGTGCGTGTACTCGCTTAAACATGTTTGTTGAAGTGTGTGTAAGTGTGTGTACTAGCCAAACATGTTTGTTGTTGAAGTGTGTGTAAGTGAGTGTACTCGCCTAAACATGTTTCTTGAAGTGTGTGTAAGTGCGTGTACTCGCTTAAACACGCTTGTTGAAGCGTGTGTGAGTGCGTGTACTCGCTTATATATGTTTGTTGAAGTGTGTGTAAATGCGTGTACTCGCTTAAACAAGCTTGTTGAAGGTAAGTGTGTGTACTCGCTTAAACAAGCTTGTTGAAGGTGTGTGAGTGCGTGTACTCGCTTAAACAAGCTTATTGAAGCGTGTGTGAGTGCGTGTACTCGCCTAAACACGCTTGTTGAAGGTGTGTGAGTGCGTGTACTCGCTTAAACAAGCTTGTTGAAGGTGTGTGAGTGCGTGTACTCGCTTAAACATGTTTGTTGTTGAAGTGTGTGTACTCGCCTAAACATGTTTCTTGAAGTGTGTGTAAGTGCGTGTACTCGCTTAAACACGCTTGTTGAAGCGTGTGTGAGTGCGTGTACTCGCTTATATATGTTTGTTGAAGTGTGTGTAAATGCGTGTACTCGCTTAAACAAGCTTGTTGAAGGTAAGTGTGTGTACTCGCTTAAACAAGCTTGTTGAAGCGTGTGTGAGTGCGTGTACTCGCCTAAACACGCTTATGAAGCGTGTGTGAGTGCGTGTACTCGCCTAAACACGCTTGTTGAAGGTGTGTGAGTGCGTGTACTCGCTTAAACAAGCTTGTTGAAGGTGTGTGAGTGCGTGTACTCGCTTAAACATGTTTGTTGAAGTGTGTGTAAGTGCGTGTACTCGCTTAAACATGTTTGTTGAAGTGTGTGTAAGTGCGTGTACTCGCTTAAACAAGCTTGTTGAAGTGTGTGTGTAAGTGCGTGTACTCACTTAAACAAGCTTGTTGAAGCGTGTGAGTGCGTGTACTCGCCTAAACACGCTTGTTGAAGGTGTGTGAGTGCGTGTACTCGCTTAAACAAGCTTGTTGAAGGTGTGTGAGTGCGTGTACTCGCTTAAACATGTTTGTTGAAGTGTGTGTAAGTGCGTGTACTCGCTTAACATGTTTGTTGAAGTGTGTGTAAGTGCGTGTACTCGCTTAAACAAGCTTGTTGAAGGTGTGTGTAAGTGCGTGTACTCACTTAAACAAGCTTGTTGAAGCGTGCGTGTAAGTGCGTGTACTCACTTAAACATGTTTGTTGAAGGTGTGTAAGTGCGCGTACTCGCTTAAACATGTTTGATGAAGGTGTGTAAGTGCGTGTACTCGCTTAAACATGTTTGTTGAAGTGTGTGAGTGCGTGTATTCGCCTAATCACGCTTGTTGAAGCGTGTGTAAGTGCGTGTACTCGCCTAAACACGCTTGTTGAAGCGTGTGTGAGTGCGTGTACTCGCCTAAACACGCTTGTTGAAGCGTGTGTAAGTGCGCGTACTCGCCTAAACACGCTTGTTGAAGCGTGTGAGTGCGAGTACTCGCCTAAACATGTTTGTTGAAGGTGTGTGAGTGCGTGTACTCGCCTAAACATGTTTGTTGAAGGTGTGTGAGCGCGTGTACTCGCCTAAACACGCTTGTTGAAGGTGTGTGTAAGTGCGTGTACTCGCTTAAACATGTTTGTTGAAGTGTGTGTAAGTGCGTGTACTCGCTTAAACAAGCTTGTTGAAGGTGTGTGTAAGTGCGTGTACTCACTTAAACAAGCTTGTTGAAGCGTGCGTGTAAGTGCGTGTACTCACTTAAACATGTTTGTTGAAGGTGTGTAAGTGCGCGTACTCGCTTAAACATGTTTGATGAAGGTGTGTAAGTGCGTGTACTCGCTTAAACACGCTTGCAGGAGCGCACGTTGGCTTGGGAACTGTGCTGTACCAGCTGTGGCTTCTCTAATACCCCGCCTCCCGACCTTCCTCTGTCTTGTCACTTTCACCTTTAAAATGACTTATTGTGCTAACTTTTACTCCTCTTTTCCCTGTAGTCGACGGCATGTGGCCAGTGACCTTAGGGTAAATGAACTTCTTTTGCCATCTCCGATATTCTTCTGTGTCTTAAGTTTCCATTCATTTCTCCCTGCTTTGCCTTATTCTCAATCCTTATACATCCTCTTTATTCTTATATATCCTCTTCATCTGTATAAAAGATTCCCATTAGAATCTTTTTACACTTTTACCATTTCTCTAGGATTTTCATGTCCAACCACTTGGGCTGGACGGTAGAACGACGGTTTCGCTTCATGTTGGTCGGCGTTCAATCCACGACCATCCAAGTGGTTGGGCACCATTCCTTCCCCCTGTACCATCCCAAATCCTTATCCTGACCCCTTCCAAGTGCTATATAGTCTTAATGGCTTGGTGCTATCTCTTGAGAGTTCCCTCCCTCCCTGAGCCTCTCAAAGTTTAATCCTTCCAGCTCCTCATTCAAGTCTCTGAACTTGTTCAAATTTGGCTTCATATGTCGTGATCGGGTTCGCACTGGGAGGACTTTACTAGATATGGGGATCAGATATGTCGCGAACAGTGCTCTGAGCGCTTCACTCTCTTAGTAACTAAATGATATTCCTAAGTCTGCAGTTTTCATATGCTGGTCATGATAGCGTATTTATGTGAATCACTTGTGTTAGGCCAGGGGTTAACCAGCTGTGTTAGGTTAAGGGTTAACCAGCTGTGTGTTAGGTTAAGGGTTAACCAGCTGTGTGTTAGCTCTCTCTCTCTCTCTCTCTCTCTCTCTCTCTCTCTCTCTCTCTCTCTCTCTCTCTCTCTCTCTCTCTCTCTCTCTCTCTCTCTCTCTCCCCTCACGGATCAGATAAAAAGTGGATGGAAATACGAGAACTTGGGTGAAAAGGTGGGACGGATCACTGTGAATGTTGGGTTCTCCCTGAAGGTTCTCAAAAGCCAAGCCACGCGGGTCAGGTTTCCACCTTAGCGACGAGGTTTCCATGAGTTACGTGGGATGGGGTGCAGTGACCCCCATGAGTTACGTGGGATGGAGTACAGAGACCTCACGAGAAAAGTGGGAATTTGTACCCCATTCCGTGAAAGTCATTGCATTTGACGACCGGTAACAGGAAAGGCGGGGGTCCAACAGCTGAAACCTGACCCTGCAGGCACAGATACTGGTATGTGAGTATAGGTGAGGAGCCATACACGTGAGGACCTACACAAGTGAGGAGTCACAAAAGTGAGGGACATACAGGGTGTTTTTTTATAGTATTGTATTGAGGTACCTGGTCCTACCAGCTACCCTACACTATATACAGCTACCCTACACTATATACAGCTATATATAGCTTTTTTTTTACTAGTGCATTCAGGCTTTTGGGAGTCAGCAATTTCCCTCCTATTAGACATGAGTATTAGGAACAACAAAGTCTTAATAACAGAAATTAGGATACTTAGGTCTAATTAAACTTTATCCTTGTTACATGATAATTTTTCTGCAATGTCTGTCATCATGAAGGGTATATTTATGTGAGACGGTAGCCATCCAAAAGAGATTCTAAACCCTTTATTTTATACAGCGAGCAGGTTATTTATAATTTGTATTATGAGGTTCTTACAGGAGAAGTCTCAAGTGCTTTAAGAGCAGACTTAGAATTGCAGAAAACATTATTCCTCCCGCTGTGTATTTTAGTGAACTGGTAGCTAGTTGTAGTGCTGCTAGTTATGCTTGTGTAGAGTTCAGCCAGTTGTGTAACCTGTCACTTACACTCTGTGTACATGTATTGTTTCTGTACAGCCTGCAGGCTGGTGCAGTCCGTCCTGTTGACGACTGGACTGAGCCGTCGGTGTACACACAGTGATTGTCAGAAATGAGTTTTTTTAGCATATATGTGTTAAAACACACGGGTGAGGAGCCACACATGTGAGGAGCCACACAGGTGACGAGCCACACAGGTGAGGAGCCACACAGGTGAGGAGCCACACAGGTGAGGAGCCACACAGGTGACGAGCCACACAGGTGAGGAGCCACACAGGTGAGGAGCCACACATGTGAGGAGCCACACAGGTGAGGAGCCATACAGGTGAGGAACCACACATGTGAGGAGCCACACAGGTGAAGAGCCACACAGGTGAGGAGCCACACAGGTGAAGAGCCACACAGGTGAGAAGCCACACAGGTGAAGAGCCACACAGGTGACGAGCCACACAGGTGAAGAGCCACACAGGTGACGAACCACACAGGTGACGAGCCACACAGGTGACGAGCCACACAGGTGAGGAGCCATACATGTGAGGAGCCACACAGGAGAGGAGCCACACAGGTGACGAGCCACACATGTGAGGAGCCACACAGGTGACGAGCCATACAGGTGACGAGCCACACAGGTGACGAGCCACACATGTGAGGAGCCACACAGGTGACGAACCATACAGGTGAGGAGCCACACATGTGAGGAGCCACACAGGTGACGAGCCACACATGTGAGGAGCCACACAGGTGAGGAGCCACACAGGTGAGGAGCCACACAGGTGACGAGCCACACAGGTGAGGAGCCACACAGGTGAGGAGCCACACAGGTGAGGAGCCACACATGTGAGGAGCCACACAGGTGACGAGCCACACAGGTGAGGAGCCACACATGTGAGGAGCCACACAGGAGAGGAGCCACACATGTGAGGAGCCACACAGGTGACGAGCCATACAGGTGACGAGCCACACAGGTGACGAGCCACACATGTGAGGAGCCACACAGGTGACGAGCCACACAGGTGAGGAGCCACACATGTGAGGAGCCACACAGGTGACGAGCCACACATGTGAGGAGCCACACAGGTGAGGAGCCACACAGGTGAGGAGCCACACATGTGAGGAGCCACACAGGTGACGAGCCACACAGGTGACGAGCCACACAGGTGACGAGCCACACAGGTGACGAGCCACACAGACCATACAAATAGAAAGCACAAATAAAAAATGTTGAACCGTAATATCAAAGATCAAAGCAAAAGCATATCATTCGTGGAGGTGTTCACCACAGCTTCCCACCTGGAGCTGAGTGGGGGAACGGGAGCAGGAAGGAAGAGGAACGGGAATAGAAAGTAGGAACGAATGAAGGGTCATGGTCACCCACCCTCCTCTTCCTCCCTTCCCACATCTTCATCTTCCCTTTCTCTCCCCCCTACACCATCTCCAGGGAACGACCAGTTACGGAGACAGGAGTAGACTGGGGGGGGCGACTGTGACAGGGCCTCAGTGCCTAGGGCACCATGTTCACAGGAACGGCTCACGACGGACCAGTAACCCCCGAAGGAGCCAGCCCGCGATGCACGAACCACAGGACCTCACAGCTTCAACTGTAAGGTCATGGCTACTAATGTCATGGAAGGGAAGGGGGAAAACGCCAAGCCATTACGACTATATAGCACTCGGAAGGTGGGGTCAGGATAAGGATTTGGGGGGGGGGGGGGAAGGAACGGTGTCCAACCACTTGGACGGTCGGGGATTGAACGAGACCGTCGTTCTACCGTCCAGGCCAAGTGGTTGGACTAATGTCATGGAGCTAAATGTTAATTGAGCTGTCCCCTCAATATACCGAGAAATGTGCCGATTTGAGAGTGTTAACTGCCTCACTAACACCGGTAAATGTAATCAAGATGAAATTGTAGACAACACAATTTCAACACTGTATCACGGGCTCACACTGTATCACGGGACCTAATCAACCAGGCTGTGACTCATACGTCAGGCTGCGAGCAGCCGCGTCCAACAGCCTGGTTGATCAGTCCAGCAACCAGGAGGCCTGGTCGACGACCGGGCCGCGGGGACGCTAAGCCCCGGAAGCACCTCAAGGTAACCTCAAGGTAGGTAACCTCACTATACCCCGTGCTACATGGACAATTTGTTCAGAGTAGCTGACTCTAAAACAACATGTGTACAACAGGTAAGGTGAAGGGGAGTATCTGTAAACGTCTTATACAGATACATTGAAACGTCAAAGTATCTTATCCTTGTTGCATAAGACCCCTTAAGAGGTATTATATGTATAGGAAACAGTAAGGAATGGTGAAGATCTTTATTTATATATAATACCAGCTTCTAGTCCGCTGTTCATTGTCGACGTAACTAATTATCTTTTTCCTGCTGTTTCCACAAGAGTAATGATCGGAGATGAATGGTAGGCTTCAACATCAATCTGTGGTGTTAGCGTCAATCTTTCTATTAGTTGGCATAAGTAGAGCGATGGGGAGAGGGGGGAGAAGTTCCCTATTTGAGTCTGGTCTTGTGCCAGTATTTGGGAATCTGCGGCTTTTGAACACTGAATGAATTAGTCTACCATTCTGTTCATATTCAGTTACAGATTCCTGAGTGACGGTGATTCGCCTTGTGTTCTCCAATAGGAGAGGAGGGGGGGGGGCAGGAAACCTGTTAGGCTTATCAAGGTCCCCCTCGGCCTAGGTCAACTACTCATGACCTTTCTCAGGATACAACCCACAACAGTTGTATAACTCCGGGATGCCTAGTTTACTGTTAGATGAACAGTTGTATCAAATGAAGGGAAATATACATAACTGTCTCTATCTTGCCCGTAGATGGAACCCGGGTCCTCAGTTGTGAGTGTAAGACGTAACTCACTGCGCTACAGGACCCCTCCATGATACACGTATCATTACATACGGTGTATCATAGGTTACCGGAACCTGGTGGAGGGTGAAGGGGAGGAGGAATTGATCACGGCCACGCAGTAAAGGTCGGCGCCCCCCGCCCCCCCACTAGCGTCCTGGTCATGGGGATTCCCTGGTACGCCAAGCGCGGCCATATTTTTTTTTACCCCCGCCCGGGCCGGCTCTGGCCGGACACTTGGAGTTGTGTCCAGCGAGGGGCAATGTGTCCAGCCCGGGGTGTGTGTCACTGCTCTCTATCCAGCAATAACATTAACCATTCTGAAAGAATCTATCGGATATAGATGGATGTTCTGAGTGATTGCTAGCTTCAGTTTACTATGATACTCAGTGGTGGTCTCTGAGCCAGACAGATGAATCTGTATACTTCATACAGCAGTCACAGTCAAATTGTTGTGGACCCATTCACACCGTTGCCAGAACATGACGAACTTGATGCCATCATCAAGCTCGCACCAACTTAAGACAATTATGTACATTATGATAGACTATTGAATAGAACTCTAAAGTGCCAATAGACGAGAACTCTTAGATGACTCTAAAGAATGTAGACGGGTATAAACAGGAACTAGCAGATCCAATGTTTATCACGAATAAGCGTGTCAAACAAAACAAAGGAAAATTCTCCTTTCATACACCGAAACTACGACGTTGGTACAACGTTCGAACAAGTTTTAACACCACCTAACCAGTTATAACAACCAATATAGCAAGTTGTAACAACGTTCTAGTACGTCATAAACACGTTAAGCCAAGATGTAACAAGCGAAAAATAGAGACAGTTTCGGTTTGTGTTTCCAGGAGAAGTAAGTCAATCAGTTGATAGCGAGATGTTATCCCAGCATGAACAGGTCTTGCTCACAAGTATCTCTGGCACTTCAGCCACAGGGGATGTAGAAGATATAATAATTAATTCACTGTGTCGGGGGACAGGAAGCCAGAGTGTATTCATATATGTTAGGCTTTTTATCGAGGTCCTCCCCCCGGGGCGAATAACTAGTCCCGTCCAGGATGCAACCCCACGACAAGCTGACTAACTCCTGGGTACCTGCTTCCTGCTAGGTGAGCAGAGGCATTAGGTGAAAGGGAATGTGCCCAACCATTTTTGTCCTGCCTGAGATTCGAACCCGGAATTCTCGATTGTACGTGGAGAACGAACCCGACACTACTACCAGGACCCTTGTCCCGGTTGTGTAAAGTGTGTGGGCAATGATAACCATTTAATGACGTATCTAAACTGACACTTACTAAAATGACAAATCTATTGCAATGATAACATACCAAATATTTTTGCGCTATATCCATATTTCGCTTCTAGTAGACAAAATAAATTATAAACTCATAAGTAAGAACACATTGTATCTCAGCAGCTCACATATTAACATACAACCAACCAGGAATTGTCCAACCACTTGGGCTGGACGGTAGAGCAACGGTCTCGCTTCATGCAGGTCGGCGTTCAACCTCTGACCGTCCAAGTGGTTGGGCACCATTCCTTCCCCCCCGTCCCATCCCAAATCCTTATCCTGACCCCCACCAAGACCATATAGTCATCATGGCTTGGCGCTTTCCTTCCCATTCTGTCTTGAGAAGGGAAGGAAACTTGGATAGTTTCTTTCCCTTCCAGAATAATGGCATTCTTCACTCCTTCTGAAACTCCATGATCTAAGGAGCAGATGGTTGGCCCGCCAAACACACACCGAAACTACGACGTTGGTACAACGTTCGAGCAGGTTTTAACACCTCCTAACCAGTTATAACAACCAATATAGCAAGTTGTAACAACGTTCTAATACGTCATAAACACGTTAAGCCAAGATGTAACAACTTTATTACAAGTTGTAATAAGCAGAAAATAGAGACAGTTTCGGTTTGTGTTTGCAGGGGGGAGAGCTCTTGCGATTGATGTTAATTAGTTTGATTATTAAAGGATGTGCAAATTAATCAGGTATGCAGAAAGTAAGTCACAATAATGTTGCTGAAACAATTAACAACCCAAACATATGATATGAAATACAACCCTGGAAACACAAACCGTAACTGTCTCTGTTTCCCGCTTGTTACAACTTGTAATAAAGTTGTTACATCTTGGCTTAACGTGTTTATGACGTATTAGAACGTTGTTACAACTTGCTATATTGGTTGTTACAACTTGCTATATTGGTTGTTATAACTGGTTAGGAAGTGTTAAAACTTGTTCGAACGTTGTAGCAACGTCGTAGTTTCGGTGTGTGTGTTTGGCGGGAAGTAACAACGTTTCGGTTCATGTTTTCAGATGATGCTAAACTAACGAGAAGTCAGAACGGAAATAGTTTGTGAGGCATTGCGAACGGATGTGGACATACTCCAGTAGTGGAGTGGAAAATGGCTTCTAAAATTTAACCCAGCCAAATGCAACGGAGTACGAGGACCAGGGGCCAGATTCACGAAGCAGTTACGCAAGCACTTACGAACGTGTACATCTTTCCTCAATCTTTGACGGCTTTGGTTACATTTATTAAACAATTTACAAGCATGAAAACGTGCCAATCAACTGTTGTTATTGTTATAAACAGCCTCCTGGTGCTTCGGAACTCATTAACTGTTTAATAATTGGAAACAAAACCGCCAAAGATTGAGAAAAGATGTACAGGTTCGTAAGTGCTTGCGTGACTGCTTCGTGAATCTGGCCCCAGGACAGCAGTAAAGGGAAAACAAATTATTATTTTTTTCTTTATTAAATAATATACAACATAAAGATCATATATACATCATTTTGCAAGAGAAAATACTACATTTATATAGTTCATATAATTCTCAGTAAGAAATTTCCATATCATCACCGAGTGAGCCGTAAACCCTAAATGTTATGCTTCATCCCGCCTCGCAAGAACTTCAGTATT
>WNGS01163947.1:12892572-12902572 GCA_020271785.1 Procambarus virginalis | reverse complement strand
AGCACCAGCACCACCAGCACCAGTAGCACCAGCACCACCAGCACCAGCACCACCAGGACCACCAGGACCAGCACCACCAGGACCACCAGCACCAGTACCACCAGCACCAGCACCACCAGGACCACCAGCACCAGCACCACCAGGACCACCAGCACCAGCACCACCAGGACCACCAGCACCAGTACCACCAGGACCACCAGCACCAGCACCACCAGGACCACCAGCACCAGCACCACCAGGACCACCAGCACCAGCACCACAGGACCACCAGCACCAGTAGCACCAGGACCACCAGCACAACCAGGACCACCAGCACCACCAGGACCACCAGGACCACCAGCACCAGCACCACAGGACCACCAGCACCACCAGTACCACCAGCACCAGTAGCACCAGCACCACCAGGACCACCAGCACCAGCACCACCAGGACCACCAGCACCAGCACCACCAGGACCACCAGCACCAGCACCACCAGGACCACCAGCACCACCAGGACCACCAGCACCAGCACCACCAGGACCACCGGCACCAGCACCACCAGGACCACCAGCACCAGCACCACCAGGACCACCAGCACCAGCACACCAGGACCACCAGCACCAGCACCACCAGGACCACCAGCACCAGTACCACCAGCACCAGTAGCACCACCAGGACCACCAGCACCACCAGGACCACCAGCACCAGCACCACCAGGACCACCAGCACCAGCACCACAGGACCACCAGCACCACCAGGACCACCAGCACCACCAGGACCACCAGCACCACCAGGACCACCAGCACCACCAGGACCACCAGCACCAGCACCACCAGGACCACCAGCACCACCAGGACCACCAGCACCAGCACCACCAGGACCACCAGTACCACCAGGACCACCAGCACCAGCACCACCAGGACCACCAGCACCAGCACCACCAGGACCACCAGCACCAGCACCACCAGGACCAGTAGCACCAGCACCACCAGGACCACCAGCACCAGTACCAGGACACCAGCACCAGCACCACCAGGACCACCAGCACCAGCACCACAGGACCACCAGCACCACCAGGACCACCAGCACCAGTACCACCAGGACCACCAGCACCAGTAGCACCAGTAGCACCAGTACCACAAGGACCACCAGCACCAGCACCACCAGGACCACCAGCACCAGTAGCACCAGTAGCACCAGTAGCACCAGGACCACCAGCACACCAGGACCACCAGCACCAGTACCACCAGGACCACCAGCACCAGTAGCACCAGTAGCACCAGCACCACCAGGACCACCAGCACCAGCACCACCAGGACCACCAGCACCAGCACCACCAGGACCAGTAGCACCAGCACCACCAGGACCACCAGCACCAGTAGCACCAGGACCACCAGCACCAGCACCACCAGGACCACCAGCACCAGCACCACCAGGACCACCAGCACCACCAGGACCACCAGTACCACCAGGACCACCAGCACCAGCACCACCAGGACCACCAGCACCAGTAGCACCGGACCACCAGCACCAGCACCACAGGACCACCAGCACCAGCACCACCAGGACCACCAGCACCACCAGGACCACCAGTACCACCAGGACCACCAGCACCAGCACCACCAGGACCACCAGCACCAGTACCACCAGGACCACCAGCACCAGCACCACCAGGACCACCAGCACCAGTAGCACCAGGACCACCAGCACCAGCACCACCAGGACCACCAGCACCACCAGGACCACCAGCACCAGCACCACCAGGACCAGCACCACCAGGACCACCAGCACCAGTACCACCAGCACCAGCACCACCAGGACCACCAGCACCAGCACCACCAGGACCACCAGCACCACCAGGACCACCAGCACCACCAGCACCAGCACCACCAGCACCACCAGTACCACCAGGACCACCAGCACCAGCACCACCAGGACCACCAGCACCACCAGGACCACCAGCACCAGCACCACCAGGACCACCAGCACCACCAGGACCACCAGCACCAGCACCACCAGGACCACCAGCACCACCAGGACCACCAGCACCAGCACCACCAGCACCACCAGCACCACCAGTACCACCAGGACCACCAGCACCAGCACCACCAGGACCACCAGCACCACCAGCACCAGCACCACCAGGACCACCAGTACCACCAGGACCACCAGCACCAGCACCACCAGGACCACCAGTACCACCAGTACCACCAGGACCACCAGCACCACCAGTACCACCAGGACCACCAGCACCACCAGTACCACCAGGACCACCAGCACCACCAGTACCACCAGGACCACCAGCACCAGCACCACCAGGACCACCAGTACCACCAGGACCACCAGCACCAGCACCACCAGGACCACCAGCACCACCAGGACCACCAGCACCACCAGCACCAGCACCACCAGCACCACCAGTACCACCAGGACCACCAGCACCAGCACCACCAGGACCACCAGCACCAGGACCACCAGCACCACCAGGACCACCAGCACCACCAGCACCAGCACCACCAGCACCACCAGTACCACCAGGACCACCAGCACCAGCACCACCAGGACCACCAGCACCACCAGGACCACCAGCACCAGCACCACCAGGACCAGCACCACCAGGACCACCAGCACCAGTACCACCAGCACCAGCACCACCAGGACCACCAGCACCAGCACCACCAGGACCACCAGCACCAGCACCACCAGGACCACCAGCACCAGCACCACCAGGACCACCAGCACCAGCACCACCAGGACCACCAGCACCAGTACCACCAGGACCACCAGCACCAGCACCACCAGGACCACCAGCACCAGTACCACCAGCACCAGTACCACCAGCACCAGTACCACCAGGACCACCAGCACCAGCACCACCAGGACCACCAGCACCAGCACCACCAGTACCACCAGCACCAGTAGCACCAGTACCACCAGGACCACCAGCACCAGCACCACCAGGACCACCAGCACCAGTAGCACCAGGACCACCAGCACCACCAGGACCACCAGCACCACCAGGACCACCAGCACCAGTAGCACCAGGACCACCAGCACCACCAGGACCACCAGCACCAGCACCACCAGTACCACCAGCACCAGTAGCACCAGTACCACCAGGACCACCAGCACCAGCACCACCAGGACCACCAGCACCAGTAGCACCAGTACCACCAGGACCACCACCACCAGCACCACCAGTACCACCAGCACCAGTAGCACCAGCACCACCAGGACCACCAGCACCAGCACCACCAGGACCACCAGCACCAGCACCACCAGGACCACCAGCACCAGCACCACCAGTACCACCAGCACCACCAGCACCAGTACCACCAGGACCACCAGCACCAGCACCACCAGGACCACCAGCACCAGTAGCACCAGGACCACCAGCACCAGTACCACCAGGACCACCAGCACCAGCACCACCAGGACCACCAGCACCAGCACCACCAGGACCACCAGCACCAGTAGCACCAGCACCACCAGCACCAGCACCACCAGGACCACCAGCACCAGTACCACCAGCACCACCAGCACCAGCACCACCAGGACCACCAGCACCAGCACCACCAGGACCACCAGCACCAGTACCACCAGGACCACCAGCACCAGCACCACCAGGACCACCAGCACCAGCACCACCAGGACCACCAGCACCAGCACCACCAGGACCACCAGCACCAGCACCACCAGGACCACCAGCACCAGTACCACCAGGACCACCAGCACCAGCACCACCAGGACCACCAGCACCAGCACCACCAGGACCACCAGCACCAGCACCACCAGGACCACCAGCACCAGCACCACCAGGACCACCAGCACCAGTAGCACCAGTAGCACCAGTAGCACCAGCACCACCAGGACCACCAGCACCAGCACCACCAGGACCACCAGCACCAGCACCACCAGGACCACCAGCACCAGCACCACCAGGACCACCAGCACCAGCACCACCAGGACCACCAGCACCAGTAGCACCAGTAGCACCAGTAGCACCAGCACCACCAGGACCACCAGCACCAGCACCACCAGGACCACCAGCACCAGCACCACCAGGACCACCAGCACCAGCACCACCAGGACCACCAGCACCAGCACCACCAGGACCACCAGCACCAGTAGCACCAGTAGCACCAGTAGCACCAGCACCACCAGGACCACCAGCACCAGCACCACCAGGACCACCAGCACCAGCACCACCAGCACCAGTAGCACCAGCACCACCAGGACCACCAGCACCAGCACCACCAGGACCACCAGCACCAGTAGCACCAGTAGCACCAGTAGCACCAGCACCACCAGGACCACCAGCACCAGCACCACCAGGACCACCAGCACCAGCACCACCAGCACCAGTAGCACCAGCACCACCAGCACCACCACCACCAGCACCAGCACCAACACCAGCAGAAACACACCACCACAACACTAGCAGACCCCCCCCCAACACCTGCAACACTTCCCTATCTCTCCAACTTATTAATAAAAGTTATTCACCTCAATTATGCTACTTAGCAAATTGCTTCCCCCATCAACACCTGTTGCCAGATCCACGCTTAACTTTATCCATTTTACATTTTCATCACTATTTGTATCCCCTATTTCCCTGCCTTTCATTCATTTGTATAGTTTATTCATACCAGCATTCATCCAGCGGTAATAAATCATTCCATAAGTGGCTATAAATTCCACTTATGGAATATTATCTGCGTTAACACATTTTCTCGCAAAACATTTTTATTCTGTATTGTTACCGAATTTCTTCAGCAGGACAAGTCTTGCTTAAACAAGGTAAAGCTGCTGTACAATATTTCTATGTTATTATCACTTCTATGTAGGTAGGAAACCGAGAATGTAAAGATGAACGTAGTTAGCATCTTTCATACGTGATTAATGGTTTATTAGAGACGAGCAGAGTGCCAGTAACGTGGAGTGTGGTCAATGTGGTGCTTGTTTTTACAGCCCATCATGAAAACATTGGGAGAATGTCTCCTCTCTGTCTCTCCCTGTTCTGTTTTTGTTCCAATATTCTCGCATATTTCACTTCTTTTTTAATTATCTCTTTATTTTGTAGTGATTACGGCTTTTCTAAACTTTTATCTTAATAAGTGCAATAGAATAGCATTTTTTCAAGTACTACTTGTCCACTGAAGAATTTAATTACGCTATTCTTGCGCTATAGTGAACATAATAGTTTGTTCACTGTTCACCAGTGTGTGTGTGTGTGTGTGTGTGTGTGTGTGTGTGTGTGTGTGTGTGTGTGTGTGTGTGTGTGTGTGTGTGTGTGTGTGTGTGTGTGTATACTCACCTAATTGTACTCGCCTAATTGTGCTTGCGGGGGTTGAGCTTTGGCTCTTTGGTCCCGCCTCTCAACTGTCAATCAACTGGTGTACAGATTCCTGAGCCTATTGGGCTCTATCATATCTACACTTGAAACTGTGTATGGAGTCAGCCTCCACCACATCACTTCCTAGTCCATTCCATTTATTAACAACTCTGACACTGAAAAAGTTCTTTCTAACGTCTCAACTCTGTGTGTGTGTGTGTGTGTGTGTGTGTGTGTGTGTGTGTGTGTGTGTGTGTGTGTGTGTGTGTGTGTGTGTGTGTGTGTGTGTGTGTGTGTGTGTGTGTGTGTGTGTGTGTGTCAAACCCCACTGTAATACACACATGTGTACGACTGAAAGACCTCTTGTCTCTACAAGTTGTAATTGGAAACCACTCAGAACAGTCAGCGAAGAGCCTGAAGGAATCCGCGATGGACCTTCAAGTTGATGTGTTCTTAGATAACACACGAGGAGACTCTCCTGGGTGTTCTAACACACGGGGGAGACTCTCCTGGGTGTTTTAACACACGGGGGAGACTCTCCTGGGTGTTTTAACACATGGGGGAGACTCTCCTGGGTGTTTTAACACACGGGGGAGACTCTCCTGGGTGTTTTAACACACGGGGGAGACTCTCCTGGGTGTTTTAACACACGGGGGAGACTCTCCTGGGTGTTTTAACACACGGGGGAGACTCTCCTGGGTGTTTTAACACACGGGGGAGACTCTCCTGGGTGTTTTAACACACGGGGGAGACTCTCCTGGGTGTTTTAACACACGGGGGAGACTCTCCTGGGTGTTTTAACACACGGGGGAGACTCTCCTGGGTGTTCTAACACACGGGGGAGGCTCTCCTGGGTGTTTTAACACACGGGGAGACTCTCCTGGGTGTTTTAACACACGGGGGAGACTCTCCTGGGTGTTTTAACACACGGGGGAGACTCTCCTGGGTGTTTTAACACACGGGGGAGACTCTCCTGGGTGTTCTAACACACGGGGGAGGCTCTCCTGGGTGTTTTAACACACGGGGGAGACTCTCCTGGGTGTTTTAACACACGGGGGAGACTCTCCTGGGTGTTTTAACACACGGGAGGCTCTCCTGGGTGTTCTAACACACGGGGGAGACTCTCCTGGGTGTTTTAACACACGGGGGAGACTCTCCTGGGTGTTTTAACACACGGGGGAGACTCTCCTGGGTGGTCCATTGTGTTAGAGCTGAAGATCCGCCTGTTAGGTGGCGCGCTTGGTAGATCATTAACAGCAGCAAATCAAAGATCAAACCTAAATTGCTGGCCAGCCACATCAGGAGGAAAACACCAGTGAAGGAACAGATAATGAAACTGAGGATGGGGGGCAGACAAGTTCACTACAAATGACAGGGAAGTGTGTGAGGAATTCAATAAGAAATTCCAGGAAGTTCTCACAACATAGCAAGGAGAAGTTCCCGAACATAGAGAGGGAATATCTAACCAAGCGCCACTGGAGCAGTTTGAGATTACCAGTGGGGAGGAAAGACTGGATATGCTTGAATTGCATCTGGCAAAGGCTGTAGACACAGACATTATCTCACCAGGGATACTAAAAGAGGGAGCAGAAGCACTGTGTCTACTACTCTCAATGGTGTATAACTAGTCACTGGTAGCAGGAGGACTGCCAACAATTTGGAAGACGGCTAATGTAGTCCCGATATACAACAAGGGAGACAGACAGGAACCACTGAACTACAGGCCAATGTCCCTAACTTGTATACCACGCAGGGTGATGGCGAAACATGTAAGAAAAAACTAGCAGAACATCTGGAGAGAAAGAACATTGTAAACCATCAACAGCATGGGTTTAGGGATAGTAAATCTTGTCTCACAGGTCTAATAATAGACTTCTATGGCCATGAGGCAAAAATTAGGCAAAGAGCAGGGTACGTGGGCAGACTGCATATTTTTGGATTGCCAGGAAGTCTTTGATACAGTACCTCATAGGAAACTACAGCAGGAGTAAAAGGGAAGGTACTCCATTGGATAAAGGAGTACCTAAGCAACAGAAGACAAGAAGACACTGTGAGGGGGTGAGGTCACAGTGTCGAGATGTTACTAGTGAAATCCCACAGGAATCAGTCCTTGGACCTATACTGTTTCTGATATATGCAAAAGATCTCCAAGAGGGAATAGACTCGTTCCTCTCAATGTTTGCTGATGATGCAAAAAATAAGGAGGATTAAGACAGAGGAAGATAGCAAGAGGCTACAAGATGATCTAGACAAACTGAAGGAATAGTTCAAAAAATGGCTACTAGAGTTCTACTCAAGTAAATGTAAAGTAATGAAGCTAAGCGGAGGGAGTAGAGAGCAGAATCTAAGAGTTGATATCACACCGAACCTGTATGCAACAGACCACATCAAAAGGATATCATCAGCGACGTATGCAAGGCTGGCAAACATCTGAACTGCTTTTAGAAATTTGTGTAAGAAATCCTTTAGAACCTTGTACACCACATACGTCAGACCAATCCTGGAATATGCAGCTCCAGCAGGAAGTCCATACCTTGTCAAGCATAAGACGAAGTTGGAGAAGGTTCAAAGGCATGCCACTAGACTAGTTCCAGAACTAAGAGGTATGAGTTTCAAGGAATGGCTGTGAGAATTGCACCTCACGTCACTGGAAGACAGAAGAGTAAGAGGAGACATGATTACCACATACAAAATCCTCAGGGGCACTGACAGGGGTAGATAAGAATAGATAATGTTACACGGGTGGTACACGAACAAGGGGACACAGGTGGAAACTGAGTACCCAAATGAGCCACAGAGACAATATAAATAACTTTTCACAGTGTCAGAGTAGTTAGAAAATGGAATGCATTAGGCAGTGATGTGGTGGCAACACTAGGAACAGCAGGAGCAGCAGTCGTTGCTCTGCATCATTGCATGATTTCTCAGCTATCACCATTATAGAGTCTGCCTGCGTCGCTATCACCATCACCAACATCCGCTCCAGCATCACTACTGTACACATCCTTCAGAACATCACACCATCACAAAACTACAATAACTACTTGCCCCAGCACAGAGCACAACTACACTCCTAGCACCTCTACACCAAATTGTGTGACGTCACGGATTGCTGCACACCGCTCACAGCTCCCAGCGCTGAGGACACGGACACCCTGACAGCTGCCAGCGCTGAGGACACGGACACCCTGACAGCTCCCAGCGCTGAGGACACGGACACCCTGACAGCTCTCAGCGCTGAGGACACGGACAGCCTGACAGCTCCCAGCGTTGAGGACACGGACACCCTGACAGCTCCCAGCGCTGAGGACACGGACACCCTGACAGCTCCCAGCGCTGAGGACACGGACACCCTGACAGCTCCCAGCGCTGAGGACACGGACACCCTGACAGCTCCCAGCGCTGAGGACACGGACACCCTGACAGCTCCCAGTGCTGAGGACACGGACACCCTGACAGCTCCCAGCGCTGAGGACACGGACACCCTGACAGCTGCCAGCGCTGAGGACACGGACATCCTGACAGCTCCCAGCGCTGAGGACACGGACACCCTGACAGCTCCCAGCGCTGAGGACACGGACACCCTGACAGCTCCCAGCGCTGAGGACACGGACACCTTGACAGCTCCCAGCGCTGAGGACACGGACACCCTGACAGCTCCCAGCGCTGAGGACACGGACACCTTGACAGCTCCCAGCGCTGAGGACACGGACACCCTGACAGCTCCCAGCGCTGAGGACACGGACACCTTGACATCTCCCAGCGCTGAGGACACGGACACCCTGACAGCTCCCAGCGCTGAGGACACGGACACCTTGACAGCTCCCAGCGCTGAGGACACGGACACCCTGACAGCTCCCAGCGCTGAGGACACGGACACCCTGACAGCTCCCAGCGCTGAGGACACGGACACCTTGACAGCTCCCAGCGCTGAGGAGACCGTCACACACAGCTCAGTGATCTCTGGTTGGTATGATAGGCAATATGCAGAAGACAATGGAGCACAGCATCTGGGAGTAGCTATAATGAGTTCCCTTGTTAACTGTGCCTTCAGGGACGGGATTTGTATTGGCTCCCCCCCCCCACACACACACACACACAGACACACACAGACACACACACACACACACACACACACACACACACACACACACACACACACACACACACACACTTAGTTATGACCTGCATCGTTCTTAAGACCAAAATTAGATGTTGCATTAAACAACAAAATTAGATATCACTTTAACACAATATCTAGTTTTAATTAGAAATTCTCTGGAGCAGGATGGAGATGAAAGCAGCCTCCCGGGCGACCGCAGACACCAGCCTCAACCCACTGACCACGACATGCTTAAAAGTTACACAGTCATAAGTCCGGCCGAACCCACTATAGCAATTTGCATCGCAGCAGCGAGCTGTAAATAATGCAAGTATTAACACTTAACCCCGCATGCACTCTGGTGAAGGTGATGGGGTTTCACCTTCAAATACACAATGAAAGTCTAACGACGTGATATATCTACGAGGAAAATACAATGTGTAGTTGTGTTCGTAATACAATATCTAGTTTTGTTTTAATACAATTTTTTGTTTTCAAAATGCTGCTGCTGCTGTTGACGGCTCCTTCCTCACTTCCGTATTTTGTTTACTTTGGTATTTCTATATTTGTTTATGCCTGTTC
>WNGS01163947.1:12848465-12889135 GCA_020271785.1 Procambarus virginalis | reverse complement strand
TCTCCCTCACCTCCTGGACCTAGTTATACCTGCTTCACTTTGCTCACACTCTTCCTCCCCCCCTCTCTTCCCCCATCGCCCCCCCACCCCTATCACCCCTCTTCATCACCCCACCTCCTCGCCGGCCCTGTCACACAGACGTGGCGTCTTTCTCTCTCTCTCTCTGCCCTGCCTGATGAATGATTAGGCAAAAAGCGTATTCAAATTAGACAGTAGCCATGTGGTGAAAACGGGTGAAGGTCAGTTCGCCAGGCCAGGCCAGGCCAGTTTTGGAACACCACCACCACAGGAATGGCCTTCACCCGTCTTGGGACACCATTGCTATTGGCCCGTTTGTCTGGGATTGTGAGCCTGGCGCCAGACGCCTCACTTGGAATATTATGCGTTTGTCTGGTGTAACCTGCAGCTGGTGCCTTGTGAGTGGCCTGTGGTGGTTGCTGGAGTGGGCAGGCTTAAGGCGCCTTGGGCGACCTACTCCTATACTTGGTCCTTGTCCAAAGCCTTAGTGGAGGGTTACTGGCTCCAACACCCCGTTAAAGAGAGACACAATGTCTTACACTGAAGCATCTATAGCTAGGTATATAAATTGTGAACCATATCAAGATTACCGTCTTGTGAAATGTGAAGGTAGGACTATATGTTAGCAGAACCAGTAGCCACGATAAGATGACATGTAACGCCATAAATGTTGCTGTTTTTAGGTTCAGCTACTGGGAATAAAAAGTTCCAAGTAGCACGGGCTATGGTGAGCCCGTAATGGACTTGCCTGGCACAGGAGCAGAGCTGTAACTGACGCCATAAATATAATGAGATGTTTATCTAGAGGCAAATGTGTATGGGGCAGGTGGCGACTGGCTGGTAGGGTGAGCAGTTAGCTGTCTGTAATATTCATCGACTCGTTTCGTATCGTATCGACGTACCAGTATCGTCTACATCCCAACTGCGGTTGTCTTGCGTGGTAGGCAGGCAGGCAGGCAGCAGTGCTACATGGTCCATAGACATATGGTCCTAGGTGTGATCACCTCCTTCAGGACATCCTTCCTTACAGTCTTGAAGTTGTCTGGGTTTGAGGTGCTGTTGTTGCTCTTGTGCGAGTCCTTCAGTTCTTGTCCTCGTGTACTGGGGTTCCTGTGACCACTTGGACCAATCTTGTCACTTGTTAAAGTCCTTTGTTGCATTGTTCTGTAGTCTTGTTCATACTGTGTGGTAAACTTTGGTGCTTGTGTTAACATTAACACCTGAGTTTGTTGTTGTTGTTAAAGATTCGCTACCTGGAACAAAGTTCCAAGTAGCACGGGGTATGGTGAGCCCGTAACTGCATGAACACCTGAGAGTTTAATCCTCGGCTCGTTTACCTGTATCCCTAACTGTCTTGAATGTTCTCTCCCGGTTAAGTCTCTTTGCCGGAGGCTGTTTTTACAAGGAAGGGGGTGCTCACCTAGTTGTGCTTGCGGGGGTTGAGCTCTGGTGCTTTGGTCCCGCCTCTCAAACGTCAATCAACTCGTGTACAGATTCCAGAGCCTACTGGACTCTATCATATCTACATTTGAAACTGTGTATGGAGTCAGCCTCCACCACATCACTGCTTAATGCATTCCACCTGTTAACTACTCTGACACTGAAACAATTCTTTCTAACGTCTCTGTGGCTCATGTGGGTACTCAGTCTCCACCTGTGTCCCCTTGTTCGTGTTTCACCTGTTCTAAAGAGTTTGTCTTTGTCAACCCTGTTAATTCCTCTGAGAATTTTGTTGGTTGTCATCATGTGTCCCCTTACTCTTCTGTTTTCCAGGGATGTGAGGTTCAGCTCCCTTAACCTTTCTTCGTAAGGTGTGTGTGTGTGTGTGTGTGTGTGTGTGTGTGTGTGTGTGTGTGTGTGTGTGTGTGTGTACGCACGCACGCACACACGCGCGCGCGCGCAAGCGTCATTATATATTTTCTCTATATAAGAAATGTGGTGGGTTAAAGAAGAGGCAGCGATGGTCAAGATGCTAAATGCCGAGGGCTTAGTACAGTAGCTGCATGGTGGTGGTGGTGATGGTTGTGGTGGTGCTGGTTGTGGTGGATGTGGTTGTGGTGATGGTGGTTGTGGTTGTGGATGAGGTTGTGGTGCGGCGGCGGGCACGACCCGTACCGGCGCCCTAGAGTGTGTGGCCCCACCCAGCCTGGCCTGGCCGCCGCCGCCGCCTGTGGGGGAAGGAGACACGTACTGCCCATTATCCTTGATAGCCTGGCCAGGCAAGACCAGCCGCGTCTTCCGTGGTCGTCCGGCCTGGAGGTTTGGCCTCCAGCCCGAGTACCCTCTGAGCCAGGGGGCGCTCTCTCTACAGTAGCCTGAAGGTAGCCCGACCGTCTCAACATGGCAGTTTTATGGTTAATGAAATTCTGGCTTTACTACGTTCTTGGTAGTTAAGTGTTATACAAATGTTCCGTATTTACTATATATTAATGCAGTATATATGCAGTATATATATAGATATGTATATAGATCAATTGTCAACCACACTATCGTGGGAATAAACATATCATTCACTTAGGCACTAGGAGACTCGAACGTTGGACTCGACGGTGTGAGGCGGAAGCTGTCCCACTCAGCTATCAGAGAGGCCCAGAGAGGGAGGCGGGGAAAGTATACAATTTCAACTGAGCAGAGGGTTTCCTGCCAATGAAATCTTTCCTATTTTATTGGCAGGCGTTCTCTGATGGCTCAATGGAAGGGCTTCAGCCTCACTCCGCTGGGTCGGCGGTTCGAGGCTCCTAGCGTCCAATTGAATAATAAAAAAATGTTATATAAATATGTATGCATGTATGTATGTTATTGAATATGACAGAAAGGGTGAGATTAATTATTCAGTTTTACTCTGGTTTGATTTTAATTTTATTATGGGCTGACGGTAAGAGGCGCCTTTCGTCGTCCATCTCCTCACTACTGAAGGGTGCAAGATTCGTGAAGCTGTCATGACCGGTCACAGGCACATCACAAGCTGTGGTCGCGGGTTCGATCCCAGGTGCCGGCGAGAAACAATGGGCAGAGTTTTTCACCCTAATGTCCCAGTTACCTAGCAGTAAATAGTTACTTGAGAGTTAGTCAGATGTCACGGGCGTGTGTGTAGTGCGGGGAAAAAAAAATAGTAGTTAGTAACAGTTAAGTGACAGTTAAGAGGCGGGCCGAAAGAGCAGAGCTTAACCCCCGCAAGCGCAACTAGGTGAATACAAGGTCATGTGCAATTCATTGCTCGCTGCAGCGAGTCTTCCGGGAGCCTTGGGTATAACCATAGTATAATTGAGTATGCTCAACCTCCGGACAAAACTGTACCAATCTTAATGCACCTTTACTCTCGAGACCAGAACGGATTATATTTGAACATCTTGGCGCTTAATGCTTGGTTCACCGGCTTGCTGTTTTCATAGAGAACATAAGAAGGAAGGTAACTGCAGAAGGCCTGTTGGCCCATACGAGGCAGCTCCTATATTTATATCTACCCACTCTCATTCATATATATGTGTAACCTACGCTTGAAACAATCAAAGAATAGACATGTCCACATGTTTTCGTTAGTAGACAGAAGATACGCTCCACTAAATCCCGTTTTTACTTTTAATTCGGTTAAAGCACGAGTTATTTCAAGTAGTTTAATAAAATGCGCAAATCACGTAATAAAGAAAATACATTTTCTGGAGAAAATGTATTTTATGCATTCAACGCCAGATGTCTTGAGTACAGAAGGCGTAGAGAGCTTCCCGTGTTCTCACCACCCAAAACTCACCAAGTCTCAGGGACCGGTCGGCCGAGCGGACAGCACGCTGTACATGTGATCGTGTGGTCCCGGGTTCGATTCCGGGCGCTGGCGAGAAACGATGGGCAGATTTTCTTTCACCCTGATGCCCCTGCTACCTAGCAGTAAATAGGTACCTGGGAGTTAGTCAGCTGTCACGGGCTATTTACTGTGGGTGGAGGCCTGGTCGAGGATCGGGCCGCGGGGACACTAAAAAGCCCCAAAATCATCTCAAGATAACGTCAAGAAGTGTTAGCAGGACCTAGCAACCCTCAAATTGTTCTCAGGAACGTAGGTGAGAGCTTGAAATTGTAATAAGTTTATTGAGGTAAAATACACACAAAGGGATGAGGTAGCTCAAGCTATTCTCACCCCGTTCAGTACATCGTGTTAATACATACATAGACACACATCACAAACAATAAACATATTACCAAACATCCTGAGAGATGAACATCTACATTTCCTTGGTGAGAGATGCATTATAACATTTCCCAGATATCGAGTTATAAGAACTGGTTGATAATCTTCACGGAAAATAGGTCTTTGAGAGTGCTCGAGGCCCAAGAATGTTCGTAATACTCGTATATCACCCATGACGCCTTCACAGCTTCCTCGTGTAAAGGTTTTAAGTTGTAGTATGTGAAGATACAATGATCACAATAAAGAACTTTTTAATATCCTCCATTCACAGGTACTGGGAGCCATCTCACACACACACACACGCCTGAGTATATTTCTGTAAACATTTTCTAATCATTTTTCCCTATTAGCGACTTGAGATTGCGAGCTATTAGTGCTCGCAACCTGAGGGAGGTCGTGACCGGGTTACGGACGGGTGAGGATAGGGCATTGACCCCCCCCCCCATCCCCTCTCTCACTGTTCCCGTCACTAGGCTGACGGTGAAACACATGTGAAAAACCTCTCTCACACTTCACATGGTGAAACACATGTGAAGGACCTCTCACACACTCACAGCTCCCTGACAAGAGGGAGCCAGCTTAGCTTAGCTGCCAACACCCACACATCGTGTCAGCAAGGCGGACAGCCCCGCCTGGTGTCAGCAAGGCGGACAGCCCCGCCTGCTTTCATACCTCTCACTGTATTTCCCACTTCCATACTTCCCTTCACCTTTGCCTCTCCTTCCTCTTTACTTCAAAAAAAAAAAAAAGTCTGACGGTAGGCGGTCCGTCCAGGTGTGTGAGCGTCGGTGCAAGTAGGACAGTCGTGGACCCTCTGCCTTGGGTTAGAGCCGGGAAGCCTTGTTACCGCTCATGGCCACACTTCATACTCCTCTCTCTCTCTCTCGTGTCCGTCATTTCTAACATGATATAAGAAGCAGGCGAGGGAAGATGGTGGTGGTGACCCAAGGAAACGTTAACCATACCGTGATAAGGTGGACACTTAACAATGGAGACGAGTGTTGGTGTCGTGAAATATTTATTGATAACTACGGCAGTAGATGCGGACTTGGCTGCTCCTGTTAATGACTACTTATTATTTGAGTCACTAAATGCAACATAAACTGTTGAATTATCTTTGTTAAATTATATATATATATATATATATATATATATATATAATATATATATATATATATATATATATATTATATATATATATATATATATAGAGTTTTTGCAGCACAGGAATTTGTGCCCAGGTAGTGATAATTATGTTGGGGTGTCTGGTGTTGCTACACGCAGCACTGTCTTAAATGTTTGTCTGCGACTTGCTGTGCGTTAACATCTCTTCCCCCCCCCCCCCCGACCTTAGAGGACCTTTTCCCTAAACCCCCTCCCATCCCAGACCATTGCCCCCCCCCCGCCCTGTACGAAACCTCTTCCTCCACCTTGTCTCTAATCCCCCTCCCTCTCCCTCCTCCCCCCATCACCTTACCTTCAAAGCTGCCAAAGGCCAACCCCCCCCCCCCCTCCCTCCCACCTGTCATTGTCCTTTATCCTCACCTGTCCTCATTCTCCCCCCCCCTCCCCTTTTTCCCTCCCCCCCCCCCACAAACGCGGTCTGCCCGGGACAGGAATGACGCCAGCCTTTGAAATGGTACTCTGGCAGATGACCACCCGACGGCTTGTTTGTCACCTTGCATGTTTTTGTCCTCTATCATTGTCTTTGTTTTGTTTTTTTGTCGTGTGTGTGGGGGGGGGGGGGGGTTGACCCTGACAGTCTGTCCTGCCTTGTGGACTGCCTCTGGTGGTGCGTGCTTGAGGTTAGTGCTTGGGGGCGTCTTGCGTGGCTGGCCAGCTGCGGCTGTGGGGTGTCTCACCCTTCCTTTTTGTGTGTAAAGATTAAGGAGAGGCATAGGTGAAGGGAAGTATAGAAGTGGGAAATACATTGAGAGGTAAGAAAGCTTTGTGGCTGTCCGCCTTGCTGACACCAGGCGGGGCTGTCCGCCTTGCTGACACCAGGCGGGGCTGTCCGCCTTGCTGACACGATGTGTGGGTATTGGCAGCTAAGCTAAGCTGGCTCACTCTTGTCAGGGAGCTGTGAGTGTGTGAGGTTCTTCACATGTGTTCACCTATATGGATGTCTATAGATGAATACTGTGTAGCATTCATATATACACACGCCGATGCTTCACCGGTTAAGGGGCCGGTGGCTGAGCGGACAGCCACGCTTGACACGTGATCCTGTGGTCCCGGGTTCGATCCGGGCGCCGGCGAGAAACAGTGGGCAGAGTTTCTTTCACCCTATGCCCCTGTTACCTAGCAGTAAAATAGGTACCTAGGTGTAGCTGTCACGGGCTGCTTCCTGGGGGGTGGTGGAGGCTGGTCGAGGACCGGGCCGCGGGGACACTAAAGCCCCGAAATCATCTCAAAGATAACAAGATAAGTCAGCTGTTTTATATGTTGAATAGAGTCGGAGAGGGGCAGCTCCCTTGTGGTACTCCACTTTTCAGTTCTATTGCGTCACCCAAGTAGCTGCCGATATTAAGCCTAGCAGTTCTGTTATCTATAAAGCCGCAGAGAGTAACAGTAAATATCTCAGGGAGTCCTAGCTCAGATATCTTATATTTTTAGGCCCGCCAGCTGCGGGTGTGGGGTGTCCCCCGTGGCCAGCCAGCTGCGGGTGTGGGGTTCCCCCGTGGCCGGCCAGCTGCGGGTGTGGGGTGTCCCCCGTGGCCGGCCAGCTGCGGTGTGTGGGGTGTCCCCCGTGGCCAGCCAGCTGCGGGTGTGGGGTGTCCCCCGTGGCCAGCCAGCTGCGGGTGTGGGGTGTCCCCCGTGGCCGGCCAGCTGCGGGTGTGGAGTGTCCCCCGTGGCCAGCCAGCTGCGGGTGTGGGGTGTCCCCCGTGGGCGGCCAGCTGCGGGTGATTAAGTGGGGAGGCGTGTGCTTGGACCGGCGAAGGTTCCACAGTCAGTATGGAGTGGTGCAGAGTGGTCGATACCCCCGACCCTAGGGCTCCACCCCCCCCCCCCCCCTTGCTCCCCAACCCTTACCCCGTCTTGCCGGCGACCCGCCCCTTCCTTCCTCGGCCTCCCCTTCCTTCTTCGGCCTCCCCTTCCTTCCTCGGCCTCCCCTTCCTTCCTCGGCCTCCCCTTCCTTCCTCGGCCTCCCCTGCCTTCCTCGGCCTCCCCTTCTTCACCGTTCCCCCCCTCATCCCCACAGAGGTGACCCGGCCTCCAAAATAACCCAACGGTTGTGTTTAGGTCCATTTGTTGCCAATGACCCTGCCTGTTTCCGTCCCACTTGACCGCTCTCCTGTCCCTCCCTGTCCACCAGGAAAGGAGAGAAGGGAGAAGAAATAGTGTGTTATCGTCAAGGACTCTCTAATGAACTTTATTTTTAACAATCCTGTCCGGCTTTTGTTGAATAATGTTGAGCGGGAAGATCGTGGGTTTGGCAATTTACTCGGTCACTATGACAAAATCACAGAGGCCATGGATGGAGGCAAAGTGGAGGTATAGTGTACGCGGACTTTGCATAAATGTGACCTTGGAATGATAGTCGATAAAATGAGGCCATTAGGAATAACAAATAGGGACGTAGATATTCAAATTCCTATCAAACTGAATGCAAAGAGTAACAGTCAAACAAAATCAAGTCGGAGCACTGCGGCTCAGTACCTCTGGGCACGGTACTTGCACTACTACTCTTCCTCGCTCTTGTATCAGATACAGAGAAAAATACTACACACAGCTTCGTCTCATCCACTGCAGACAATCGGTCAGAAAAATTACTATGTAGAAGGCATCGAGAAACTAACTACATGCCGATATTAATAGTCTTGGACTAGGAGCAGAAAATATCATGACTTTTAACAGTGATAACTTCCAGATGCTTAGGAATGATCAGAATGAAGGACTTAAGCGAAATATCGGGTAAAGGACAATCAAATTTCCTCATAGAAGGAAAACATGTACAAAATATGGGAATAATGGTGTCAGACGACCTGTACAAAATATGGGAATAATGGTGTCAGACGACCTGTACAAAATATGGGAACAATGGTGTCAGACGACCTGTACAAAATATGGGAACAATGGTGTCAGACGACCTGTACAAAATATGGGAATAATGGTGTCAGACGACCTGACGTTTAATCAACATACCAAATGAAACATGTCGTTAGCCAGGACAATGAGGTGCTCATTGTCATAAGGTGCTCAGGGTCATGAGGTGCTCTCATAATCCACCTGGATTATGAGAAGCTTAAAATTCAGAGATTCCACCACAATGCTCTTAATATTCACATCACTGGTGCTTTCCTGCCTTGAATACTGCGCCACACTCACTTCTCCTTTCAAAGAAGGAGAGGTTTCTGAAAGGGAATACAGAGAATATATATATATACGGCACGCATAGACACTATAAAACACCTAAACTATTGGGATCGTCTCAAAGCTCTCAAAATATACTCTCTGGAAAGGATTCGAGATTTCTATCACAAAATATATACATGGAAGTTACTGGAGGGCAGATTACCAATATACACAGCAAAAAAACAAGGTACTGGAGTGAAAGATACGAGGAAATGCAGATTAGCACCAGTGAAGAGTAGAGGTGCCATAGACACAGTCACAGAACACTGTCTGAACATCAGGAGTCCACAGCTCTTCATTCTCCCAAGAAATAGAATATTGAGGGAACAAAAGTGGACCTGTTTGACAACTGGACAAGTTGCTGCAGGAAGTACCAGGTGGGTACCAGGGTACCAGGTGGGTTGTAGTGGACATGAGAGCCTGCAGGCTGCTCCAAGCAAACAGCCTTCCATATCCAGTTACCACAAGAGAAGCCTGGCCTCTTAGGGCTTGGGGGAGTATAGATGAACTCAAGAGATCCCACTTCAGGCATACTCCAGTTATAGCGTAGACCTGGCAACAACAGCCTAGTGGACCAAGCTCTCGCAAGTCAAGCCGGGCCTGGGGCCGGGCTTGGGGAGTAGAACAATTTCCAGAACCCCATCAAGTAGGTATCAAGCAGGTACCTATAGCCGGCACCGTACTGTGTGTAACCCTTGGCCGCCCTCTAGGCAGGGTAGGTAAGAGGGCCGCCCAAGGTAGGGTAGGTAAGGGGGCCGCCGTATAGGTAGGGTAGGTAAGGAAGCCGTCCAAGGTAGGTAAGGGGCCCTCCGCCGCCAAGCGACCTCACCCGTTCCTTACCCAAAGTCCCACTTAGTTACCCTGAGTGTAGTCAGCAATGAACATTACAACTCGTGCTCGTTTATGCTACTGGGCCATCCACGTGATTGAGAGCAATTAATGTCATGTATGTGGTTGGAAGATATTAGGATAATTACCCAGTGTAAGGAGACGTCCGGAAGCGAGTGTCTCGTTCCTGCCAGATTATAGGATGTGTTAGCCAGGGATTATTGGGTCGTGGTGGCGAGGGATTATTGGGTCGTGGTGGCGAGGGATCATGGGGGAGGTGGTGGTGGGTAATTAGGGCAGCAATTTATGACTGGCGTGTTTCGTGACAGTTAATACGTCTGCAGTGAGGTGGCAGCGGACCATCGTACGAGGCAGGGGTGGATGGGGGGGGGAGACCTGTATGTGGGCCTCCTTCCCCTCCGACCCCCCCCCCCCGCCACCTCCTACGTGTGCGTGCGTGCTGGTTCGTGCTGAGGAAGGGGGGGGGGGGGCGGGGCGGGGCGCGTATGTATAACTAGTTATAATATATTCCTGATCTGAAGGTGTTATCTTCCGTCGCGGCAATGATTTCAAGGTCATCCGGGCCTTATGGAGCCAAGAGTGTTCAGTTAAAGCTCAATGAATGGTGTCCTGGTGAAACTGTTCAGTTTCGTCCTTGAACTGCGTCTGAACAAATCCACAAGGGCCGTGACGAGGATTCGAACCTGCGTCCGGGAGCATCTGCGTCTCTGTCGGCGAGTTTAGTCTACAACTGCGACAGGTGTTACAGCTGCTCGTTAGCTTGACCTTCAACTGTGTGCTCGTTCATTTATTTCTCTATCTTCCTAATGTCAATGTTTTAGCTGTGTGTCTGTCTCTCTCTTTCTCCCCCCCTCTTTTTTCTCTCGCTCGCTGAGACAGACAGACGACAGACAGACAGACAGACAGACAGACAGACAGACAGACAGACAGACAGACAGACAGACAGAGACTGAGTAATAATTGCCAAGCTAAGGTTGACTGCCGTTACTTGTAGCAAGTGACCTCAAGTGAGGAATCTGCGAATGGTGACACTCCTTGTGAGAAATGGTCGAGAAACTGTACCATATACACCAACACTTACTGTGAATGTCCAGTCATTAGGTCCCTTTAGACCTGCCGGTATAAAGGTACCAGGAATTTAGCAATGGCTTCATCGACTCATGATCTTGAGGATATCCGCGTAACCCATACAAGGGTTGCTAGCGACTCCTGCGCGACAAAGCGGGGAGCGAGTTGTGCCTCTTGGTAACGCAGTCTTAGCACACACTAACGCTTCACTATAGTACAAGGCAGCCGCACTTGCCCATGTACCAAATTATAGTAATAATAATACAAATGCAAACTGTCGCCTCCGAGACCACCACTGCCACCCCCACCCACCACCACCACCACCACCAGCAAGCAGCACCACCACCACTACCACCACTAGCAGCAAGCACCACCACCACCAAGCAGTACCAGCACCACTACCACCACTAGCAGCACCAGCGCCCACCACCACAACCCCTGCAAACCTGCCTGCCTGCCCCCCCCCTCCCCCTACCACACCCCAGCCCTCTTTCATGTCGTGATTATCGACGCGAGAGTTTTGCACGGGGCTGATTGGCGTTGTTAGGTGGGGGGTGTAGGTGTTACCTGCCTGTGCTGGCTTGTGTGTGTGCTGGAGGCCAGATCAAGCTCTTGGCTCACTCCTCTCTCGCCTGCCTCATTACCTTAACCTCTCATCCTGTTATCCCTCAACTGGAGAAGACTGCCCTGTCTACCTTGTCTGTTTATCCAGAATTTTGTCCATAGGGATTATCTCCTCTGGTCCTTCCCTCTGTAGATTTTGTTTTGTTTAGTTTCTTTTACGTCGTCGTTGCTTAGTTCTCTTACTTCAAGCACCTGTCTTACTTCAAGCACCTGTCTTACTTCAAGCACCTGTCTTGTTGCAAATCTCAGAACTTTCAGTCTTGTGTTTAACCTTCATCTGGTGAGGAGTCCATGCCAGTGCTACCATGTTCTAGAGGGAGCCTCGTGTCAGCGGGACATTTTGTCAACAGTTAATTATTATTTTGTATGTACTCGCCTATTTGTATTCACCTAGTTGTGCTTGTGGGGGTTCCTATTCGAGTGGGGATTTGGGTAGTGCTTTGGGAAATGAGCCTGGCGGAAGGGTTCTGTCACAGGTAGGGTCGGCATCACATTTATTGACGAGGCAGTAAGGCACGGTGACACACAGTACTGTGTTACGGTGGCCCGACGGTGCTACAGTCGTTCCGGCGTGGCGCCCCTTCCTCTGATGAGTATACTCGTTGCAACCCGTCCTCGCAAATTCGTATAGTCAATATTGACTTATTAGTTACCTGCATAGGTGACATACTAAACATAATAGTTTCCCTTGAAAAGCTTCATAGAAAACACCGACCTTACCTAACCTAACCTTACCTTGTTAGTATGTTAAAATAAGCATCTTATAGCTTCGTAATTACAATTGTTACTTAACCTATTATAGGCATAGGTTAGGTAATAATTGTAATTACGAAGCAATAAGATGCTTATCTTAACATACTAAGTAGGTTAGGTAAGGTCGGTGTTTTCTATGAAGATTTTCAAGGGAAACTATTATGTTAAGTATGTCACCTATGCACTTATTTAATAAGTCAATATTGACTATACGAATTTGCGAGGACGGGTTGCCTCATTCAGGCTGGCTCACACGAAGGACGGTACTTAGTACGCCCTGAATTGGACTTGTTCGCGCACAAAGATATTCTTCAGTAACCATTGTGTTATTGACAGTTGGAACTGTTGTCTCTGGCTAACACCACACCGCATGTCGACGGAAGGGCTCTAAATCTCTTCTTCACCACTCTTTCCCCTCCCTCCCTCCTTCACAATCAATGCTTCTCCCGCCTTCCCCTCTTCTCTCTCCCCTCCCTCTTCTCTCCCCTCCCTCTTCTCTCCCCTCCCTCTTCTCTCTCCCCTCCCTCTTCTCTCTCCCCTCCCTCTCTCTCTCTCCCCTCCCTCTTCTCTCTCCCCTCCCTCTTCTCTCTCCCCTCCCTCTTCTCTCCCCCCTCCCTCTTCCGCTTCATCTCCTACGCATATTTTCCTCACACACTTCGCTCAGTCTGCCCTTTGTACCTAACCTCTAACCACCTCTTGCTCTTAAATCTTTTTTGAGTCTCTTTATTTTAATATCACTACGTGTTGATATCACCAGCGAGAGAGACACTTCGTTCACTCTGGCAACACAACACAAACAACAGCCATTGTCAAGTGTATAAAGTACAGAATTTGCGGATCTTGAGTGTGAGTGTGTTGTTGTTATATAGATTCAGCTACTGGGAAGTTGCAAGTAGCACGGGCTATGGTGAGCCGTGGTGGACTTACCTGGCACAGGAGCGGAGCAAGTAGCACGGGCTATGGTGAGCCCGTAACTTACCTGGCACAGGAGCGGGGCAGGCAAGTAGCACGGGCTATGGTGAGACCGTGGTGGACTTACCTGGCACAGGAGCGGTGGTGGGAGTGTGAGGGATCACTTTTGGATGCATAAAGATTGTGTTTACTGTTGCCGTGGTCTGGCGTCGCGGCCCTAATCAAACTTTCCCGCCCCTCTGTGCTCTGGAGTTGTGAATATTCTTTGGTCTCCCCGCCAGAATATGCATGTTTCGTGGGAAGTCGCACCTCTGTATAAAGAAAATGGGAGTGCGTCGTATGTGCGCACAGCGTCGGGATGGGGTCGTGTGCGGAAATCTAATCTGCATGTGTTGAGGCAATATCATTGGGGCCCCACAATGTGAGGGGGGGGGCTGGGGGCATGTAACCTTTGATCGACGGCTCTTTTAGTTGGTAGGTGGGGGGGGGGAGGAGGTGTACTCACCTAGTTGTGCTTGCGGGGGTTGAGCTCTGGCTCTTTGATCCCGCCTCTCAGTGGGGGGGGGGAATAGCCTAAGCTATTCTATCCCTTTGAGATGTATTTTTTCTTGTCTCAATAAACATACTTGAACCCGCCTCTCAACCGTCAATCAACTGGTGTACAGATTCTGGAGCCTACTGGGCTTTATCAAATCTACATTTGAAACTGTGTATGGGGTCAGCCTCCATACACAGGCAAACTACAGAGCCATATACAGAGTGGGAGGCATGACAGCTGAGTGGACAGCGTTTCGGATTCGTATTCCTGAGGTTCCGGGTTCGATCCCCGGTGGAGGCGGAAACAAATGGGCAGTTTCTTTCACCCTGATGCCCCTGTCACCCAGCAGTAAATAGGTACCTGGGAGTTAGACGGCCGCTACAGGCTGCTTTCTGGGGTAGGGGGTGTTTGTAGCAAAAAGGAGGCCTGGTCGAGGACCGGGCCGCGGGGACGCTAAGCCCCGGAAGCACCTCAATATAACCTCAAGATAGATAACCACCACATCACTGCCTAATGTATTCCATTTGTTAACTGCTCTTGACACTGAACAAATTTTTTCTAATGTCTCTGTGGCTCATCTGGGTACTAAGTTTCCACCATTGTACCCCCCCACCCTCCTTGTCGGTGTTCCCCCGTACTAAATAGTTTGTCTTCGTCCACCCTGTCACTTCCCGATAATTTTGTAGTTGTGATCATGTCTCTCTTATTCTTCTGTCTTCCAGGGACGTGAGGTTTAGGCTCCNTCCCTAGGCACGCTCCATACATTTACCAGGCTGGTAGGGTTGGGGTAGCTAGCTCTGGCAGCTAGATTTTTTTTTATTATTCATATATACAAGATTTCTTATATCCTTGTACAGCCACTAGCACGCATAGCGTTTCGGGCAGGTCCTTAATCCTAATTTTGCCCGGAATACGACCCGTCAAATCGTTTAACAACCAGGTACCCATTCACTGCTGAGTGATCAGAGGCTACAGTTAAGGTTTGGCGCCCGGTCAATCTTCCCCCGGCCAGGTTACGAGCCAGGCCAAAACGGTGGCGAAGTCCGGAGGAGTGTGTTAGCAGTGCGCACGGGGACGTAGCTCTGGTTCAAGAAGGAGTGAGGCAAGCCAGTAGAAACATTACCGGTTGGTGTTCTTGCCAGCAGTGGGGACTCCCGCCGTGTGTTCTGGGCGGTATTAAGTTATTCTGAGTCATATCATTCATTTACTTTGCCGGTTAATTTTGGAAGTTTCCCTGTGAATAGGCGACGTCCAGAAAATTAGAGTGAGGGAAGGCGTCGAGCAAGGTAAGAGACCACTCAAGTGTATGGATGAAAGGCTTACGAGGTATGGTATAGACACGCTCCTGAAAATATCCGTACAAGATTGAACTTTAAACGTACTTCTGCTAGTTTTTAGACATCTGTAAACAATGCAGGAAGGTTCGGAATCGGGTTTATAGATATATAAAAAGCCAGTTGCCAAAAAGAAGCTATAGGCCTCAATTGGACCTATAGTATGCAGCGTTGAATCCCTAAAACACGAGAAGGTTATTTATAAGCAACTTCTCAGTGTGAAGATAGCTTACCAGAACTTGAGAGGATGTTGCACTAGTGGGCGGTGTGGACAAGCACAGGTCGGAGGTGGTGGTGGGTGTGTTGTTGTTTTATACAGTCAGCTACTCAGAACAAGTTCCAAGTAGCACGGGCTATGGTGAGCCCGTAGTGAATTACCTGGCACAGGAGCGGGGCAAGTAGCATGGGACTATGGTGAGCCCGTAGTGGACTACCTGACACAGGAGCGGGGCAAGTAGCATGGGCTATGGGTGAGCCCGTAGTGGACTTACCTGACACAGGAGCGGGGCAAGTAGCATGGGCTATGGTGAGCCCGTAGTGGACTTACCTGGCACAGGAGCGGTGCTGAGGGTGTGTTAGTTTAGGAGGGTTAATAATGAGGCAGTGCAGGTGTGGCGGGACGCGACGGGCAGATTCCGCTCCCGTCAGCACAGTGTTGCATGTTTGGACATGGAAACAAACAAGCGATGCCCCCTTCCACCGCAGCCTCGCCTGCCTTGGCCATGATGTCTGCTGTATTACAAGAACATAAAAACAAAGGTAACTGCAGGAAGGCCTATTGGTCCATACAAGGCAGCTCCTATTTATAACCCCCCCAATCCCACTCATATAATGTCCAACCTACGTTTAAAACAATCGAGGGACCCCACACCTAAGAACATACGAACTGTATCATCTGCTGTATCATATGTATCTCTCACTCCGGCTACCGTGTGTGTTGGGGGGGGGGGAGTCTTGATTAAACACCAGTTATCTTGTAGTAGATTTCTGAACAACCTGATTATTGACCCTCAACACCATGATTCCTGTTATGCTCCTTCCAAGTAGCTGGGCTGTAGAGCACGACGGTTTCGTTTCATGCAGGTCGGTGTTCAATCCCCGACCGTCCAAGTGGTTGGGGGAAATCCTTACCCTTCCATGTGCTATATAGTTGCACTGACTTTGCGCTTTCTTCTGATATTTTCCTCCCCTTCCTTTCTTATCCCCCCCCATCATTGTCATTCCTCCCTATTCCGGCGTGAGAGTCGTCTGTTCCATCCCCATTTCTTTCTATCCCCACTCGCCGTCACCGTTGTTGGAGCGGTAATGGTGTGATAGTGTGGCAGGGTGAGAGATAAGCGTCGGGGCCCAACACTCTCATACTGCAGTAATCACTCCTTGCTAATTGGTCCACGTCCCGCCTGTCCCGTCCCGCCTGTCCCGTCCCGTCTGTCCCGTCCCACCTCGCTTGTCCTACCTTGCGACCCATCTCACCTGTCCTGCGCACACATTAACAATATATCGAAGGAAACTGTGACAAAATAAGACGTTTAGACAAAACAGTGTTCCGCTCGTGAAGAACAAAAGGGAACAGATCTTATTAAAGAGTGTGGGGGGAATGGTAGCCTGCCTTGCTGGGCGTCTGGCTGTCACACCTGTCCTGCTTCCCTTCTTGAGACACCGTGTCTGCTCAGAGCTTCTTTCTCCCACACACTGGACTCGCGTCACAACGACGGTATCGTGTCTCGCCTTCCACCTTGATATCTCCCTCACCTCCTGGACCTAGTTATACCTGCTTCACTTTGCTCACACTCTTCCTCCCCCCCTCTCTTCCCCCATCGCCCCCCCCACCCCTATCACCCCTCTTCATCACCCCACCTCCTCGCCGGCCCTGTCACACAGACGTGGCGTCTTTCTCTCTCTCTCTCTGCCCTGCCTGATGAATGATTAGGCAAAAAGCGTTAGACGGTAGCCATGTGGTGAAAACGGGGTGAAGGGCCAGTTCGCCAGGCCAGGCCAGGCCAGTTTTGGAACACCACCACCACAGGAATGGCCTTCACCCGCCTTGGGACACCATTGCTATTGGCCGTTTGTCTGGGATTGTGAGCCTGGCGCCAGTCGCCTCACTTGGAATATTATGCGTTGTCTGGTGTAACCTGCAGCTGGTGCCTTGTGAGTGGCCTGTGGTGGTTGCTGGAGTGGGCAGGCTTAAGGCGCCTTGGGCGACCTACTCCTATACTTGGTCCTTGTCCAAAGCCTTAGTGGAGGGTTACTGGCTCCAACACCCCGTTAAAGAGAGACACAATGTCTTACACTGAAGCATCTATAGCTAGGTATATAAATTGTGAACCATATCAAGATTACCATCTTGTGAAATGTGAAGGTAGGACTATATGTTAGCAGAACCAGTAGCCACGATAAGATGACATGTAACGCCATAAATGTTGCTGTTTTTAGGTTCAGCTACTGGGAATAAAAAGTTCCAAGTAGCACGGGCTATGGTGAGCCCGTAATGGACTTGCCTGGCACAGGAGCAGAGCTGTAACTGACGCCATAAATATAATGAGATGTTTATCTAGAGGCAAATGTGTATGGGGCAGGTGGCGACTGGCTGGTAGGGTGAGCAGTTAGCTGTCTGTAATATTCATCGACTCGTTTCGTATCGTATCGACGTACCAGTATCGACTACATCCCAACTGCGGTTGTCTTGCGTGGCAGGCAGGCAGGCAGGCAGGCAGGCAGCAGTGCTACATGGTCCATAGACATATGGTCCTAGTTGTGATCACCTCCTTCGGGACATCCTTCCTTACAGTCTTGAAGTTGTCTGGGTTTGAGGTGCTGTTGTTGCTCTTGTGCGAGTCCTTCAGTTCTTGTCCTCGTGTACTGGGTTCCTGTGACCACTTGGACCAATCTTGTCACTTGTTAAAGTCCTTTGTTGCATTGTTCTGTAGTCTTGTTCATACTGTGTGGTAAACTTTGGTGCTTGTGTAAACATTAACACCTGAGTTTGTTGTTGTTGTTAAAGATTCGCTACCTGGAACAAAGTTCCAAGTAGCACGGGGTATGGTGAGCCCGTAACTGCATGAACACCTGAGAGTTTAATCCTCGGCTCGTTTACCTGTATCCCTAACTGTCTTGAATGTTCTCTCCCGGTTAAGTCTCTTTGCCGGAGGCTGTTTTTACAAGGAAGGGGGTGTGCTCACCTAGTTGTGCTTGCGGGGGTTGAGCTCTGGTGCTTTGGTCCCGCCTCTCAAACGTCAATCAACTCGTGTACAGATTCCAGAGCCTACTGGACTCTATCATATCTACATTTGAAACTGTGTATGGAGTCAGCCTCCACCACATCACTGCTTAATGCATTCCACCTGTTAACTACTCTGACACTGAAACAATTCTTTCTAACGTCTCTGTGGCTCATGTGGGTACTCAGTCTCCACCTGTGTCCCCTTGTTCGTGTTTCACCTGTTCTAAAGAGTTTGTCTTTGTCAACCCTGTTAATTCCTCTGAGAATTTTGTTGGTTGTCATCATGTGTCCCCTTACTCTTCTGTTTTCCAGGGATGTGAGGTTCAGCTCCCTTAACCTTTCTTCGTAAGGGGTGGGTGTGTGTGTGTGTGTGTGTGTGTGTGTGTGTGTGTGTGTGTGTGTGTGTGTGTGTGTGTGTGTGTGTACGCACGCACGCACGCACGCACGCACGCACGCACGCACGCACGCACGCACGCGCGCGCAAGCGTCATTATATATTTTCTCTATATAAGAAATGTGGTGGGTTAAAGAAGAGGCAGCGATGGTCAAGATGCTAAATGCCGAGGGCTTAGTACAGTAGCTGCATGGTGGTGGTGGTGATGGTTGTGGTGGTGCTGGTTGTGGTGGATGTGGTTGTGGTGATGGTTATGGTGATGGTTGTGGTTGTGGATGAGGTTGTGGTGCGGCGGCGGGCACGACCCGTACCGGCGCCCTAGAGTGTGGCCCCACCCAGCCTGGCCTGGCCGCCGCCGCCGCCTGTGGGGGAAGGAGACACGTACTGCCCATTATCCTTGATAGCCTGGCCAGGCAAGACCAGCCGCGTCTTCCGTGGTCGTCCGGCCTGGAGGTTTGGCCTCCAGCCCGAGTACCCTCTGAGCCAGGGGCGCTCTCTCTACAGTAGCCTGAAGGTAGCCCGACCGTCTCAACATGGCAGTTTTATGGTTAATGAAATTCTGGCTTTACTACGTTCTTGGTAGTTAAGTGTTATACAAATGTTCCGTATTTACTATATATTAATGCAGTATATATGCAGTATATATATAGATATGTATATAGATCAATTGTCAACCACACTATCGTGGGAATAAACATATCATTCACTTAGGCACTAGGAGACTCGAACGTTTGACTCGACGGTGTGAGGCAGAAGCTGTCCCACTCGGCTATCAGAGAGGCCCAGAGAGGGAGGCGGGGAAAGTATACAATTTCAACTGAGCAGAGGGTTTCCTGCCAATGAAATCTTTCCTATTTTATTGGAAGGCGCTCTCTGATGGCTCAATGGAAGGGCTTCAGCCTCACTCCGCTGGGTCGGCGGTTCGAGGCTCCTAGCGTCCAAGTGAATAATAAAAAAATATTATATAAATATGTATCCATGTATGTATGTTATTGAATATGACAGAAAGGGTGAGATTAATTATTCAGTTTTACTCTGGTTTGATTTTAATTTTATTATGGGCTGACGGTAAGAGGCGCCTTTCGTCGTTCATATCCTCACTACTGAAGGGTGCAAGATTCGTGAAGCTGTCATGACCGGTCACAGGCACATCACAAGCACATCACAGGCACATCACAAGCCCAGAGAGCCCAGTAGGCTCAGGAATCTGTACACCAGTTGATTGACAGTTGAGAGGCGGGACCAAGGAGCCAAAGCTCAACCCCCGCAAGCACAATTAGGGAATTAGGTAAGTACAAGCACACACGCACATAGGGTGCCGGTGGCTGACTGGACAGCACACTGGACGCGTGATCCTGTGGTCGCGGGTTCGATTCCCGCCGCCGGCGAGAAACAATGGGCAGAGTTTCTTTCACCCTAATGTCCCAGTTACCTAGCAGTAAATAGTTACCTGAGAGTTTGAGCAGTCTCCGTGGTGTAGTGGTAAGACACTCGCCTGGCGTTCCGCGAGCGCTAATGTCATGGGTTCGTATCCTGGCCGGGGAGGATTTACTGGGCGCAATTCCTTAACTGTAGCCTCTGTTTAACGCAACAGTAAAATGTGTACTTGGATGAAAAAAACGATTCTTCGCGGCGGGGATCGTATTCCAGGGACCTGCCCGAAACGCTATGCGTACTAGTGGCTGTACAAGAATGTAACAACTCTTGTATATATCTCAAAAAAAAAAAAAAGTTAGTCAGATGTCACGGGCTGCTTCCTGGTGTGTGTGTATGTGGGGGGGGGGGGGGGACAAAAAATAGTAGTTAGTAACAGTTGAGTGACAGTTAAGAGGCGGGCCGAAAGAGCAGAGCTTAACCCCCGCAAGCACAACTAGGTGAATACAAGGTCATGTGCAATTCATTGCTCGCCGCAGCGAGTCTTCTGGGAGCCTTGGGTATAACCATAGTATAATTGAGTATGCTCAACCTCCGGACAAAACTGTACCAATCTTAATGCACCTTTACTCTCGAGACCAGAACGGATTATATTTGAACATCTTGGCGCTTAATGCTTGGTTCACCGGCTTGCTTGTTTTCATAAAGAACATAAGAAGGAAGGTAACTGCAGAAGGCCTGTTCTAACTGCAGAAGACATAAGAGGCAGCTCCTATATTTATATCTACCCACTCTCATTCATATATATGTCTAACCTACGCTTGAAACAATCAAGGGATAGACATGTCCACATGTTTTCGTTAGTAGACAGAAGATACGCTCCACTAAATCCCGTTTTTACTTTAATTCGGTTAAAGCACGAGTTATTTCAAGTAGTTTAATAAAATGCGCAAATCACGTAATAAAGAAAATACATTTTCTGGAGAAGATGTATTTTATGCATTCAACGCCAAACGTCTTGAGTACAGAAGGTGTAGAGAGCTTCCCGTGTCCTCACCACCCAAAACTCACCAAGTCTCAGGGACAGGCCGGCCGAGCGGACAGTACGCTGTACATGTGATCCAGTGTTCCCGGGTTCGATCCCGGGACCAACGATGGGCAGAGTTTCTTTCACCCTATGCCCCTGTTACCTAGCAGTAAACAGGTACCTGGGTGTTAGCCAGCTGTCACGGGCTGCTTCCTGGGGGTGGAGGCCTGGTCGAGGACCGGGCCGCGGGGACACTAAAAAGCCCCAAAATCATCTCAAGATAACGTCAAGAAGTGTTAGCAGGACCTAACAACCCTCAAATTGTTCTCAGGAACGCAGGTGAGAAATTGAAATTGAAATAAGTTTATTGAGGTAAAATACACACAAAGGGATGAGGTAGCTCAAGCTATTCTCACCCCGTTCAGTACATCGTGTTAATACATACATAGACACACATCACAAACAATAAACATTACCAAACATCCTGAGAGATAAACATCTACATTTCCTTGGTGAGAGATGCATTATAACATTTCCCAGATATCGAGTTATAAGAACTGGTTGATAATCTTCACGGGAAAATAGGTCTTTGAGAGTGCTCGAGGCCCAAGAATGTTCGTAATACTCGTATATCACCCATGACGCCTTCACAGCTTCCTCGTGTAAAGGTTTTAAGTTGTAGTATGTGAAGATATAATGATCACAATAAAGAACTTTTTAATACCCTCCATTCACAGGTACTGGGAGCCATCTCTCACACACACACACGCCTGAGTATATTTCTGTAAACATTTTCTAATCCTTTTTCCCTATTAGCGACTTGAGATTGCGAGCTATTAGTGCTCGCAATCTGAGGGAGGTCGTGACCGGTTACGGACGGGTGAGGATAGGGCATTGACCCCACCCCCCCCCCATCCCCTCTCTCACTGTTCCCGTCACTAGGCTGACGGTGAAACACATGTGAAAAACCTCTCTCACACTTCACATGGTGAAACACATGTGAAGGACCTCTCACACACTCACAGCTCCCTGACAAGAGGGAGCCAGCTTAGCTTAGCTGCCAACACCCACACATCGTGTCAGCAAGGCGGACAGCCCCGCCTGGTGTCAGCAAGGCGGACAGCCCCGCCTGGTGTCAGCAAGGCGGACAGCCCCGCCTGGTGTCAGCAAGGCGGACAGCCCGCCTGCTTTCATACCTCTCACTGTATTTCCCACTTCCATACTTCCCTTCACCTTTGCCTCTCCTTCCTCTTTACTTCAAAAAAAAAAAAAAGTCTGACGGTAGGCGGTCCGTCCAGGTGTGTGAGCGTCGGTGCAAGTAGGACAGTCGTGGACCCTCTGCCTTGGGTTAGAGCCGGGGAAGCCTTGTTACCGCTCATGGCCACACTTCATACTCCTCTCTCTCTCTCTCGTGTCCGTCATTTCTAACATGATATAAGAAGCAGGCGAGGGAAGATGGTGGTGGTGACCCAAGGAAACGGTAAACCATACGTGATAAGGTTGGACACTTAACAATGGAGACGAGTGTTGGTGTNTGCTGCATACAATACTTCATGTGTACATGCTGCAATACAATACTTCATGCGTACATGCTGCAATAGCCGAGCTGAAGATTTGTAGTTCTCCGTTTGGTTTGTTAATTGATGATGAGTAAGCTGTTTATCATTGGTGTTGTCATGCCTGGCCGTATGCAAGCTTCCATGGCGAGGCGTCGCTCCGTCCCTGGATGTGTGCGCTCTTTGGGCTGGGAAAGTTAATCTTAATTAAACCAGTTATTTCCATGTTAAAGTTCAATTCTAGCCAAGCTGGAGAAACTGATGTAAGGAGAGGAGGTAGGGCGCTGCCCGTCCTCCTAACGTTTCCCAACGTAAAGAAACTGTCGTACTAAAATGCCCTTAGCCAAATCTTACCAGAGGACCTAAAACAGAAAACGGAACAATGTCAATTTCGCGAGCCACTATCAATTTCTAGTACGACAATTTTTGGCCTTAGAGTAACGTCAAAATGCGACGTTGTTTTGGGTGGACAGGTTCCTGTGGCCTAACCTCCCTTCCCTACCCCAAGGTCGACTAGTATTTTTGGTGTGGTTAGTTGACGAGGTGTGATTTGGATATTGTTTCATATCGGGTAAATTCCGGAGGATACTGTGTCAAGAAAGAAACGTGTGCAAGGTCGTCAAGATTGTCAGAGTTAACAATATCAAGTCTGAAGGTCTAATATGGTTGATTGGTTTGAATTTTCTGTCCCTAACAAGAGTATACGGGGGGGGGGGTAGAAATAGCCTAAGCTACTCTATCCCTTTAAGATGTATTTTTTTCTTGTCTCAACAAACATATTTGAATTTGAACTTGAAGAGTGACGTCAAATATTCTGGCGAAGGCCAGCTTAACTGGTGTTAAGCTTCAGACCAACCACAGTTTTTTTCATTTAACCTAAACAAAACGTAGAAGATAATACTTTAAAACCAGGGGCCAGATTCACGAAAGCACTTGTGCAAACACTTACGAACGTGTACATCTTTCCTCAATCTTTGACGGCTTTGGTTACATTTATTAAACAGTTTACAAGCATGAAAACTTCCCATTCATTGTTGTATTGTTATAAACAGTCTCCTGGTGCTTCGGAGCTCATTAACTGTTTAATAATTGGAAACAAAGCGCCAAAGATTGAGAAAAGATGTACAGGTTCGTAAGTGCTTGCGTAACTGCTTTCGTGAATCTGGCCCCAGGTCATCGCCGTGAGATTAAATTTTATTAAATGTTTCAACTATTTCTTCAGGTGCCAGTTACATGCCTCTTATTCTCAGGCTATGGTAAATATTTTGGAAAATGTCAAGCGCGCGTTTTGATAAACACGTATGGCAATACCATCTCGTGTATTGAAATTTGTGCAAGGGGCCCACTAGGCTGGCATAAATGGAGGTTTTATTCAATATATTGTATGCCGGCTTACTCAGGTAATGCAAAGTTTCTAGGGAATGTAATAGGTTTTTTATTCACATTTGCTGCAAAGAAGTCTTCTACTTCTCCTTTCCTTTCTTCCTCCCCACTTCCCTACTATCTAGTTGCCAGGGTCAGCTCTGGCCACAGATACCTTGCCCCAGTGTCCTTGTTGAGCGTCCTCCGTGTGCGGGGAAAATATCTTTATTTACACTTTAGATGCAAATTGGAATAAATAACACTGACAGCGGCGTTAACCGTGTTTTGGTTTTTACCCCGCCGGATATTTTAATTTGCATATTTTCGCTTTGTTTATCCATTATAAACATGAAACCCCACTCTGTCCACGGCGTTAAAAATTCCCGTAGTCAGAATGAGGACAGTAAAACCTTTGTTATTCTCCCGTTGGCTTCTGTTGGAGTGGTGGTGGTGGGGGGGGGGGCGTATTTCTGGCAGTGATGTGTTCACCTAGTTGTGCTTGCGGGGGTTGAGCTCAGCTCTTTGGTCCCGCCTCTCAACCATCAATCAACTAGTGTACAGATTCCTGAGCCTACTTGGGCTCTATCATATCTACACTTGAAACTGTGTATGGAGTCAGCCTCCACCACATCACTGTCTAATGCATTGCATCTGTTAACTACTCTGACACTGAAAAAGTTCTTTTTAACGCCAGTCTTCACCTGTGTCCGTCCTGGGCACCCAGAGGACACCCAGCCTGATGTGTTGCAGGCTGGGTGTAGGCCAGTGTTGCAGGCTGGGTAGGCCAGTGTTGCTGGCTGGGTGTAGGCCAGTGTTGCTGGCTGGGTGTAGGCCAGTGTTGCTGGCTGGGTGTAGGCCAGTGTTGTGGCTGGGTGTAGGCCAGTGTTTGCAGGCTGGGTGTAGGCCAGTGTTGCAGGCTGGGTAGGCCAGTGTTGCAGGCTGGGTGTAGGCCAGTGTTGCAGGCTGGGTGTAGGCCAGTGTTGCAGGCTGGGTGTAGGCCAGTGTTGCAGGCTGGGTGTAGGCCAGTGTTGCAGGCTGGGTGTAGGCCAGTGTGCAGGCTGGGTGTAGGCCAGTGTTGCAGGCTGGGTGTAGGCCAGTGTTGCAGGCTGGGTGTAGGCCAGTGTTGCAGGCTGGGTGTAGGCCAGTGTTGCAGGCTGGGTGTAGGCCAGTGTTGCAGGCTGGGTGTAGGCCAGTGTTGTAGGCTGGGTGTAGGCCAGTGTTGCAGGCTGGGTGTAGGCCAGTGTTGCAGACTGGGTGTAGGCCAGTGTTGCACCTCCCACAACCCGAGACGTTGTGACAACTGGTTATTCAGGCCACTGGAAAGTATGCATCACTCCCCCCCTCCCCCGCGAGGCAGGCAGCCTTAGCCTTCCCAAAAGTCTACTTCCTCTACTGTGTACAACCTAACGCACTGCAGATTAAGGCTGTTCTTAGTCTTCTCCTCCACCTCCCCCCCCCCCCCCTCTCCTGAGAACCGTGGCAAAATAGCTTAGTTATTTAGCAAAGATATTTCCGCGCATTAATCTTTATTTTTTAGTAATTAGACTCTTACTTGCATTAACCTTCCAGTCTTGCTTCTCGGTGGAGTTTAGGGGGGAACTTGAAATTATGGATTATGGACATCCTGAATCGTATTAACCCTCGCCCCCCCCCCGCCCCTTGCGCTGTGAATTTTTGTAAAGGTATTTTTGCGTTGGCTGTGCACGTAATTAACTTCCTTGAGCCAAGGCGGTAGTTTTTAATAAGTATAATTAGCGCATCTGAAGACTTCTACCTAATGATGCATTATCGCTCGTGGAGGGAAGATGGTGGTTTCTGTGGGAGGGGGGGGGGTGAGGTTAAGGGGAGTGAGGAGGTTATCATGAGTGGTGGCAACCTAGGGATTGATTGCCAGGTAAGTCCACTACGGGCTCACCATAGCCCGTGCTACTTGGAACTTGTTTCGAGTAGCTGAATCTATAACAACCACCACCGAGGGATTGCAGACCAGTTCCTAGTGACAGCTGGTTTTTAGCTCTGGTCAGTTTGTAGGTAAATCTTGGCTGTCCACCTGCTGAACGGTATCCCATCGTACTTGGAGAGGGCTGTTGTTATAGATTCAGCTACTCGGAACAAGTTCCAAGTAGCACGGGCTATGGTGAGCCCGTAACTTGCCTGGCACAGGAGCTGGGCAAGAAGCACGGGCTATGGTTAGCCTCGTGGACAGATGTCGTCTCCCGTCTTGGGATCCACACGAGAGGGCGTGGAGCAAGATTTATGTTATATTTGAGTTGTCAAATGCCGTTGCAAATTCACTTGGCGTGAGAGCAGTTGCTTGCGTTATGAGAGTTGTAGTACACCAGTATACGTGCATTTCCAGGAGTCTTGTGGACCTCAGATAAGTGCCATTAGGTCGCTGGGGAATAAAAGTGTTATACTTGTAATTAACAATTCGCCAATTGATTTATGTTTGATGTTGATTGTGTTGTGTGCGAGGGGGGGGGAGGGTATGTTAGTTTAAGAGGTAATGGTTAAGTATACCTGGAGTGCGTCCTGGGTGTTCTTGTACTCACTTAGACTTATGATAATTTGATCCAAAAGGCTGTTGCATGTAGTAGTATATGGTTGAAATAGAGGGAGAAGGGGGGGGGAGACAGGTTTGTTACGACGATAAACGCTTGCTCTCCAGGGGGAGTTATTAATGGGCTGACTTGGGTCAAGTGTGCTCACCTAGTTGTGCTTGTGGGGGTTGAGCTCTGGCTCTTTGGTCCCGTCTCTCAACTGTCAATCAACTGGGAGTAGTGTGCAATGTTGACATTGTTCGCCCTCATGGTGATTATTCCTGCAGCTGTCAGCTGTGCTGCTGAGGTATGCACACTACCCATCCAGGCTTTTATGCTAATGCACTGACCCTGCTAATTAATATGCAAGCACAGTCCCAGCTGATTTATGAAATACTAATCTGGAGCGCCATGTAAAACTAGCCTTCGAATTTGTCGAAGTCTGGCATCAGCTATTTTTTTTTATCTGAAAGTCAATTAGGTTCTGACGTAACTTTTCCCAGGAAAATGAGAAGTTGTCAGAGGAATAGGAAGATGCTTAATGGGGACTAATTTATTCTGAAAGTCGAGTGGAATCTGTCCAAGTTACTGTAAAGGTTAAACATTGAGCTTTGGAGAGGCAGCGACAAGTTCTATTGAATCGTGAAAGATGAATGGATAAGGGCTTTAATCTCGCGAGTGGCTGCTAAGACATACTAGTGCAAGACTTCCTAAATGTATGTGAGGTTCGTACTTATTCAGGTCTTGGGCGCTGTAACTAATTACTGAAGGATTCATGGATAAGATAATATTGTGAAGAATATTATCTCGAGAACAGCACCTTAGAAAAAATGGCACCGAAGCATAAGGATGGACTAGATAAAAGTGTGTACTCATTTGTGCTTGCGGGGGTTGAGCTCTGGCTCTTTAGTCCCGCCTCTCAACCGTCAGTCAACAGGTGATGTGTGTAGTTAAGGGGGAGACTATGGGTGGATTTAAAGTATCAGGAGTGTGCCATAGTGTGGAGATCTTTAAAGATATGAATGGTGTGTGGGTGTGACCACGGTGGCTCACATCGCAACTATCCCTTATTGTTTGGTGCAGGAAAGATGCGCTTTCCTTAAATTCAAGTTGTATGAAATAGCGAAATAAAATACCTGAAATCCGTGCACTATATTAAGAAGCAAGTAGTGTTTTGTGAAGACTAATAATAAACAACAACTCCCCTATGACTGCAATATCTCCATTGCTCAAACAAGTATGCATTAGCGATAAGACCTACCATTAATATATAATGATTTACTGTAAATATATAGCTCTTGAAATAGAACATTCTCTGTAACTAGCTGACATTGTAATCATAAGGTGAAGGATAGATGAAATTGTTAAATGTAATAATCTCCGTTGAGGTGTGATAAAGACCTTTTGTGCCCTCTGTAATCCTTTTTGCGCTACCGCTCACAGGATGAGTATTAGGTGCACAATAAACTAGCCGCCTCCAGCTGCAACAATCAAATCAATCCATAAACTTTGACTGGTATCAATATTGATGGACACGTTGTTGGAATGTTGTAAACGTCCCCCCCCCCCCAAGGTGGTAAGCTGTATCGCTCTGACATGCCCACACAATTCCCCGTAGTATTGCCAGAGACTGTCAGTGTTAGTTGACTGTTGGCGTTGCCTGCTCCATCTCCCTAAGTCCACTACAGGCTCACCATAGCCCGTGCTATTTGGAACTTTTTGTTCCAAGTAGCAAATCTTTAACAACAACAACAACAACATCCATCTCCCTAGAAGATAAGAGCAGTGATGGAGTTATCAGCCTGTCTTATACCTGAACATTGCCGCGGGTGTCTCCCAGATCCCTGCAGTGGCTTGACGGCTCCCAAGTACCTCCCAAGTACGAAGAAGCACCTCAAGGTAACCCTCCCTGGAGGCTAGCCAACACTTGGCTCCCTCAACCTCTTATGTTTCATGGCAGGGAAGAGAATTATTAGGAAAAGTGTATTTTGGGTAAACCCCGGGATCATCCTGGAGGAGTATCTTAGCTTGCAATTTATGAGGTTCTCAAAATGGGAGAAAGTGCTATAATGTAGCGAGGTGTTCTGAGGGCATGGCTCTGGTGTTGATGGTGCCATGACTTCCCATTAGGGGCAGCTTCTCCCCGGCTCAGAGCCAGGCAGCCTGAGATATGGAGGTCGGCTCCTCCATAATGAATAGGGGATCTGCTTGGCCTCGAGAGGGTAACGGGGGGGGGGAGGGGGATTTATATACTAGCGACTGGATTATTGGAGGGTTTGGGTTGCTTGGGAAAAGTGGTAGCGTGTATCCCGAGCAAGTAGAGCTATACACAGGTTAGTTACCAGGGAAAAGAGGTTGCTGGGATAAGCACGTCAGCTGGGGTGGTCAAGTCACGGCAAAAATATTACTTTGGTTTTTGGAACTGGTAGCTTGGATAAGCGTGATGTTGCAATTTCAGTTGTAGCCTGTGGCCCTGGCCTACTAGTGTGTCGAGCGGCGTGCTATCATTCTCCACGGTATTCTTGTGTACATTATAATGGACTGGTCAATAAAATGTTTTCGTTAACAATGTGTTCGTGATTTATAGATGAGGTGGTTAGGTAGCGTAATGGCTTGTCTTGTGTTGGAGAGGAAGGCACAGGAGGAGTGTAGAAGGTGTGCGGAGAGCCACTAGGGTGTGAAGATGGTAGGGTTATCGACCATCAGGGATGGGTGGGTACGCCCGCCCTGGCCTCGCTGCCTCTCCCCTCATCCTCAACGATAGCTAACGCAAGTTGAAGTAAATCCCCGCCACTGTCCCCCCCTCGCCTCACCCCGTAAAAATACTTCTTGGCGTTTCACTTTTAACTTTTGAGACTTGAGAGACTACGTACTGCGAGGCAACCTAACTGTGCCTCACTTGCACTCGTCCCTGAAGAGCGTATACCAAGAATTAGTAGTAGTAGTAATGAGATGAAATATAAATAGTTTTACGACTAGTGTCAAGTTTGATACGATAAAGGTGCAAGACTGGCTCGTCAGGGCGGAGCGAGAGGGCTCGGTGCAGTTTCCTTCCCTCGGTTGCCATTGCACGTGTTGACCCAGCGGTGAAAAAAAAGCAGCCACTTGCTTCTAATTGGTGGAGTTGTGTGTGTATCCTTGGGCGGCCCCGCGCGCTGGCTGCATGGTAAGTGCTTGGTACCAAACCCAGCTTCCTCTCGCGTTCTTGTTGGTGGGTCTCTGGAGCCCCGCTTCACACACCTTCCAGGAATGTTGCCTCAACCTCCCACCACAAGCAGGGCACACTGTGGTTGGGGCTATCTTTCACGAAGCATTATTCTTGAGAGCTGGGTCTCTTCTGCCACGCCCCCCCCCCCCCCCCCCACCCATCCCAGCGCTAGCGCCCCCTACTTCAATGCTAAACCACATTACGGAAGACAAGCTGTAAATGGGAGGGTCGCAGTAAGAAATAAATTGACATAAGGCATTTAGAACATGAGTTTTGATTGATTGTTGCTGCTGGAGGCGGCTACTTTATTATACAACCCATACTCATCCTGTGAGCGGTAGCGCAACGAAACAAACCCGTTCTAGTACTCCGGAGTGTGATTGTCCAGTTTGACGCCATTTATACCAGAGTACAGGTGGTGTGGTTAGTGGATCAAGGTCGACTGTCCCTCAGAGAGTACCTTGACCATTGTACTACCACTGCCATATCATAGTAACCACACTCTCGCTACAGCTTGTTCCCTTGTGTAAAGGGAACTACTAATGGCCAGTAGTTATGGCTAGGTATCGCTAGACTATCTCGGGGTTGTATTACCATGCTCTACTGTTTTCACCACAAACTATTTAAATTTAGCATTGATATCTTGGCCCATTCCAGGACGTTGACACTGAAATATCGGAGCTGATAATGTGCTAGCGTAGCCTTTGGTTATCGTTATCTGACTTGATAAGTCCATCTTGGGCCCGTTATCGAAGGCAGCACGTCATGCCGTACCCGATAGCCCTGTATCACGGGTGTGGAGTATGCTATCTCATGCTACTCTCTCTTATACTTTTGTTGAGTTCTTTATCCTTGCATTTGGGAGTGAATTTATGTCCATTCTGTAGTATGGAGACCAAATGTGAACTGCGAAATGTAAATAATGGTCTAAGAAGAGCAAGCGGGCCGCTCCAAGCAACAGCCTGGTGGACCAAACTCTCACAAGTCAAGCCTGGCCTCGGGCCGGGCTTTGGGAGTAGAAGAACTCCCAGAACCCCGTCAACCAGGAAGAGCAACATTATTTGTTGCTAACGCTTCTAGAAATAAATTCGCGTCCTTGGTCTGAACATTTATGCACTAATTATTTTTTTTATTTCTTAGTCCTTCTAATTATGACTCCTAGATCTTTTTCACATTCGAATTTAGTTAGGCGTGCAAAGTTGATTGATCAAAGTTCTCAGTTAGATTGTCAAGGATTTTTACAGCGAATGAGTTGTTAGCACGAGGAATTAAATGGTATTTTTGTTTAGCAACGAATTTCGTTGTCAGGGGACAAGGAGCCGTTACATTGGCTTATTACGTTGGCTCTCTGGGCCAACTGTTGACCTTCGCTAAAATGCAACATACAGCAGTTGCCTGACTCCTCGGTATATATTTACTGCTAGGTGAACACAGGCATCAGGTGCAGGGACACGTGTACATCCGCATCTGTCCCGCCCAGGGATCGATCCTGGAATTCTCAATTGGGTTGAGATCGTACAAGGACATTGACTTAGTCAATTGTCATTTTTTCGATATTTGGTAAAAAGAAAATTATAGCTTAAGTTTTTAGTTCAATTTTAAGCATATTTGAAAGAAATCGATCAACCCTAAATATTTTATTTTTATTTTATCGTCGAGAAAATCTTGCAATAATGGCGAGTTGCCAACTAGTACAGTCTTTTTTATGTAAACAAAATATATAAACTATATATTAACTAAGTACAAGTCCTTGGAAAGTATTTATAAAGCAAGTTATGTAATTAAAATGTGTATTGTTGATTTGTGATGCTGCATTTTTTGGCGGGAAAATAACAATTTCCAAACACAACTTCTAGGATTTTTAGTTTTCAGTTTAGTTCAGTTTTGCTTGTTGGTTTCATCCGATTTTGACATTTTTCACACACACACAAAACACCTCAGCAGGTTTTACATGTGTTAGTTTTTTAATATAATAAAATTTGGATAAAAAATCAAAAGTGTAGATCCATGATTTAGTTTTTATTATTAGAAACAAATTATAAATTTCCTCAAGACACAACTACTAAGGATGAGAATGTTTGTGTGGAGCTTCCCCAGACTAAGAGCATCGATCTCTAACGAGCTGGTGTTGAGGAACAAGGCGGGGGGGGGGGGAGCCGCATAGCTAGTGTGCAGACTCCAGACTGTCTGAAGCATTGGAAGGGATACGAGGACAGGATTAAGGAATAATGCTTTATTATTATTAACATCTTTATTGACAAAATTAATTACGATTTTGCCTAACCTGAGGATTTTGATAGTCTGATTCAAGTGAGGATAATGCTAGTATTCACTATAACACGCAGGACAGAGGGTCATACACAAGACAATAGGTCTAAACTGTAGGCTGAAGCACATATATATCATGGTTACAATCAATGTTTTAGCTCAACCATTTACCCTCCGGGGATCGAACGCCGGCATACAGAAAGCGAGGCCATCGCTGTACTCACCACAAAACGGGAGACATCTCCCGTCAAAGCAGGGTGCAGTTGCACCTCCACAGATCTCCTGTATCAGCTCTTGATACTGGTAATGGCTCAAAAGGGCCACCACTTACGGGCTATTCATGCCCGTGCCACCTTTTGGGTGGCTTAATCTTCATCAATCAATCAATCTGTACTCACCAGTAGTTGGAGATTCACGTACAAGTGTGAAGTTAGCCCAGGTATCAACTCCAGGAAGCCCATTACGTGCCTCTGTAACCCTTTCCACTACCGCCCACGGGATGGGTATGGGGTGCATAATAAATGAACTAAACTAAACTAAGTGTGAAGTTATCAGAGTTTGACTATAGTCGACTGTAGTTGTGGCGCGGGTTTCCAGAGACGACTCGAAAAATTTGGATAACATATTTTAATCCTGTCTTTGACACTATTTTGGAGTAGTGTGATGAGGCTTGGGTTGCGTAGAGGGATTGTAAGAGGGAGAGTCAAAGAAGAGACAAGGATATGGAGAAGGGCTACATCTAGAGGATGGAGTAGTGTGTGTTGAGGGGGTTTACATAGTTATATATTAGGTCTACAACTTGTAATGCAGAATCTCGTTTCTCTGACCTGTGGTCCAGTCACTTGGGTGGACGGTAGAGCGACGGTCTCGCGTCATGCAGGTCGGCGTTCAATCCCCGACCGTCCAAGTGGTTGGGCACCATTCCTTCTCCCCCGTCCCATCCCAAATCCTTATCCTGACCCCTTCCCAGTGCTATATAGTCGTAATGACTTGGTGCTTTCCCTTTAAAAAGTAAGTAAAAAGTAAGTCTCTGACCTGTGGTTGATTTCCCGCCACTTTGTTATTGTTTAATATTCTCCATTTTAAATTGGTTAGATTGAAGTCTCCAAGGAAGATAATATGTGGTACTGGGTTTACAAGGTCATCAAGGATAGTCTCTATTTTGTGTATGTGCTCTGTGAATTCCTCAACTGTTGGAGGTCGGCGTTCACTCCCCGACCGTCCTAAGTGGTTGGGCACTATTTCTTCCCTTCGTCCTATCCTAAATTCTTATACTCACGTCGCTTCCAAGTGCTATATAGTCGTAGTTGCTTAAGAGCTTTCTCCTGGTGGTGTTACCTTACCCGCGCCACGTGAGGACGGTGGCACCCATGTACCCGCGCCACGTGAGGACGGTGGCACCCATGTACCCGCGCCACGTGAGGACGGTGGCACCCATGTACCCGCGCCACGTGAGGACGGAGGCACCCATGTACCCGCGCCACGTGAGGACGGAGGCACCCATGTACCCGCGCCACGTGAGGACGGTGGCACCCATGTACCCGCGCCACGTGAGGACGGAGGCACCCATGTACCCGCGCCACGTGAGGACGGAGGCACCCATGTACCCGCGCCACGTGAGGACGGAGGCACCCATGTACCCGCGCCACGTGAGGACGGAGGCACCCATGTACACGCGCCACGTGAGGACGGAGGCACCCATGTACTCGCGCCATGTGAGGACGGAGGCACCCATGTACTCGCGCCACGTGAGGACGGAGGCACCCATGTACCCGCGCCACGTGAGGACGGAGGCACCCATGTACCCGCGCCACGTGAGGACGGAGGCACCCATGTACTCGCGCCATGTGAGGACGGAGGCACCCATGTACCCGCGCCACGTGAAGGTGGCGGGGTCGGGCGTGGCTCGGGGCATCAATAGTTGGGGTAGTGTGGAGACGGCGGAGGAATGGCTGGCTGGTAAATCTTGTATTTACTCTTCATTAAGCAGGTATTGATCTAGCGTCCCTTCCCTGGAGCATGTTGGCAGCCAAGCGACAGCCGCAGTTATGGCCAGGGTGTTGACGCCTCACCATCTACCTCACAACATTCTCTCACCCCTTCTCCCTCACCCCCGTCCCTCACCACCGTCCCTCACCACCGTCCCTCACCTCGCCTCCCTCACCCCCGTCCCTCACCACCGTCCCTCACCTCGCCTCCCTCACCACCGTCCCTCACCACCGTCCCTCACCTCCCTCACCTCACCTCCCTCACCTCACCTCCCTCACCTCGCCTCATAACCCCTCACCTACCCCGACGTGTGTTCCAGTCCACAAGCTTCAGGTGGTAATACAAGCAAGCCAAGGTCTCGTAGTCTACTTGTAAAGATATAACCTTTCTTAACTTTGTTTAGTGAGAATGTCTCGGGTAGTGCAGGCCTCTTGTTCAGTTTGCTGGGTTAACTTGTGGTGTATGGTGGGTGGTGATTCACTGACGAGTGAATCCCGCTTTCCATTTCTCGCACTATAGTGCTAACCTAGTCAGAAACGTACGAACCCAAGCAGCCCACCTAACCTGGTCTAACATTGCTTAGAAAACGTAGATATTCGCGAGTCGTAACTTTTCATAGTGCTTAGGTTGGGGCCCCTAAAGTTGTTATTACGACTACATTTAATATAACAAGCTTCAGTCTCGCACTTTCTCAAGAACCAACCCGTCCCCAGGCCAAGTCCCTTCCATCCAGCGGTCGATCCCAAAGACGCATTCAGCGATTTTAACATATTGTTCATTCCAAACGGAACTGTTCTCAAATATATATGATTATTTATTAGCATATTGTGCATATTTAGACATTGGTTAGGTTAGGTGTTTAGGTTCTGTTGGCGATTATTTGTCTTTGTAGTACGTGGGTGAAGCATTTACAGCGTTGTGGTTCGAACAAAAGTCGTCAGCGAAGCACTTGTTCCGGAAGTGTTCGGACGTCATCAGTTGTGAGTCGTGTGTAAACCGTTTTTCATTCATAAACAGCTGGGGTTTGGCGGGTGCTTGGAATGGACTTTGGTTTTTTGTTTGGAGAACGGGCTGCAAGAACACACGACCGGACAAGACTCCCACTTGATCTGATCTAGCCTCTTAGAGCACTCTTTAAGTGGACAAACTGCATTTATGGTTCGTGGCCTCTTTGTCGGCTTGCTACGTTGGTCCCTCCCTCCAGAGACCCTAGCTGACCTCGTCTGTAGCATATCCGTGATTTGATCCCGGCTGTATCAGTTACAGCCCCGCTCCTGTGCCAGGTAAGTTCACTACGGGCTTACCTTGAGGTTACCTTGAGGTGCTTCCGGGGCTTAGTGTCCCCGCGGCCCGGTCGTCGACCAGGCCTCCTGGTTGCTGGACTGATCAACCAGGCTGTTAGACGCGGCTGCTCGCAGCCTGACGTATGAGTCACAGCCTGGTTGATCAGGTATCCTTTGGAGGTGCTTATCCAGTTCTCTCTTGAACACTGTGAGGGGTTGGCCAGTTATGCCCCTTATGTGTAGTGGAAGCGTGTTGAACAGTCTCGGGCCTCTGATGTTGATAGAGTTCTCTCTCAGAGTACCTGTTGCACCTCTGCTCTTCAACGGGGGTATTCTGCACATCCTGCCATGTCTTCTGGTCTCATGTGATGTTATTTCTGTGTGCAGGTTTGGGACCAGCCCCTCCATTATTTTCCACATGTAAATTATTATGTATCTCTCCCGCCTGCGCTCAAGGGAGTACAGATTTAGGCTCTTTAGTCGGTCCCAGTAATTTAGATGTTTTACTGAGTGGATTCTAGCAGTAAAGGATCTCTGCACGCTCTCCAGGTCAGCAATTTCTCCAGCTTTGAAAGGGGCTGTCATTGTGCAGCAGTACTCCACTCTAGAGAGCACAAGCGTTTTGAAAAGTATCATCGGTATAGCATCTCTAGTGTGAAAAGTTCTTGTTATCCAACCTGTCATTTTTCTTGCAGTTGTGACGGCTACTTTATTGTGTTCTTTAAAGGTAAGGTCTTCCGACATGAGTACACCCAGATCCTTTACATTGCCTTTTCGTTCTATGTCATGATTTGCCTGAGTTTTGTACGTGGTTTCCGTTTTTATATTTTCATTTTTTCCGTAGCGCATGAGCTGGAACTTATCCTCGTTAAACACCATATTATTTTCTGTAGCCCATAGAAAGACCTGATCTACATCTGATTGGAGGTTCGCCGTGTCCTCTATGTTGTCAACTCTCATGAAGATCCTAGTGTCATCTGCAAAGGATGATACAGTGCTATAGGTTGTGTTCTGGTCTATGTTCTGGGCTCACCATAGCCCGTGCTACTTACAACTTTTGTTCCCAGTAGTTGGATCTAAAACACCACCACCACCAACCACCACCCTGGTTGTGCCGGACACACCTCGTCAGTGCTTTTACTTGTTAATTCTGATTTGGGAGCTCCACCTTGGATGACGACGAGTGTTGCTCGAATTATATTAGCTGGTTGCTGTTTCTTCGTTTGTTCCAAGTTCTTTGTCGTTACCATGTGTGGGAAGTGAAGGTAATATCTTGCGCGGGGTGTGGTTGTATGGTTCAGGGTGTGGTCAGATGGGATGTGGTTGTGTCCTGCAGGGTGTGCTAGAGTATAGTGTGGTGTCCAGGTCATGGCGTGGCTGTGTCCTAGAGCTGCAGCATAGTCTGAAGCTGGCGTCGTTGTGGTGACCTTACCAAGATAAAGCTGGTGCAGTAGATGAAAATCCAATACCACGTGCGTGTCAACATTGGGGGGGGGGGGCTGCTGACGAATGTGGTTCTTGTGGCAGCTTGGTTGGTTGGTAACTGGCCGGGGGCAGCCAGGAGCCTCGCCACTCTCCCAAGTGCTCTCTGGAGACCTTCGAATGACGCAGTAAAACTGAGAGGGGAAGTTTGCCGTCTCCGGCAAAACTGCTCTCGCGTATAAATGTCTGTAAAACATCAGTTGGTCCCATAGAGGCAATTTGAGTTGGATATATAGGTCTCCCCGCGGCCCACGCTAGGGAGGCGCGATCCTCCCCGCGGCCCACGCTAGGGAGGCGTGGTCCTCCCCGCGGCCCACGCTAGGGAGGCGCGGTCCTCCCCGCGGCCCACGCTAGGGAGGCGTGATCCTCCCCGCGGCCCACGCTAGGGAGGCGTGGTCCTCCCCGCGGCCCACGCTAGGGAGGCGTGGTCCTCCCCGCGGCCCACGCTAGGGAGGCGCGGTCCTCCCCGCGGCCCACGCTAGGGAGGCGCAGTCCTCCCCGCGGCCCACGCTAGGGAGGCGCAGTCCTCCCCGCGGCCCACGCTAGGGAGGCGCAGTCCTCCCCGCGGCCCACGCTAGGGAGGCGTGGTCCTCCCCGCGGCCCACGCTAGGGAGGCGTGGTCCTCCCCGCGGCCCACGCTAGGGAGGCGTGGTCCTCCCCGCGGCCCACGCTAGGGAGGCGTGGTCCTCCCCGCGGCCCACGCTACACAGTGATCTGTTGTGGGCTTGCCCGAGTTTAGGAAGCTGTGCTCTTTACCACGACTGTCTTTTGACTGTTGATGACTGTATAAATTGTGTGGAGTATTGTAGTGCGAGAGGGCGAGGGTATCTGGCCGCGACGTTTAGGCTGGTGCGGGTGCCAGCGTGTCTGGCTCACCACACTGATGGCACCTTGGGCTTTGTCTTGTGTAAGGTCGCTTCGCAAATATCCCGCCATTGTCTGCCAGCGTATAATGTCAGAGCTGGGAGCCGCACTGATGATGATCATCATTATTTACAATGAAAGCCATCCCGGAATATAAGATGTCAAGTCATTATGCGCCTGAGAATGAAGCAGTATCATCCCGGTTTAGACTCCCTTCTGGTTTGGCTGTAATTGGAGCTTCGTGGAAGAGAGATGTGTGCGCTCCTCTTTCTCAAATGTTATAATAAACCTGTATAAGAACACAGGGATAAAAAGAGGAGGGCAGCAAGCTCCTTGGACCAAAGTAGGCAGGTCACGTATAAATTCACCCTTTCACGCCCTTGTGCCTGTCCAGTCTGTGTTCGTTGTTGTTGTTAAAAGATTCGCTACCTGGAACAAGAAGTTCCAAATAGCACGGGCTATGGTGAGCCCGTAGTGGATGATATAATAGTCTGTGTTCTTGAAACGCGGGTTAAACTGTTTGGCTGGATAATGCCAGCTGCCAGCCCATTCTACTCGTCAACAACCCTGTTTCTAACCCCACTACTTTCTATCCTTCCTATTATCCCGGTATACCTTCAACCCATAACAACTTAGTCTATTGGTATTCATTGGACCCTTGGTATTTTTACCACTCATTTAATTACTTGAGTATTCGATCTGTCTGTATGAGAATAGACTAGGAGTAGTCTCCACTCGTCTCCTGTCTAGCGAGACGTAATGTTTAGTTCTTAAAGTATATCGTCGTAATCCACCCTCTCTAATTCTAGAAGAACCTTGTTCCCTCGTGAAACTGTGAAGGTTTCTACGCTCTACGACGGGGCTGCATACTGTAGGACTGGTCTAACGTAGGTTGTGTAAGGTGGACAGTGTTAGGTTTCTTGCTGTTGGTCAAAAGGCCTAGCAAGAACATTTAAGTTCGCAACTATACCATAGTGATTAGTCTGTGAGAGTAGTTTAGTCTTGAGCAAATTTCAAGACTTGGCAGGGGTGGTGGAGTGGGATCGAAGCAGCGATCACTGGCAGGGTGGGTAGGCCTCGTCGTTCAAAAGTCGTTGATTGGCTTCCGCTGCAGATGATTCTCTTGGGAAACCTGCATCCTGGATAACCTTTGTGGTGGCAACACTGCTGGAGTGGTGCATGGTGGTGGTGGCGGCAACACTGCTGGTTTCGCTTGTGTTTGCATAGATTGGTGTCTGTGATTTATTTACCAGTTTAAAGTCGTCCAGTCGCGCGCACACGCCGTGCACGTCGTCCAGTCGCGCGCGCACGCCGTGCACGTCGTCCAGTCGCGCGCACACGCCGTGCACGTCGTCCAGTCGCGCGCACACGCCGTGCACGTCGTCCAGTCGCGCACGCACGCCGGGCACGTCGTCCAGTCGCGCGCGCACGCCGTGCACGTCGTCCAATCGCGCGCGCACGCCGTGCGCGTCGTCCAGTCGCGCGCACACGCCGTACTGGATGAACCAAAATCCGTGCAGCATTTGTTCGTTTAAGCCAGGCTGACATTTGAAGACGTTTTGTTAAGTATTAAAGTCAACCTTATCAAGCTCCGCTTTAGGGCCGAGGGCCTCCAGGGGTTTATATTGTGTCGGGTTGAGTCAAATCTGCTCGAATTGTCAAAAACCAAAATCATGATGTCATAACTAACACCAGAAGCACACATAGGCAGGGTAACATCAGCAGCATGTGCGGGCGCAGGGACACATTACAACGTCGTTTACAAACCTATTTTTGTATTGTTTATTTTCCTCTCGGTGCCTTTTGCTTTTGTTAGACCCGTACTAGAATGCACAGCACCGGCCTGGAATCCATACCTTGTGAAGCATAAAACTAAAATTGAAAAAGTGCAGAAGTTTGCAATTAAATTAGTGGCAGAGCTGAAAGGGTTAGGCTACCAGGATAGGCTGAGGGAACTGGACCTGTTCACCCTGGAGGACAGGGGATATGATCACAACATATAAAATAAGAGGAATAGACACGGTGGGCGAGGATAGCTTCATTTAGTCCAGAAAGAGAATGGAAGAAGAAACAAGTGAAAAGCTGGAAACACACGAGTCGAGGAAATGCAAGGAAATACTCGTACCCTGCACTCAGTGGAATTGTACCGAGAGGGGAAGTTGGGGAAGCCACCTCCATCCACAACTTTAACCATCAAGTTCGACAAAGATTTTGGAACATTAGGTTAGTTAACTTATTCTGACGTTATACGGGTACAACAAGGCTATTAAGCGGGGCATAATGAGCTATTACCTCACTACCCCGTAGTCACTAACAAGTAAGGAGCACCCTATACTTTTCCCAGGTTTTAGACCCTACTCTTTTTGATGACCAAGGGTGTGGATGTTCTCGTGTGGGGTAAATGACCTTTCCTTACGAGACAGGGCGGCGGCGGCTGCTCTTTCGTCTCGGAAGTGACATTTATCTGAGCGTGGCTGCCTGCTCGTCTAGCAGTCCCTTCCCACTGTGACAGGCGACTTTGAAGGGACTCTTCAACTCTGAAGGAACTTTGTATTACCAAGAACTGAACACATCTTGGCGATCCACCTAAACTATTGGGCTGATGCCATTTAGGCCTAGGCGGCGTCGATATTCCGGTTCTTTTGACGCTGAGGCAGATAGTGTCAAAATTGGGATATATTCCCGTATAGCGAGGGGTGCTTTTCTCTGGGCGAGGGGGAGGGGTTATGTGTGCTTTCAGTGATGAAAACTCACCGGTCATCAATCAGTTGGTGGGGTTTGTGTTGGTGCATGCGTACGTAGGTTTTGTGTGCGTGTTAGAAGAGTGTGGTAGAAGTGTTTACTTGTGCACGTGACTGGTAGGGGAGGGCGGCGGTGGGGGGGTGAGCGTGGAGTAGGGCGTGTTTGTGGGAGGGTGGGGAGCGTAGTGGCGTTCTACCAGTGCCGCGCCCTGAGTCACCATCGCCTGCTCTTATTGATCGTCAGGGGTGGCCCGGGGCGCTGCTCCTCCTGCTGCTCCTGTTGGCCCCGCTCCTGTTACTGCTCCTGTTGGCCTCGCTCCTATTGCTACTGCTGCCGGGTCTCAGACTGCTGTTGACTTGGCAGTGTCATTCATTTTTTGTGTTAATTTTGTACTAATTGTGTTCTTTCTTCTGCCTCCTCCTTGTTCTTACTCCGTGCTTTACGTCATAATGTTTAGTTAGCATGTGGTGTGGTGGTAAGTAATCTGTGTTGGATGTCGTCCGACTCTCGCCACACCCACTTGACATTGAAGTGTGTGCGTTTCCTCCCTCTACCGTTGTTGACATTGTCACGGGATGTTGCTGCTGGCTCACAGTTGCACATCATCTCCGCTGCTCGTAATCTAACTCCCTTTTTAATTTTGTCCGATACGGTTTCCTGGTGGCGTTCGCTGGGTGTGTGTGTGTGTGTGTGTGTGTGTGTGTGTGTGTGTGTGTGTGTGTGTGT
>WNGS01163947.1:12837406-12847465 GCA_020271785.1 Procambarus virginalis | reverse complement strand
CCCTTAACCTCACCCCCCTCCCACAGAAACCACCATCTTCCCTCCACGAGCGATAATGCATCATTAGGTAGAAGTCTTCAGATGCGCTAATTATACTTATTAAAAAACTACCGCCTTGGCTCAAGGAAGTTAATTACGTGCACAGCCAACGCAAAAATACCTTTAGAAAATTCACAGCGCAAGGGGCGGGGGGGCGGGGGTTAATACGATTCAGGATGTCCATAATCCATAATTTCAAGTTCCCCCCTAAACTCCACCGAGAAGCAAGACTGGAAGGTTAATGCAAGTAAGAGTCTAATTACTAAAAAATAAAGATTAATGCGCGGAAATATCTTTGCTAAATAACTAAGCTATTTTGCCACGGTTCTCAGGAGAGAGGGGGGGAGGGTGGAGGAGAAGACTAAGAAAACAGCCTTAATCTGCAGTGCGTTAGGTTGTACACAGTAGAGGAAGTAGACTTTTGGGAAGGCTAAGGCTGCCTGCCTCGCGGGGGGAGGGGGGCAGTGATGCATACTTTCCAGTGGCCTGAATAACCAGTTGTCACAACGTCTCGGGTTGTGGAAGGTGCAACACTGGCCTACACCCAGCCTGCAACACTGGCCTACACCCAGCCTGCAACACTGGCCTACACCCAGCCTGCAACACTGGCCTACACCCAGCCTGCAACACTGGCCTACACCCAGCCTGCAACACTGGCCTACACCCAGCCTGCAACACTGGCCTACACCCAGCCTGCAACACTGGCCTACACCCAGCCTGCAACACTGGCCTACACCCAGCCTGCAACACTGGCCTACACCCAGCCTGCAACACTGGCCTACACCCAGCCTGCAACACTGGCCTACACCCAGCCTGCAACACTGGCCTACACCCAGCCTGCAACACTGGCCTACACCCAGCCTGCAACACTGGCCTACACCCAGCCTGCAACACTGGCCTACACCCAGCCTGCAACACTGGCCTACACCCAGCCTGCAAACACTGGCCTACACCCAGCCTGCAACACTGGCCTACACCCAGCCTGCAACACTGGCCTACACCCAGCCTGCAACACTGGCCTACACCCAGCCTGCAACACTGGCCTACACCCAGCCTGCAACACTGGCCTACACCCAGCCAGCAACACTGGCCTACACCCAGCCTGCAACACTGGCCTACACCCAGCCTGCAACACTGGCCTATACACCCAGCCTGCAACACTGGCCTACACCCACCAGCAACACTGGCCTACACCCAGCCTACAACACTGGCCTACACTCAGCCTGCAACACTGGCCCACACCCAGCCTGCAACACTGGCCCACACCCAGCCAGCAACACTGGCCTACACCCAGCCTGCAACACTGGCCTACACCCAGCCAGCAACACTGGCCTACACCCAGCCAGCAACACTGGCCTACACCCAGCCTGCAACACTGGCCTACACCCAGCCTGCAACACTGGCCTACACCCAGCCAGCAACACTGGCCTACACCCAGCCAGCAAAACACTGGCCTACACCCAGCCTGCAACACTGGCCTACACCCAGCCAGCAACACTGGCCTACACCCAGCCTGCAACACTGGCCTAACACCCAGCCAGCAACACTGGCCTACACCCAGCCAGCAACACTGGCCTACACCCAGCCAGCAACACTGGCCTACACCCAGCCAGCAACACTGGCCTACACCCAGCCTGCAACACTGGCCTACACCCAGCCTGCAACACTGGCCTACACCCAGCCTGCAACACTGGCCTACACCCAGCCAGCAACACTGGCCTACACCCAGCCTGCAACACTGGCCTACACCCAGCCAGCAACACTGGCCTACACCCAGCCAGCAACACTGGCCTACACCCAGCCTGCAACACTGGCCTACACCCAGCCTACAACACTGGCCTACACCCAGCCTACAACACTGGCCTACACCCAGCCTGCAACACATCAGGCTGGGTGTCCATCTGGGTGCCCAGGACGGACACAGGTGAAGACTGGCGTTAAAAAAGAACTTTTTCAGTGTCAGAGTAGTTAACAGATGAAATGTATTAGGCAGTGATGTGGTGGAGGCTGACTCCATACACAGTTTCAAATGTAGATATGATAGAGCCCAGTAGGCTCAGGAATCTGTACACCAGTTGATTGATGGTTGAGAGGCGGGACCAAAGAGCCAGAGCTCAACCCCCGCAAGCACAACTAGGTGAAACACATCACTGCCAGAAATACGCCCCCCCCCCACCACCACCACTCCAACAGAAGCCACCGGGAGAATAACAAAGGTTTTACTGGCCTCATTCTGACTACGGGAATTTTAACGCCGTGGACAGAGTGGGGTTTCATGTTTATAATGGATAAACAAAGCGAAAATATGCAAATTAAAATATCCGGCGGGGTAAAAACCAAAACACGGTTAACGCCGCTGTCAGTGTTATTTATTCCAATTTGCATCTAAAGTGTAAATAAAGATATTTTCCCCGCACACGGAGGACGCTCAACAAGGACACTGGGGCAAGGTATCTGTGGCCAGAGCTGACCCTGGCAACTAGATAGTAGGGAAGTTGGGAGGAGGAAAGGAAAGGAGAAGTAGAAGACTTCTTTGCAACAAAATGTGAATAAAAAAACTATTACATTCCCTAGAAACTTTGCATTACCTGAGTAAGCCGGCATACAATATATTGAATAAAACCTCCATTTATGCCAGCCTAGTGGGCCCCTTGCACAAATTTCAATACACGAGATGGTATTGCCATACGTGTTTATCAAAACGCGCGCTTGACATTTTCCAAAATATTTACCATAGCCTGAGAATAAGAGGCATGTAACTGGCACCTGAAGAAATAGTTGAAACATTTAATAAAAATTTAATCTCACGGCGATGACCTGGGGCCAGATTCACGAAAGCAGTTACGCAAGCACTTACGAACCTGTACATCTTTTCTCAATCTTTGGCGGCTTTGTTTCCAATTATTAAACAGTTAATGAGCTCCGAAGCACCAGGAGGCTGTTTATAACAATATCAACAAATGAATGGGAAGTTTTCATGCTTGTAAACTGTTTAATAAATGTAACCAAAGCCGTCAAAGATTGAGGAAAGATGTACACGTTCGTAAGTGTTTGCACAAGTGCTTTCGTGAATCTGGCCCCTGGTTTTAAAGTATTATCTTCTACGTTTTGTTTAGGTTAAATGAAAAAAACTGTGGTTGGTCTGAAGCTTAACACCAGTTAAGCTGGCCTTCGCCAGAATATTTGACGTCACTCTTCAAGTTCAAATTCAAATATGTTTGTTGAGACAAGAAAAAAATAAATCTTAAAGGGATAGAGTAGCTTAGGCTATTTCTACCCCCCTCCGTATACTCTTGTTAGGGACAGAAAATTCAAACCAATCAACCATATTAGACCTTCAGACTTGATATTGTTAACTCTGACAATCTTGACGACCTTGCACACGTTTCTTTCTTGACACAGTATCCTCCGGAATTTACCCGATATGAAACAATATCCAAATCACACCTCGTCAACTAACCACACCAAAAATACTAGTCGACCTTGGGGTAGGGAAGGGAGGTTAGGCCACAGGAACCTGTCCACCCAAAACAACGTCGCATTTTGACGTTACTCTAAGGCCAAAAATTGTCGTACTAGAAATTGATAGTGGCTCGCGAAATTGACATTGTTCCGTTTTCTGTTTTAGGTCCTCTGGTAAGATTTGGCTAAGGGCATTTTAGTACGACAGTTTCTTTACGTTGGGAAACGTTAGGAGGACGGGCAGAGCCCTACTTCCTCTCCTTTACATCAGTTTCTCCAGCTTGGCTAGAATTGAACTTTTAACATGGAAATAACTGGTTTAATTAAGATTAACTTTCCCAGCCCAAAGAGCGCACACATCCAGGGGACGGAGCGACGCCTCGCCATGGAAGCTTGCATACGGCCAGGCATGACAACACCAATGATAAACAGCTTACTCATCATCAATTAACAAACCAAACGGAGAACTACAAATCTTCAGCTCGGCTATTGCAGCACGTACGCATGAAGTATTGTATTGCAGCATGTACACATGAAGTATTGTATTGCAGCAAGTACGCAATGCTCTGTCTTAAATTAATACAAATGACATAGCTAATAACCATCCAAGAAACTATTACTACGGGGTCACCGTAGCCGGTGCTACAGTTCCCAGTAGCTGAATCTTCAACCACTAACAGACACGCGCGCGCATATACCACCCACCACCACCACGTTATTCCCGGATACGAATTATTACTTTACTCACTGAACATGTCACAATATATATATATATATATATATATATATATATATATATATATATATATATATATATATATATATATATATATATATATATATATATATATATATATATATATATATACCCGTAGATATTACCATCTTATATGATCTATTAAATACTCTAATAATTTTTGTCTGCTTTAAGTTTAAATTCCCCTTCAATTACACGAAAGTTGCACTTCACGTTGTAGCAGTGAAAATTTAACAATACAATTTTTAAACTTCACACACTCCAAAACTTTGCGCCCTTTTATACAATAGTCAGACGAATATAGACTAGGAATAACTGTATTGTAAATGCAAGGGCGGCAGTGCCAGCAGCCCACGCTGGTCCAACGCAAGTCCCACAAGCCTAGAGTCGTTGGGCGATACCGAATTTCATCCACTGTCGTTGCCAGCTCACGTCACTACCCGTAAAGGCCTAACGAGGACATTTCGTCGAAGCGTTCGTATGTCCAAATCATTTACACATTCAGCCGATAGATAACGAGTGGTGCCTGGCTTTCTGTAGCAAATGAAACCGTAGAAACACGAAAAATAGAAGGATTTTCTGCCACATCGTTTTATTCCTGCTGTTGTGACGAAAAAGCTTTAGTACACATGCCAGGTAAATTACTAATGATCCAATGACTTGCATCAGGAGAGCACTTCTTGCTACACTACACTACCTAACTTACGCTATGTGCAACAAATCTATTTAAATTCGAGTAATGTATTTCCAATGCGACACAGCACCACTCCTGTGCCAGATAAGTCCACTACGGGCTCACCATAGCCTGGTTGATACCTGGTTGATGGGGTTCTGGGAGTTCTTCTACTCCCCAAGCCCGGCCCGAGGCCAGGCTTGACTTGTGAGAGTTTGGTCCACCAGGCTGTTGCTTGGAGCGGCCCGCAGGCCCACACACCCACCACAGCCCGGTTGGTCCGGCACTCCTTGGAGGAATAAATCTAGTTTCCTCTTGAAGATGTCCACGGTTGTTCCGGCAATATTTCTTATGCTTGCTGGGAGGACGTTGAACAACCGCGGACCTCTGATGTTTATATAGTGTTCTCTGATTGTGCCTATGGCACCTCTGCTCTTCACTGGTTCTATTCTGCATTTTCTTCCATATCGTTCACTCCAGTACGTCGTTATTTTACTGTGCAGATTTGGTACTTGGCCCTCCAGTATCTTCCAGGTGTATATTATTTGATATCTCTCTCGTCTTCTTTCTAGTGAGTACATTTGGAGAGCTTTGAGACGATCCCAATAATTTAGGTGCTTTATCTCGTCTATGCGTGCCGTATATGTTCTCTGTATTCCCTCTATTTCAGCAATCTCTCCTGCTCTGAAGGGGGAAGTGAGTACTGAGCAGTACTCAAGACGGGACAACACAAGTGACTTGAAGAGTACAACCATTGTGATGGGATCCCTGGATTTGAAAGTTCTCGTAGTCCATCCTATCATGTTGCAAGTAGCCCGTGCTACTTGCAACTTGTTCCGAGTAGCTGAATCTATAACAATAAACCAGCACGATACTGAATCATCTCCACACAAGAGACGGCTACTACGAATGTTACAACAGCATCACAACACACAAAAGCGCGCGCACTTTATGGTACGTCCGTCAGAGAGCAAAACAAAACACGTTAATTTGCATATTTTAATCCCAAATCATAACTAGTTTCTTTGGGGTTAATATCAACATTCATGGTAATGAAGCTACATTTACATATTTATATTGGCATTAAATGTATGTAACGTATAGAGTACTTTTTTTACGTTATATAATTTATTGTAAATATCATTGTCAGTGCATAACAATACTCACATAAAAAAGGTAAGCCTAATGGGTTTGTGCAAAACTATGCCACCAATAATCCTTCTAATTTCTTTTTTACTTTGTCGGTCATTGCATCAATTGTTTTATTGTTACTCAGATACATTCCTGGTATTAATTTCGTAATACTGATGTTTCAAATGATGTTATTCTAACATTTAATGACGCCATGTCAGCACGTAGTCAGTATCTGTCATTCAAAGAAATAAGGAGACAGCTTTTGCCTCACTTTCGTTATTGTCTAATGGCTGTCCTCTTTAAATAGTCCTGGTTACCTGGTTGATACCTGGTTGATGGGGTTCTGGGAGGAGTTCTACTCCCCAAGCCCGGCCCGAGGCCAGGCTTGACTTGTGAGAGTTTGGTCCACCAGGCTGTTGCTTGGAGCGGCCCGCAGGCCCACCACAGCCCGGTTGGTCCGGCACTCCTTGGAGGAATAAATCTAGTTTCCTCTTGAAGATGTCCACGGTTGTTCCGGCAATATTTCTTATGCTTGCTGGGAGGATCAGTCCATCAGCCAATGTAACTTCTTGTTCTTTCAGTAAGCAAAACAAAGAACCCCATCAACCAGGTATCAAAACCAAATAAATAAATACATTTTCGACGGGATAAATTTATTCGGTCGCAATCAGCCTGCTGGTCTTTGTTTGGCTTTCTAATGGCTTGCCCGCTATCCCCAGAGCCAACAGTGCTATTTTCACATTTACATATTAACTGCCCCAGCAGATTACTGGGGACTGTTATCCGGGCACAACTTGAATCAACACCTAAGGCCTTCAAACAATCCAGGAGTTATAGCAGTAATCCTAAACTGATGATGCTGGCCTCTCAAAACTCCACTTCAAGCCCTGCAAGATGTGTTTGTAAACATTACCTAACTACCTTACCTCTAGGTGCTTCCGGGGCTTAGCGTCCCCGCGGCCCGGTCGTCGACCAGGCCTCCTGGTTGCTGGACTGATCAACCAAGCTGTTTGACGCGGCTGCTCGCAGCCTGACGTGTGGCAGAATGACGTAACTAGCAGAATGTGACCAACTAGATACACTACTGCTAAAACAATACACACCTCACTATGATGATAAAAAAACAGGGAGGGAGGCCTTAACTAACATTATTCGGGGGGGGGGGGGGGGTTAAAGACGTGGTACCCTAGGGAAGGCCTACAGTCCCAGTTGGACAGCAGATTTGTCTCTGGGCTCCTTCCTTATTGTGTGTGCTGGTTGCTCAGTAGGTAAAGCTGCGGACTGCTCCGATGGTCCAGTGAATGAAATATTATTATCCACGATGTGGTAGATTTATATATATATATATATATATATATATTATATATATATATATATATATATATATATATATATATATAATATATATATATATATATATATATATATATGCATGCTACACTCGTTTTGGATTCACCCTCGTTCCACCTCCATTAGGGGCACGCTCCACCTCCATCAGGGGCTCTGACGTCATCGTCATTTTCCACACTTGATACAGTATCCACCTACTACACTTTCTCCAAGTCCATTGAATAGCTGTAATTGAATCGTGAACGGCTGTCTTACCCTGAATACTCGCTGGCTGTCTTACATCAGGCAGTAAATTAGTGCCTTCTCCAACACAATCAGGCCAAGCCTTCGCTAACACACCATCTCCTTTCAAATGCTTATTAGCTGATTCATTCACAATGGTCATTCCAACCTCAATTGATTGAGCTACCCACCCCCGTCCTGCTCGAACGTTGCAAAACCTTCCCCCAACACATTACACAAATAATAAGTTTCCATTCAAAACAACGTGAACACTGAACAGATTTATTTCCAGTCACATTGAATACATTAAACGTCATATACCGATCGCGCCCCTACAGCAAGAGCGGCGAGTTATTCCCGCCACATACTCTGTACAGCAGCGCCGAGACTGTCTTTGTGTAGCCTAGTTTAAATATGAAGACGTCCAAAACAGATGCGCTACAAATAGTAACACATGGATAATATGAAACGGGGCTATTGTTAGGGAAGAGAAACAAGAGAAGGGGAGGAAGGAAATTGTACACACAAACATTACCAGGTCATTTACCACCACGAAACTATATTCCATATTAATTAAACTAGAAACCCATTTTTTTACGTGTTTTCTTGTATTCAGTTTACAATTCTTTTAAATTCTCTACAACTTTACTTTAAACTATAGAAATCAGAGTCTTTTTGTATAGTAGGCAACTAAGATCTCTGATTTTGAGGGATTACGCTCAAACAATGGTGAAGGTTAAATTAAGCAGCCACTTGAAGGAAACGTTTCCAGCTAAGAATTATAAGCGTTGCCTATAATGCAACTTCCCAACTTTAGCGTCAAGAATGAGCGAGGAATAGGCTATGTTTCGGGTAATGTTATTAACGAATTAGTGGCAATCACAGCGGTAAACAGTTACACCGGCTACTATCTTCAATAACAGCAAAACAAGAAATAAAACGCAAAGACTTTGAATAGATAACTGCTTTCACTAAAATCCAAGACAGAAAACATGAAGATCAACAGACATTGTGATAATGAGGCGAAGGACTGTCCCGCATGGCAGCTCAAACCCCTCAGTCATTGTTCCCAGCGGGGCCATGGAGGCGGTGACCCGAACCCTTCCCATCACCTCTCACGTTATTATACCTTCCAGCTCCGCCCACTGTAATCGCCCACGATTCGATATTACTGTGAATTCCCTCATTATCGACATTATCTCCACAAGAGTAATACTGAAGATGGGGTTTAGCTCCAACACGGAGCTCTAACAGCTTGCGTCAAACTAGGTCCACACTGAAGAACCTATGCCACACAAAGCTGGCTATATCACTTTAACAAGTTAACGACACAAACTTTGTCAGCTATTTCGGAGCGGCTCTTTTCCACCTGCATTTTTATGAGTTCACTCCGAGTCTTTTATAACACTATCACCGCCTGACCAGAGAGACTGACAATGGCTTCAATCCTTACGGTCTTGAAAAATGGAAGGTTGCACCATCAAGATGATTCAATAAAACGCTCTGTCCTAACTCCATTGAATAAGTGATGAACGGCAGAATCTATTACAGCGTAAGAAACCTGTAATACCGTGGGCCACATACTGAGAAAAATGGTTGTATTGATACAAACGTGGCGCTCGCCAACTTCACGCAAGCTTTTTAAGTTGCAAAGTGAATGGCTGGCTAGACAACATTCTTTACACCACTGAATGAATGCTATCAGATGAACACAAACTCGAGGAAACTTGTTTTCAAAGCAAACATTAATGTTATATATCACTGACAACATTGTTTAAGAATTAATGCTATTTGTGCTCGACACACCAGAAAAAAATTGCCTAACTAAAAAATTAAACAGCTTTTTTTTCAGTTAGAGGCCGCAGTTTTTAAGAGGGCCGAAACTTGCTGGTATGAATGCATATTTTGGGACAACTAAGAGCAGCATTTCAGAGAATTTTCCTGAGCAAGAGTAATGTAACTGGCGGTGCTGTATGTCCCAACTAGGAATTGAGAGGGATTTACTGCATTCCCATAACGGAATTTTCCAAATTTAGCTGCACATTCCCGCCATTTGTTTGGAACAGAAACGCTCACTATTTTACTGGAAGAATTAGGCTATCTCTCGCTCAATGACTTTCGTCTCGTCGTATATTCACTTTACATTACCAAAGTTCAGGCCGTAAGGAAGTGATACCGCTTCTAAATGCACTACTCGTTACGAGTACTAAAACCTGCCATCGTCTCTTGTTGGATCACTTGTGATATAAAAAGATTATCGATATGTGTGTATATATATATATATATATAATATATATATATATATATATATATTATATATATATATATATATATTATATATATGTAACCTGCATATTAACATTAACAATTGTGTAGCTAGCTTCAAAGATTGTCACTTGCTTAGCTAAACAAATTATGGGGT
>WNGS01163947.1:12813907-12835705 GCA_020271785.1 Procambarus virginalis | reverse complement strand
TTGCTTGGAGCGGCCCGCTTGCTCTTCTTAGACCATTATTTACATTTCGCAGTTCACATTTGTCTCCATACTACAGAATGGACATAAATTCACTCCCAAATGCAAGGATAAAGAACTCACAAAAGTATAAGAGAGAGTAGCATGAGATAGCATACTCCACACCCGTGATACAGGGCTATCGGGTACGGCATGACGTGCTGCCTTCGATAACGGGTGCAAGATGGACTTATCAAGTCAGATAACGATAACCAAAGGCTACGCTCGCACATTATCAGCTCCGATATTTCAGTGTCAACGTCCTGGAATGGGCCAAGATATCAATGCTAAATTTAAATAGTTGTGGTGAAAACAGTAGAGCATGGGAATACAACCCCGGTAGTCTAGCGATACCTAGCCATGACTACTGGCCATTAGTAGTTCCCTTTACACAAGGGAACAAGCTGTAGCGAGTGTGTGGGTTACTATGATATGGCAGTGGTAGTACAATGGTCAAGGTACTCTCTGAGGGTCAGTCGACCTTGATCCACTAACCACACCACCTGTACTCTGGTATAAATGGCGTCAAACTGGACAATCACACTCCGGAGTACTAGAACGGGTTTGTTTCGTTGCGCTACCGCTCACAGGATGAGTATGGGTTGTATAATAAAGTAGCCGCCTCCAGCAGCAACAATCGATCAAAACTCATGTTCTAAATGCCTATGAAATTTATTTCTTACTGCGACCCTCCCATTTACAGCTCGTCTTCCGTAATATGGTTTAGCATTGAAGTAGGGGGCGCTAGCGCTGGGTGGGGGGGGGGGCGAGGCAGAAGAGACCCAGCTCTCAAGAATAATGCTTCGTGAAAGATAGCCCCAACCACAGTGTGCCCTGCTTGTGGTGGGAGGTTGAGGCAACATTCCTGGAAGATGTGTGAAGCGGGGCTCCAGAGACCCACCAACAAGAACGCGAGAGGAAGCTGGGTTTGGTACCAAGCACTTACCATGCAGCCAGCGCGCGGGGCCGCCCAAGGATACACACACAACTCCACCAATTAGAAGCAAGTGGCTGCTTTTTTTTCACCGCTGGGTCAACACGTGCAATGGCAACCAGGGAAGGAAACTGCACCGAGCCCTCTCGCTCCGCCCTGACGAGCCAGTCTTGCACCTTTATCGTATCAAACATGACAATAGAGTCGTAAAACTATTTATATTTCATCTCATTACTACTACTACTAATTCTTGGTATACGCTCTTCAGGGACGAGTGCAAGTGAGGCACAGTTAGGTTGCCTCGCAGTACGTAGTCTCTCAAGTCTCAAAAGTTAAAAGTGAAACGCCAAGAAGTATTTTTACGGGGTGAGGCGAGGGGGGACAGTGGCGGGGATTTACTTCAACTTGCGTTAGCTATCGTTGAGGATGAGGGGAGAGGCAGCGAGGCCAGGGGTGGGCGTACCCACCCATCCCTGATGGTCGATAACCCTACCATCTTCACACCCTAGTGGCTCTCCGCACACCTTCTACACTCCTCCTGTGCCTTCCTCTCCAACACAAGACAAGCCATTACGCTACCTAACCACCTCATCTATAAATCACGAACACATTGTTAACGAAAACATTTTATTGACCAGTCCATTATAATGTACACAAGAATACCGTGGAGAATGATAGCACGCCGCTCGACACACTAGTAGCCCAGGGCCACAGGCTACAACTGAAATTGCAACATCACGCTTATCCAAGCTACCAGTTCCAAAAACCAAAGTAATATTTTGCCGTGACTTGACCACCCCAGCTGACGTGCTTATCCCAGCAACCTCTTTTCCCTGGTAACTAACCTGTGTATCGCTCTACTTGCTCGGGATACACGCTACCACTTTTCCCAAGCAACCCAAACCCACCAATAATCCAGTCGCTAGTATATAAATCCCCCTCCCCCCCCCCGTTACCCTCTCGAGGCCAAGCAGATCCCCTATTCATTATGGAGGAGCCGACCTCCATATCTCAGGCTGCCTGGCTCTGAGCCGGGGAGAAGCTGCCCCTAATGGGAAGTCATGGCACCATCAACACCAGAGCCATGCCCTCAGAACACCTCGCTACATTATAGCACTTTCTCCCATTTTGAGAACCTCATAAATTGCAAGCTAAGATACTCCTCCAGGATGATCCCGGGGTTTACCCAAAATACACTTTTCCTAATAATTCTCTTCCCTGCCATGAAACATAAGAGGTTGAGGGAGCCAAGTGTTGGCTAGCCTCCAGGGAGGGTTACCTTGAGGTGCTTCTTCGTACTTGGGAGGTACTTGGGAGCCGTCAAGCCACTAGAGGGATCTGGGAGACACCCGCGGCAATAATTACAGCCAGGAAATTATCTTTCCTGCACCAAACAATAAGGGATAGTTGCGATGTGAGCCACCGTGGTCACACCCACACACCATTCATATCTTTAAAGATCTCCACACTATGGCACACTCCTGATACTTTAAATCCACCCATAGTCTCCCCCTTAACTACACACATCACCTGTTGACTGACGGTTTGAGAGGCGGGACTAAAGAGCCAGAGCTCAACCCCCGCAAGCACAAATAAGTGAGTACACACTTTTATCTAGTCCATCCTTATGCTTCGGTGCCATTTTTCTAAGGTGCTGTTCTCGAGATAATATTCTTCACAATATTATCTTATCCATGAATCCTTCAGTAATTAGTTACAGCGCCCAAGACCTGAATAAGTACGAACTTCACATACATTTAGGAAGTCTTGCACTAGTATGTCTTAGCAGCCACTCGCGAGATTAAAGCCCTTATCCATTCATCTTTCACGATTCAATAGAACTTGTCGCTGCCTCTCCAAAGCTCAATGTTTAACCTTTACAGTAACTTGGACAGATTCCACTCGACTTTCAGAATAAATTAGTCCCCATTAAGCATCTTCCTATTCCTCTGACAACTTCTCATTTTCCTGGGAAAAGTTACGTCAGAACCTAATTGACTTTCAGATAAAAAAAAAATAGCTGATGCCAGACTTCGACAAATTCGAAGGCTAGTTTTACATGGCGCTCCAGATTAGTATTTCATAAATCAGCTGGGACTGTGCTTGCATATTAATTAGCAGGGTCAGTGCATTAGCATAAAGCCTGGATGGGTAGTCTGTATACCTCAGCAGCACAGCTGACAGCTGTAGGAATAATTACCATGAGGGTGGACAATGTCAACATCGCACACTACTCCCAGTTGATTGACAGTTGAGAGACGGGACCAAAGAGCCAGAGCTCAACCCCCACAAGCACAACTAGGTGAGCACACTTGACCCAAGTCAGCCCATTAATAACTCCCTCTGGAGAGCAAGCGTTTATCGTCGTAACAAACCTGTCTCCCCCCCCCCCCCTTCTCCCTCTATTTCAACCATATACTACTACATGCAACAGCCTTTTGGATCAAATTATCATAAGTCTAAGTGAGTACAAGAACACCCAGGACGCACTCCAGGTATACTTAACCATTACCTCTTAAACTAACATACCCTCCCCCCTTCCCCACCTCGCACGCAACACAATCAACATCAAACATAAATCAATTGGCGAATTGTTAATTACAAGTATAACACTTTTATTCCCCAGCGACCTAATGGCACTTATCTGAGGTCCACAAGACTCCTGGAAATGCACGTATACTGGTGTACTACAACTCTCATAACGCAAGCAACTGCTCTCACGCCAAGTGAATTTGCAACGGCATTTGACAACTCAAATATAACATAAATCTTGCTCCACGCCCTCTCGTGTGGATCCAAGACGGGAGACGACATCTGTCCACGAGGCTAACTATAGCCCGTGCTTCTTGCCCAGCTACTGTGCCAGGTAAGTTACGGGCTCACCATAGCCCGTGCTACTTGGAACTTGTTCCGAGTAGCTGAATCTATAACAACAGCCCTCTCCAAGTACGATGGGATACCGTTCAGCAGGTGGACAGCCAAGATTTACCTACAAACTGACCAGAGCTAAAAACCAGCTGTCACTAGGAACTGGTCTGCAATCCCTCGGTGGTGGTTGTTATAGATTCAGCTACTCGAAACAAGTTCCAAGTAGCACGGGCTATGGTGAGCCCGTAGTGGACTTACCTGGCAATCAATCCCTAGGTTGCCACCACTCATGATAACCTCCTCACTCCCCTTAACCTCACCAAACTCCCCCCCCCTCCCACAGAAACCACCATCTTCCCTCCACGAGCGATAATGCATCATTAGGTAGAAGTCTTCAGATGCGCTAATTATACTTATTAAAAACTACCGCCTTGGCTCAAGGAAGTTAATTACGTGCACAGCCAACGCAAAAATACCTTTAGAAAATTCACAGCGCAAGGGGCGGGGGGTTAATACGATTCAGGATGTCCATAATCCATAATTTCAAGTTCCCCCCTAAACTCCACCGAGAAGCAAGACTGGAAGGTTAATGCAAGTAAGAGTCTAATTACTAAAAATAAAGATTAATGCGCGGAAATATCTTTGCTAAATAACTAAGCTATTTTGCCACGGTTCTCAGGAGAGAGGGGGGAGGAGAAGACTAAGAACAGCCTTAATCTGCAGTGCGTTAGGTTGTACACAGTAGAGGAAGTAGACTTTTGGGAAGGCTAAGGCTGCCTGCCTCGCGGGGGAGGGGGGCAGTGCTGCATACTTTCCTGGTTGATACCTGGTTGATGGGGTTCTGGGAGTTCTTCTACTCCCCAAGCCCGGCCCGAGGCCAGGCTCGACTTGTGAGAGTTTGATCCACCAGGCTGTTGCTTGGAGCGGCCCGCAGAGCCACATACCCACCACAGCCCGGCTGATCCGGGACTTCTCTTAGGAAACAGTCCAGTTTTCTCTTGAAGATGTCCACGGTTGTTCCGGCAATATTTCTTATAGTCGCTGGGAGGACGTTGAACAACCGCGGACCTCTGATGTTTATACAGTGTTCTCTGATTGTGCCTATGGCACCTCTGCTCTTCACTGGTTCAATCTTGCATTTTCTTCCATATCGTTCACTCCAGTACGTTGTTATTTTACTGTGTAGATTTGGGACCTGGCCCTCCAGTATTTTCCACGTGTATATTATTTGGTATCTCTCTCGTCTCCTTTCTAGAGAGTACATTTGGAGAGCTTTGAGACGATCCCAATAATTTAGGTGTTTTATCTCGTCTTCCAGTGGCCTGAATAACCAGTTGTCACAACGTCTCGGGTTGTGGGAGGTGCAACACTGGCCTACACCCAGCCTGCAACACTGGCCTACACCCAGCCTGCAACACTGGCCTACACCCAGCCTGCAACACTGGCCTACACCCAGCCTGCAACACTGGCCTACACCCAGCCTGCAACACTGGCCTACACCCAGCCAGCAACACTGGCCTACACCCAGCCTGCAACACTGGCCTACACCCAGCCTGCAACACTGGCCTACACCCAGCCTGCAACACTGGCCTACACCCAGCCTGCAACACTGGCCTACACCCAGCCTGCAACACTGGCCTACACCCAGCCTGCAACACTGGCCTACACCCAGCCTGCAACACTGGCCTACACCCAGCCTGCAACACTGGCCTACACCCAGCCTGCAACACTGGCCTACACCCAGCCTGCAACACTGGCCTACACCCAGCCTGCAACACTGGCCTACACCCAGCCTGCAACACTGGCCTACACCCAGCCTGCAACACATCAGGCTGGGTGTCCATCTGGGTGCCCATGACAGGCACAGGTGAAGACTGGCGTTAAAAAGAACTTTTTCAGTGTCAGAGTAGTTAACAGATGGAATGCATTAGACAGTGATGTGGTGGAGGCTGACTCCATACACAGTTTCAAGTGTAGATATGATAGAGCCCAAGTAGGCTCAGGAATATGTACACTAGTTGATTGATGGTTGAGAGGCGGGACCAAAGAGCCTGAGCTCAACCCCCGCAAGCACAACTAGGTGAACACATCACTGCCAGAAATGCGCCCCCCCCCCCCCACACCCCCACTCCAACAGAAGCCACGGGAGAATAACAAAGGTTTTACTGGCCTCATTCTGACTACGGGAATTTTAACGCCGTGGACAGAGTGGGGTTTCATGTTTATAATGGATAAACAAAGCGAAAATATGCAAATTAAAATATCCGGCGGGGTAAAAACCAAAACACGGTTAACGCCGCTGTCAGTGTTATTTATTCCAATTTGCATCTAAAGTGTAAATAAAGATATTTTCCCCGCACACGGAGGACGCTCAACAAGGACACTGGGGCAAGGTATCTGTGGCCAGAGCTGACCCTGGCAACTAGATAGTAGGGAAGGGAGGGGGGAGGAAAGGAAATGAGAAGTAGAAGACTTCTTTGCAACAAAATGTGAATAAAAAAACTATTACATTCCCTAGAAACTTTGCATTACCTGAGTAAGCCGGCATACAATATATTGAATAAAACCTCCATTTATGCCAGCCTAGTGGGCCCCTTGCACAAATTTCAATACACGAGATGGTATTGCCATACGTGTTTATCAAAACGCGCGCTTGACATTTTCCAAAATATTTACCATAGCCTGAGAATAAGAGGCATGTAACTGGCACCTGAAGAAATAGTTGAAACATTTAATAAAAATTTAATCTCACGGCGATGACCTGGGGCCAGATTCACGAAAGCAGTTACGCAAGCACTTACGAACCTGTACATCTTTTCTCAATCTTTGGCGGCTTTGTTTCCAATTATTAAACAGTTAATGAGCTCCGAAGCACCAGGAGACTGTTTATAACAATACACAACAAATGAATGGGAAGTTTTCATGCTTGTAAACTGTTTAATAAATGTAACCAAAGCCGTCAAAGATTGAGGAAAGATGTACACGTTCGTAAGTGTTTGCACAAGTGCTTTCGTGAATCTGGCCCCTGGTTTTAAAGTATTATCTTCTACGTTTTGTTTAGGTTAAATGAAAAAAACTGTGGTTGGTCTGAAGCTTAACACCAGTTAAGCTGGCCTTCGCCAGAATATTTGACGTCACTCTTCAAGTTCAAATTCAAATATGTTTGTTGAGACAAGAAAAAAATAAATCTTAAAGGGATAGAGTAGCTTAGGCTATTTCTACCCCCCCCCCCGTATACTCTTGTTAGGACAGAAAATTCAAACCAATCAACCATATTAGACCTTCAGACTTGATATTGTTAACTCTGACAATCTTGACGACCTTGCACACGTTTCTTTCTTGACACAGTATCCTCCGGAATTTACCCGATATGAAACAATATCCAAATCACACCTCGTCAACTAACCACACCAAAAATACTAGTCGACCTTGGGGTAGGGAAGGGAGGTTAGGCCACAGGAACCTGTCCACCCAAAACAACGTCGCATTTTGACGTTACTCTAAGGCCAAAATTGTCGTACTAGAAATTGATAGTGGCTCGCGAAATTGACATTGTTCCGTTTTCTGTTTTAGGTCCTCTGGTAAGATTTGGCTAAGGGCATTTTAGTACGACAGTTTCTTTACGTTGGGAAACGTTAGGAGGACGGGCAGCGCCCTACCTCCTCTCCTTTACATCAGTTCTCCAGCTTGGCTAGAATTGAACTTTTAACATGGAAATAACTGGTTTAATTAAGATTAACTTTCCCAGCCCAAAGAGCGCACACATCCAGGGGACGGAGCGACGCCTCGCCATGGAAGCTTGCATACGGCCAGGCATGACAACACCAATGATAAACAGCTTACTCATCATCAATTAACAAACCAAACGGAGAACTACAAATCTTCAGCTCGGCTATTGCAGCACGTACGCATGAAGTATTGTATTGCAGCATGTACACATGAAGTATTGTATTGCAGCATGTACACATGAAGTATTGTATTGCAGCAAGTACGCAATGCTCTGTCTTAAATTAATACAAATGACATAGCTAATAACCATCCAAGAAACGATTACTACGGGGTCACCGTAGCCTGTGCTACAGTTCCCAGTAGCTGAATCTTCAACCACTAACAGACACGCGCGCGCATATACCACCCACCACCACCACGTTATTCCCGGATACGAATTATTACTTTACTTATATTATATATAATATATATATATATATATATATATATATATATATATATATATATATATATATATATATATAGGGGTACCACCTCTGGTGCAATGGTTTGGTCCACCAGACTGTTGCTATATATATATATATATATATATATATATATATATATATATATATATATATATATATATATATATATATATATATATATATATATATATATACCCGTAGATATTACCATCTTATATGATCTATTAAATACTCTAATAATTTTTGTCTGCTTTAAGTTTAAATTCCCCTTCAATTACACGAAAGTTGCACTTCACGTTGTAGCAGTGAAAATTTAACAATACAATTTTAAACTTCACACACTCCAAAACTTTGCGCCCTTTTATACAATAGTCAGACGAATATAGACTAGGAATAACTGTATTGTAAATGCAAGGGCGGCAGTGCCAGCAGCCCACGCTGGTCCAACGCAAGTCCCACAAGCCTAGAGTCGTTGGGCGATACCGAATTTCATCCACTGTCGTTGCCAGCTCACGTCACTACCCGTAAAGGCCTAACGAGGACATTTCGTCGAAGCGTTCGTATGTCCAAATCATTTACACATTCAGCCGATAGATAACGAGTGGTGCCTGGCTTTCTGTAGCAAATGAAACCGTAGAAACACGAAAAATAGAAGGATTTTCTGCCACATCGTTTTATTCCTGCTGTTGTGACGAAAAAGCTTTAGTACACATGCCAGGTAAATTACTAATGATCCAATGACTTGCATCAGGAGAGCACTTCTTGCTACACTACACTACCTAACTTACGCTATGTGCAACAAATCTATTTAAATTCGAGTAATGTATTTCCAATGCGACACAGCACCACTCCTGTGCCAGATAAGTCCACTACGGGCTCACCATAGCCTGGTTGATACCTGGTTGATGGGGTTCTGGGAGTTCTTCTACTCCCCAAGCCCGGCCCGAGGCCAGGCTTGACTTGTGAGAGTTTGGTCCACCAGGCTGTTGCTTGGAGCGGCCCGCAGGCCCACACACCCACCACAGCCCGGTTGGTCCGGCACTCCTTGGAGGAATAAATCTAGTTTCCTCTTGAAGATGTCCACGGTTGTTCCGGCAATATTTCTTATGCTTGCTGGGAGGACGTTGAACAACCGCGGACCTCTGATGTTTATACAGTGTTCTCTGATTGTGCCTATGGCACCTCTGCTCTTCACTGGTTCTATTCTGCATTTTCTTCCATATCGTTCACTCCAGTACGTCGTTATTTTACTGTGCAGATTTGGTACTTGGCCCTCCAGTATCTTCCAGGTGTATATTATTTGATATCTCTCTCGTCTTCTTTCTAGTGAGTACATTTGGAGAGCTTTGAGACGATCCCAATAATTTAGGTGCTTTATCTCGTCTATGCGTGCCGTATATGTTCTCTGTATTCCCTCTATTTCAGCAATCTCTCCTGCTCTGAAGGGGGAAGTGAGTACTGAGCAGTACTCAAGACGGGACAACACAAGTGACTTGAAGAGTACAACCATTGTGATGGGATCCCTGGATTTGAAAGTTCTCGTAGTCCATCCTATCATGTTGCAAGTAGCCCGTGCTACTTGCAACTTGTTCCGAGTAGCTGAATCTATAACAATAAACCAGCACGATACTGAATCATCTCCACACAAGAGACGGCTACTACGAATGTTACAACAGCATCACAACACACAAAAGCGCGCGCACTTTATGGTACGTCCGTCAGAGAGCAAAACAAAACACGTTAATTTGCATATTTTAATCCCAAATCATAACTAGTTTCTTTGGGGTTAATATCAACATTCATGGTAATGAAGCTACATTTACATATTTATATTGGCATTAAATGTATGTAACGTATAGAGTACTTTTTTTACGTTATATAATTTATTGTAAATATCATTGTCAGTGCATAACAATACTCACATAAAAAAGGTAAGCCTAATGGGTTTGTGCAAAACTATGCCACCAATAATCCTTCTAATTTCTTTTTTACTTTGTCGGTCATTGCATCAATTGTTTTATTGTTACTCAGATACATTCCTGGTATTAATTTCGTAATACTGATGTTTCAAATGATGTTATTCTAACATTTAATGACGCCATGTCAGCACGTAGTCAGTATCTGTCATTCAAAGAAATAAGGAGACAGCTTTTGCCTCACTTTCGTTATTGTCTAATGGCTGTCCTCTTTAAATAGTCCTGGTTACCTGGTTGATACCTGGTTGATGGGGTTCTGGGAGGAGTTCTACTCCCCAAGCCCGGCCCGAGGCCAGGCTTGACTTGTGAGAGTTTGGTCCACCAGGCTGTTGCTTGGAGCGGCCCGCAGGCCCACCACAGCCCGGTTGGTCCGGCACTCCTTGGAGGAATAAATCTAGTTTCCTCTTGAAGATGTCCACGGTTGTTCCGGCAATATTTCTTATGCTTGCTGGGAGGATCAGTCCATCAGCCAATGTAACTTCTTGTTCTTTCAGTAAGCAAAACAAAGAACCCCATCAACCAGGTATCAAAACCAAATAAATAAATACATTTTCGACGGGATAAATTTATTCGGTCGCAATCAGCCTGCTGGTCTTTGTTTGGCTTTCTAATGGCTTGCCCGCTATCCCCAGAGCCAACAGTGCTATTTTCACATTTACATATTAACTGCCCCAGCAGATTACTGGGGACTGTTATCCGGGCACAACTTGAATCAACACCTAAGGCCTTCAAACAATCCAGGAGTTATAGCAGTAATCCTAAACTGATGATGCTGGCCTCTCAAAACTCCACTTCAAGCCCTGCAAGATGTGTTTGTAAACATTACCTAACTACCTTACCTCTAGGTGCTTCCGGGGCTTAGCGTCCCCGCGGCCCGGTCGTCGACCAGGCCTCCTGGTTGCTGGACTGATCAACCAAGCTGTTTGACGCGGCTGCTCGCAGCCTGACGTGTGGCAGAATGACGTAACTAGCAGAATGTGACCAACTAGATACACTACTGCTAAAACAATACACACCTCACTATGATAAAAAAAAAACAGGGGGGGGGCCTTAACTAACATTATTCGGGGGGGGGGGGGGGTTAAAGACGTGGTACCCTGGGAAGGCCTACAGTCCCAGTTGGACAGCAGATTTGTCTCTGGGATCCTTCCTTATTGTGGGTGCTGGTTGCTCAGTAGGTAAAGCTGCGGACTGCTCCGATGGTCCAAGTGAATGAAATATTATTATCCACGATGTGGTAGATTTATAATTTATATATATATATATATATATATATATATATATATATATATATATATATATATATATATATATATATATATATATATATATATATATATATGCATGCTACACTCGTTTTGGATTCACCCTCGTTCCACCTCCATTAGGGGCACGCTCCACCTCCATCAGGGGCTCTGACGTCATCGTCATTTTCCACACTTGATACAGTATCCACCTACTACACTTTCTCCAAGTCCATTGAATAGCTGTAATTGAATCGTGAACGGCTGTCTTACCCTGAATACTCGCTGGCTGTCTTACATCAGGCAGTAAATTAGTGCCTTCTCCAACACAATCAGGCCAAGCCTTCGCTAACACACCATCTCCTTTCAAATGCTTATTAGCTGATTCATTCACAATGGTCATTCCAACCTCAATTGATTGAGCTACCCACGTCCTGCTCGATACGTTGCAAAACCTTCCCCCAACACATTACACAAATAATAAGTTTCCATTCAAAACAACGTGAACACTGAACAGATTTATTTCCAGTCACATTGAATACATTAAACGTCATATACCGATCGCGCCCCTACAGCAAGAGCGGCGAGTTATTCCCGCCACATACTCTGTACAGCAGCGCCGAGACTGTCTTTGTGTAGCCTAGTTTAAATATGAAGACGTCCAAAACAGATGCGCTACAAATAGTAACACATGGATAATATGAAACGGGGCTATTGTTAGGGAAGAGAAACAAGAGAAGGGGAGGAAGGAAATTGTACACACAAACATTACCAGGTCATTTACCACCACGAAACTATATTCCATATTAATTAAACTAGAAACCCATTTATTTTACGTGTTTTCTTGTATTCAGTTTACAATTCTTTTAAATTCTCTACAACTTTACTTTAAACTATAGAAATCAGAGTCTTTTTGTATAGTAGGCAACTAAGATCTCTGATTTTGAGGGATTACGCTCAAACAATGGATGAAGGTTAAATTAAGCAGCCACTTGAAGGAAACGTTTCCAGCTAAGAATTATAAGCGTTGCCTATAATGCAACTTCCCAACTTTAGCGTCAAGAATGAGCGAGGAATAGGCTATGTTTCGGGTAATGTTATTAACGAATTAGTGGCAATCACAGCGGTAAACAGTTACACCGGCTACTATCTTCAATAACAGCAAAACAAGAAATAAAACGCAAAGACTTTGAAATAGATAACTGCTTTCACTAAAATCCAAGACAGAAAACATGAAGATCAACAGACATTGTGATAATGAGGCGAAGGACTGTCCCGCATGGCAGCTCAAACCCCTCAGTCATTGTTCCCAGCGGGGCCATGGAGGCGGTGACCCGAACCCTTCCCATCACCTCTCACGTTATTATACCTTCCAGCTCCGCCCACTGTAATCGCCCACGATTCGATATTACTGTGAATTCCCTCATTATCGACATTATCTCCACAAGAGTAATACTGAAGATGGGGTTTAGCTCCAACACGGAGCTCTAACAGCTTGCGTCAAACTAGGTCCACACTGAAGAACCTATGCCACACAAAGCTGGCTATATCACTTTAACAAGTTAACGACACAAACTTTGTCAGCTATTTCGGAGCGGCTCTTTTCCACCTGCATTTTTATGAGTTCACTCCGAGTCTTTTATAACACTATCACCGCCTGACCAGAGAGACTGACAATGGCTTCAATCCTTACGGTCTTGAAAAATGGAAGGTTGCACCATCAAGATGATTCAATAAAACGCTCTGTCCTAACTCCATTGAATAAGTGATGAACGGCAGAATCTATTACAGCGTAAGAAACCTGTAATACCGTGGGCCACATACTGAGAAAAATGGTTGTATTGATACAAACGTGGCGCTCGCCAACTTCACGCAAGCTTTTTAAGTTGCAAAGTGAATGGCTGGCTAGACAACATTCTTTACACCACTGAATGAATGCTATCAGATGAACACAAACTCGAGGAAACTTGTTTTCAAAGCAAAACATTAATGTTATATATCACTGACAACATTGTTTAAGAATTAATGCTATTTGTGCTCGACACACCAGAGAAAAATTGCCTAACTAAAAAATTAAACAGCTTTTTTTCAGTTAGAGGCCGCAGTTTTTAAGAGGGCCGAAACTTGCTGGTATGAATGCATATTTTGGGACAACTAAGAGCAGCATTTCAGAGAATTTTCCTGAGCAAGAGTAATGTAACTGGCGGTGCTGTATGTCCCAACTAGGAATTGAGAGGGATTTACTGCATTCCCATAAACGGAATTTTCCAAATTTAGCTGCACATTCCCGCCATTTGTTTGGAACAGAAACGCTCACTATTTTACTGGAAGAATTAGGCTATCTCTCGCTCAATGACTTTCGTCTCGTATATTCACTTTACATTACCAAAGTTCAGGCCGTAAGGAAGTGATACCGCTTCTAAATGCACTACTCGTTACGAGTACTAAGAACCTGCCATCGTCTCTTGTTGGATCACTTGTGATATAAAAAGATTATCGATATGTGTGTATATATATATATATATATATATATATATATATATATATATATATATATATATATATATATATATATATATATGTACCTGCATATATAACATTAACAATTGTGTAGCTAGCTTCAAAAGATTGTCACTTGCTTAGCTAAACAAATTATGGGGTCAGTTCCTGAACTGATTATGGACCTCTGTAACCCTTTCCACCACTGCCCATGGGATGGGTATGGGGTGCATAATAAATAATCAACCATGAGCATCCTAAAAAAAATAAATTAAATGCCTCAGGATGAAATGTAAGCCGTATATATATACTAGTATATAATTGTTGTACTATTTAACCTTAATGTTGAAATTTAGTTAAATCTAGAGAAAATATACTTGCCAGGTGAAAAATAACTACCATGACCTTTTACACAATAACTTAAGTCATAATGTAACCATTTTATGTAACTGTCCGAGCTTCAACTTTGTGACCTCGCCAAATAATCATTGTAGATCTTAAGTGTTGTGAAAGAACTTGGCCCCGAGAGAGAGAAGCGACGGCAACATTAGAGAGGCAACTTCCCTCTCCCTGGCTTTTGATAATTACATGGTAACTGCTCAATATGCTCCAAACAGTATTTAATACTTGCATAATTTAAAGTCTCACCAGGAAAATCGCCTGAGAGAAATGCAAGTCATTAAAGAGAAATGAACTGGCTAAACAATAGTCTAACGGTTTCGTAACTGCCTCAGGCTACTTGAGAAATTTATTGAAATCGGCACAGGAAATTCAAACAAGTGTGATGCCGAGTAACACCATTTTCAACATATCGTACGGAAGAAATACTTCGTTACATTTAATAATTATATTAAATTAGTCATCGATTCTAGTGTAAAATTTACGGCGTTGGAGAATTTTGAAGAGGAACTACAGCACTGTATTACAATGTGTAAATGTCAAGGTGCACCCCGCCCCGGACAATCTTCTCAAATCAAATGTCCCATTTTTTTTGTCTTGTCAAGTAAAAAAATTTCATAGTTTTATTCATTGTGGTAATAAACTGTATCAGTCTCGGCAAGCTCCTCAAATCAGTTAAAGCTTGGAAATGTAACCTAGAGCGTGAAGATCAAATAACAATGGTAAGATTTTAGATTAGTGGCCGAGTGAAAAAACTAAATCATATACAGTAATGTATATTTAATTAGAATTGGCATGTTATGGTTTTATAATTATCCAAACAATTTGTTGAATTATTTATATGTAATGAATAAACCATATTTATCCAATCATTTGTTAAATGATTTATATGTAGTGAATAAACCAAACTCGGTTTGCCTTCGATTTTGCCTTTGCCAAAATGAGTACTTGAATCAGTGAGGCTGTTCAATTTTGCGTTTCCCTCGGACCCTCAATCTACCAAATATTTTACACTCAGACCCTACAACTGGGTTCTACTGTACAGGGAAGCTTGAGGCGAAAGAACGGTGCCCGTTCGTCCTACCCTTTCTGAATGGTTTGCTACCCATCATGATGTAACACGAGTTAATTGCCTTTGGGACAGTGAATATCTTTAATGTATTTTATAGATTCGCTCTAATTTTGTTTAAATAATTAATTTTATCATTGAATACAACTTTTATTTATAAAAAAATATAGTAGCCATGTTATAGCGTCAAATTCAATAGTTGTTTGCCAAGCCTAAAGCCGAGCCTATGGTTTCAGAGACAGGAAAAACTGTTAGGTTTATCAAGGTACCCCTAGCCAGACACCATCATCTGGTTGCAACCCACAACAGTTGCCTAATCCCCAGGAATTTACTTATTGCTTGGTGAAAAAAAAGAGCCATTAGGTGTAAGGAAACAAACATTTTCTGCCCAAGAATCTACCGTTTCCTACTCCTCTTTATTAAAAGTTTTTGAAAGGAAATTTAGCCATTTCTTTCATTTCATGTTACTTTTGCCAATCACTACAAGCAAAAGTTCATATATTTTATCCATGTACAGTTACTATGATAGTGTTAGAGAATTTACCATAAATGAATACTACATGGAATATAAGTACAGTATTATAATCTACTGAACATGATATTATATGCAGTAGTCTTGTTATATATTCCTATTTAGGTGCACTTATCTTTAATGTACAGTGCTCCTAGAAAATCATGATAACACCATTCGGACCCGATCTGGATTTGTGAGAAATATGAATTTCCCCAAAAAATATATTAATAAAAAATTGTGCAGATTTTTCTTTGACCAAATTATATATATTACAAGTTTCAACTTATTCAGATTCATTGATAAAACAATTATTTCCTGTACATATAAATATTAACTAGGCACGAAAAATATATAAAAAAACAACTTAGTAGAGCATGTTCTTGATACCTGCTTAATGGGGTTCTGAGAGTTGTTCTACTCCCCAAGCCCGGCCCGAGGCCAGGCTTGACTTGTGAGAGCTTGGTCCACTAGGCTGTTGCTTGGAGCGGCCCACAGGCCCACATATCCACCACATCCCGGTTGGTCTGGCACGCCTTGGAGAAAATTATCTAGTTTTCTCTTGAAGATGTGATAACCCAGAGTTAGCAAAATGTATAGTGCTATGTCATGACATCTGTTAAAATGTCTGCAGTAGCCTAAACTGGCCATGCACTCCTCAGTGTCCATGGTGCCATTTTTTAAGCTACAAACTGTAATTGTCCTCCAACAAAAACACAGGCTACAATGCAGTACAAACCACTTGTAAGCAGCATCATCTAAAGGCTCTTACTAAGGTTTCAATGTTTTTACGTCACTTTTCTTGCCGCCACTGCTCTCCCTCTTACTCTCTAACTCCATGATCGGCTTCCTTGGGTTTTTTTGGTCAGAAACACTGCAGTACAGAAGAATAAAAGCCATCTCTTCTGCCAGCCATACTCTCATAGTAAGTTAGTTCCTCATATTCTTGTCTGATGTACCCACCGTTAACATGGATTCACCTCGCAAATAATGTCATATCCAAAGGAAAATCCAATGAAAAATGCTCGAGTAACAAAATGTTAAAGTGCATCCACAAGGAAACACATTGTCATTACACAACCTGCTCTCCCTTTTTGTCACTTGGTAAAAAAAATGCATTTGTTTTGCCTAATCAGAAGTAACCCATCTAACCTACAACCGATGTTCCAAGTCAATTTTGTGGTTCTTTTACTAATACAGTACTGTACTAGTCTTTTGTATTTTTACAGGATAGGTCAATTTCATTAAAAATGCAGTGTATTAAGCAAGAGGATGGGTTGCATTATGTAAACCCTCACAGTTGGTATGTATGATTTAGAAAAGGCACAATCTCATTTGTACAATTTATAGTACTGTATAGTACAGGTCAACTTAAACATTTCTTAAATATAAATTATTTTAAATAATATTCACAAATAAGAAAGCAAGGTTAGCAGCAATAGGGGAAAAATAATTGTTGCAAGTTACATCATGTAACGGACCAATGATCCAAATGTCTCTGTGCCTCCCCCCCTCCTACAGAAAACATGTTTTTCTTAGAGAAATCTTAATTTTGAGGGAAATCCAGTAGGCAGATTTCATCCATTGTTTAGAGGAATCCATTATAATGCTGTCTAGATTTTCAAGGTAGTGCTGTACAGTATACTGTATGCAACTTAATATACAAAAGCACTATCACCAGAGATGTGATAGAGTATAGTACCATGATTCTTATAGTAGAACACTTACCTTAAACATATGCAACTTATTAACCTAATATACAAAAGGACAACCACATTTTTAATATGTACATGATAAATACAATACTGTACATTAATTCTTATTTAAAAAGTACTTACCTTAAATTCACACTATGTAAACTATATACTGTACAGAATACAACTTAATATTGATAAATACAATACTGTACATTAATTCTTATTTAAAAAGTACTTACCTTAAATTCACACTATGTAAACCATATACTGTACAGAATACACTTAATATAGAAATAAAAGTACTGTACTGTACTGTCATACTCTAAGTGTCCTTTAGAAAGAAAGACCTTGGCATTCTATGGTGCATTTCCTTAAGATTAAAAAAAAAATTAACATCTAACTATGCTTTCATAAGCAGTACATATCTTTAAATACCATGTTTTTATTTACCACAATATTGTTCAGCATCTGGAAATTTGGTTTGTATTTTTATTTGAAGAAAGCCATCTGCAAAGTTCAACATTCAATTTGCATTAATTATAGCAACTGATGCTATGATACAAGACTATACACAGCCAAATAAATTTTTATTTCATCAAGAACAAACGTGAGATTATTTCTTCAATTGAAAATGGCTTTAAGTACATAACAGCTACTAATTGTCTGCTGGAAAACCCACTACAACGTTAAAAGTCCTAGCAACTATTTATTCATTTTGCAATAAGTAAAGGAATGCTTTTCTAGGCACAAAATATGTTTGATATTAACTGAAACTACTATACAACAAACATTAAAAAATGTCCTACTCCCTCTGCTATCACACCATGAAAAATTTCATGACGTAGAAGAACTGTAAGAATCTAATCATTATACTGTGTATCTAATTTAGTTTAAAAAGTTTTTGATTATGTTAGCTAATCTTGCCACTTTGAATTGTAGACAAATTAATATAGCAGCTGATACATGCCAGCTGCTACTCAAGCCTGATATAAAGTACAGTACTGTAAATATAGTATCCTATATGTATCAGCCTATCTTGAGGTTATCTTGAGATGATTTCGGGGCTTTAGTGTCCCCGCGGCCCGGTCCTCGACCAGGCCTCCACCTCCAGGAAGCAGCCCGTGACAGCTGACTAACACCCAGGTACCTATTTTACTGCTAGGTAACAGGGGCATAGGGTGAAAGAAACTCTGCCCATTGTTTCTTGCCGGCGCCCGGGATCGAACCCGGGACCACAATCACAAGTCCAGTGTGCTGTCCGCTCGGCCGACCGGCTCCCTAGAATTCGTTCACTGAACAACATACCTATCAATAAAAATATTAACCCCTATGTTATTTTGTATTAAAATTTGTATTTCTACATCCAAGATTTTGAATGAAAAATGAATTACTGTATCACTATTGATGGGAATGTTTCAGGGAAACATTACTAAACTTTACTCTTCACTAAGGACTAACTGGAATCAAACAAGAAAATGCTCAGCACATCCTTATGATGCATCATTATATATATACTGTACTGTGTACACATAAATTTTTGTAAGCATATATTCAATGTGTGTTTACCCCCCCCCCCCACAAAAAAATACATAGTGGCACCTCGACATACGATTGCCCCTACTTATGATAATTTCGAGTTACGATGTAAATTTCATCGAAAAATGCGACTCAACATCCGATGGTGTCGTCGACTTCCGATATTTGTTGGTACACGTTCGGGTCGACCGAGCACGTGGTTCCCGGTCACGCGGCCGATCTGCCTCGGTTTACTACAGCTGCCTGCTTAGTGACTATCGCGCCTATAAGAAATTCTGCTTTTGTGGTGATTTTTTGCATTTTGAACATTAAAGTACAGTAATTATTATATATCACGCCATGAGTCCCAGGTAAGTCAGTGGTAAGGCTCAACATATGAAAACCCATGTAAGGATGACCATAGAGCAGAAACACGAGTACAGAATGTCTCTTCCTCAACAATTAAGAAAATGTGTGCAGCATGGGAAGAATTGCAAACCTTTGCTGAAACGAATCACCCAAATCAAGCTGCAGTAGGTCGTTACCTTAACCTATTCAATGACACTGTGATGCATCATTACAGACAAATGTTAAAATGAAGGGAAAAACAAATGCCTCTTGACAAATTTGTAGTGAGAAACAAGCACTGAACCACAACCAGGTCCTAGTGGTGTTCAGGCAAAACGTAGGAGAGAGAGTACCCCAGAGAAAACATCACTGCCTGATGTGATAATGGAAGGGGACTCCCCTTCCAAACAGGAACAGCTCTCTTCCTCGCCCCTCATCACCATCTTCCATACGCCATCAGGAGCCCTCCATAAAGGTAAGAGACACTTTGGTACTGTATTGTAGTTAGGAAAAAACATTGTATTCAGTATAAAATGTATTTGTATGTTAATATTTTGGAGGGTGGGGAACGGATTAATTCAATTCCCTTTATTTCTTATGGGAAAAATCGCTTCGACTTACGATCCGCCTCTGGGAATGGATTAGCATGGTAAGTCAAGGCCCCATTGTAGTTAAAAATGTATGTACAGTATTTCCTACCTTCCTCTTTAGTGTTAAAAAAATTTCCTATAACGTTTCAAACCTTTAATTTTTTTCAATAAATTTTTTGTAGACTTTAAAGTTTTTTCTAAAATCTGTTACACTTCCCTAGGACTGCACAAATGCAGCTTTAAAGAGAAAAAAATCAGCATTACGATGAAAACAGCAAGCAAGTACGATACACATTTTTTGAAGGTGCAAAATTCTACTTGCCAGTCACACCCAATACCCCCCTTCCCCCATCCCAATAGCAGCACTCACAGTTTAAAACAAAAATCATCAAAATGTGTGTGTGTACTCCTTGATGCTACTCCAGCTTTCTCCTTATATTTAATCCAATACTATTCATTTGTGATATAGAAGCAATGATTGGTATCAATCATAATTTATCACAGCAGGGTAATTTCTTTTTTTTTTTAAGTGGGGGTACAAGTTTATATTTACAGTACTACAATTTTCTAGTAAACTTCAAAAGGGCATTTTGAAGTTTATTAAATTAATAGGTAATACTGTAATAGGAAATTTTAATCCCAAGGGGATTAAATTTTAATCACCATTTCACGGTGAACAATCTAGTAAAATCAACACAATATGTGTTTGTAAAAAATAACTCCCACTTTACAAACTTGCGCACATTTTTGGAAATGGTAAGCAGCTATTTAGACAAAGGATTTCCAGTAGATGTAGTATACATGGACTTTGTTAAAGCTTTTGATAATGTACCACAAACTAGCAAGGAAATTATAGGCACATGGGATAAATGGCAGAATACTAAAGTGGATAAATCAATGGTTAAAACAAAGGAAACAAATGGTCATCCTAAACGGAAATCAATCCGTCTGGAGAAATGTGGCAAGTGGGGTACAGCAAGGTTCCATTCTGGGACCAACCCTTTTTGTCACATGGAACAATTACATATATGAAAATACAGTATTGCAAACCACATCATATTTGCTGATGACATTTAAGATTTACAGTAAAGTGGGAAGTGAAAATGACATTGAGGCCCTTCAAAGAGATAGATATGAACTCTACAAATGGTCAGAAGATTGGCAAATGTGTTTTAATATAGAAAAATTCAAGATCCTGCATATGGGGCATAAGATTCCAAGTCATAGTGACGAAATTGACAACAGTACCTTGCAGTAGATTGATGAAGAAAAGGACCTTAGAGTCAGACTCCATCATTCACTGAAAGTTGCATTAGTGGAAGCTGCAGTGAAAAAAGCTAACAAAACCCAAAGAATTGTCAAGCAAACCTTTGCTTTCAAGGAAAGAAAGTAGTTATTCAACTGCATAAATCTCTGGTATTGTATCCAAGCACGGAAACCTAACCTTCATAAAGTCACAGCTGATTTGAACAAAGTTCAACACTGGCAACAAAAACATTCCAGAACCAAGTCGACTTTCATACAAGAAACGGTTGAGGGCCACAGTACTAACTGCAAACCAGACATGATAGGACAGATCTTATCCAAACTTTTAAAATACTGAACAGTTTGGAGGATATTGATCCAGATAACTTCAAAAGGTCAGATGTAACAAACAATGAGCAACAGTTTCAGGCTTAATAAGAAGCAATGTACAACAAAAAACAGGAGATGCTTTTTCACCCATAGGATTATAAACCCATCGAGCAGCCTTCTCACTGAAGCCATAAATGCCCATTGCTGAATTTTAAGATCGACTCAACAACATCAGCAGGACAAATGAGTGCACCTTTGAAAAGGTACTGATTTCCTGTCTTTATTGAGGCCACTATCTAGTGGCCCTCAAGTAAATTCAGGTAAATATACCCTCTATATAT
>WNGS01163947.1:12788907-12811407 GCA_020271785.1 Procambarus virginalis | reverse complement strand
TTGGGGGTGTTCCTCGACCCTCGTTAGGGACGGTCGAGGAATGAGGCCCACCCTCGCCAGTGACGAGGGTGGGGAAGTCACCCCATCCTCGACAGTGACGAGGGTGGGGAAGACACCCCACCCTCGCTAGTGACAACGGCGGGGAAGACACCCCACCCTCGCCTGGGACAGTGAGGAAGACACCCCCCCTCGCCAGTGACGAGGGTGAGGAAGACACCCCCACCCTCACCAGTGACAATGGGGAAGTCACCCCACCCTTACCAGTGACGGTGGGGAAGACACCCCTACCCTCACCAGTGACGGTGGGGAAGACACCCCTACCCTCACCAGTGACAGTGGGGAAGACACCCCTACCCTCACCAGTGACAGTGGGGAAGACACCCCTACCCTCACCAGTGACAGTGGGGAAGACACCCCTACCCTCACCAGTGACAGTGGGGAAGACACCCCTACCCTCACCAGTGACAGTGGGGAAGACACCCCTACCCTCACCAGTGACGGTGGGGAAGACACCCCTACCCTCACCAGTGACGGTGGGGAAGACACCCCACCCTCACCAGTGACGGTGGGGAAGACACCCCTACCCTCACCAGTGACGGTGGGGAAGACACCCCACCCTCACCAGTGACGGTGGGGAAGACACCCCTACCCTCACCAGTGACGGTGGGGAAGACACCCCTACCCTCACCAGTGACGGTGGGGAAGACACCCCTACCCTCACCAGTGACGGTGGGGAAGACACCCCTACCCTCACCAGTGACGGTGGGGAAGACACCCCTACCCTCACCAGTGACAGTGGGGAAGACACCCCTACCCTCACCAGTGACAGTGGGGAAGACACCCCACCCTCACCAGTGACGGTGGGGAAGACACCCCACCCTCGCCAGTGACGGTGGGGAAGACACCCCACCCTCGCCAGTGACGGTGGGGAAGACACCCCTACCCTCAGCAGTGACGGTGGGGAAGACACCCCACCCTCGCCAGTGACGGTGGGGAAGACACCCCACCCTCGCCAGTGACGGTGGGGAAGACACCCCACCCTCACCAGTGACGGTGGGGAAGACACCCCACCCTCACCAGTGACGGTGGGGAAGACACCCCACCCTCGCCAGTGACAGTGGGGAAGACATCCCTACCCTCGCCAGTGACAGTGGGGAAGATGCCCCACCCTCGCCAGTGACGGTGGGGAAGACACCCCACCCTCACCAGTGACGGTGGGGAAGACACCCCACCCTCGCCAGTGACGGTGGGGAAGACACCCCTACCCTCACCAGTGACGGTGGGGAAGACACCCCTACCCTCACCAGTGACGTGGGGAAGACACCCCTACCCTCACCAGTGACAGTGGGGAAGACACCCCTACCCTCACCAGTGACGGTGGGGAAGACACCCCTACCCTCACCAGTGACGGTGGGGAAGACACCCCACCCTGGCCAGTGACGGTGGGGAAGACGCCCCACCCTCGCCAGTGACCGTGGGGAAGACGCCCCACCCTCGCCAGTGACAGTGGGGAAGATGCCCCACCCTCGCCAGTGACGGTGGGGAAGATGCCCCACTCTGGCCAGTGACGGTGGGGAAGACACCCCACTCTCGCCAGTGACGGTGGGGAAGATGCCCCACCCTGGCCAGTGACGGTGGGGAAGACACCCCACTCTCGCCAGTGTCGGTGGGGAAGATGCCCCACCCTGGCCAGTGACGGTGGGGAAGATGCCCCACCCTGGCCAGTGACGGTGGGGAAGATGCCCCACCCTGGCCAGTGACGGTGGGGAAGACGCCCCACCCTCGCCAGTGACGATGAGGTAAGCAAGCTACCCTTACCAGTGAAGATAAGGAAGGCATCTCACCCTCACCAGGTGGTTTCAGTTACCACTTAATGTTTTGCTACGGAATATTGCTCCTCTTATTAAAAAAAAAAAAGTCTGCCTAAAGTTCACATAAAACTAATTGCAATGACTGACACAGCATCACGCGTACGAGATAATGTGCAGACTCAGACATGCAGACATTCTAGATCCAGCAAAACAGCACAAACAAAATAAAGTGTTGGGGAATCGATGGGAACGCCATCATCCCTGCCCAGAAATCCCAGGGACATTTCGCCCAAATGTTAACATCACACCTGATTCCGAACAATACACACACAAAATGTATCTTCTACTAACCTCGACATATCCGGCGGCGTATGACGATGCCCACAGCACACTATGAAGTACAGAATAAAACACAAATAATGTCATTTTGCCCAAATTCTCTAGGTGCTCACCCTCCAACGAGTCACAATGCACTGACTGCTGAAACTCGTCTCCCCAGGTTACTGGAACCTTGTTTATCCGCAGCGCTGCTCTCGTACGCATGTCACAAAGTTGTCGTTTTCTTTTAAATGTTTCCACATGCTCATTTTAAAATAGTTATTTCCTGTGTTAGAATTATAACACAGTTATAACTGTAATAATAGTTAGAGTTATTTCCTGTGGTTAATTATATTTGATGTTTCTGATGATTTAGCTAACGGTGTTCGAACAGCACGATACATTTTTCGTACGAAATCTGGAGAGCTCATTAGAAATACACCGAAAACTCCATATTTTCAGACGTCCTAGATATTTAAATAATTATAATTTTAAGCTCAACTAAGGATAACATTTAAGTGTTATAATATACTCAGTAACGTGCGTTGTTAATCTCGTTGTACATCCAAACTGTAAACTTTACATGTATAGATTAATAAATTCCCATACTAGGATTACAATATAAATATTTTTAAGTTAATTATATGCCATTTCAACTACTTGTTAAAGATTGTATATCTTATATAAAAGCTAAATTCTGCATATATTGCTAGGTAAATCAACGATCTTTAAAGAAGCAATTCCGGCGATCATCATACATCTGCCACAAGTGGGTGTTGGCTTACTGCTCCTGCGCGGTCAATACAGACTTCAGAAAGGCGCTATAGTTATTGATTGTCTCTTTTAGCTGTCTTGCAGTCACTTCTTGAGAGATGAAGATAGATTCACTATAACATACTACTTGTACTATATAAAAGGGGGAATAGGCGTCTGAAAATATGTAATCAACTTCACCTGGAAAATACTTTGTTCAAGAAAATATAATTGTATAGCTCCTTTTTCGTTTTCATACAGTGGACACACTTTAAATTTTGCTAAATTGTAATATTAAATGCTTAATCTAATTACCTACCAAATTATTTAATTTGTTGCTAATTTTGTCACAAGTTCCAGTTGCGTGTAATTAACCCCATACGTTGTCCTTACATCCACCTGCCTTACGGCTCGCTGGCGCTCGGAAAGTCAGTAATTAATATCACCTTTCTTATCCTCTGAATTTATTGCATAAATTATATTTCTTTCTTCAGTAACCATTATTTATTCTACCATTTGATTTTTATAATTCTTGAGTAATTTGTTTATCGTGTCCCCCCTAGCTTGTTGTATATATGCCTAGTGTACTTCTTACAAATGGAAATTTTGAGAAGTATAAAATTGCAAGTGCCTCTCATTCTTATTCTTTCTATTTCTGTATTTTTTATTTGAGTTACTGCTTCACCGAAACATTCATTCCTCAAGTATAATGTTATTAAACTGTCTTCATAGCTGTCATATTGTATTTACGCTTGCAGTTTGCGTTTGTGTATTTCAAATGTTTATTATACACAAGAACACATGCGCGCGCTCGTTCTCGTTCTCTTTTGGTCTCGGGTTCTCTCGCTCTCTCTACTAAACCGAGATTTGTGATTGTGTTTGGAAAAAAAGCCTAACAAAATGAGTATGGAAATAATACCTGTACTGCAGGACACGGGGGGAATCATGACTGGTACAGTCACCTACTACAGTCTGTTGGCAGGCAGAGAAGCACAATAAGTGACAGCGGCGAGGACAAAAGAACAACAACTGTTGTACAGTTATTTAAAAAAGAAGACATTGCAATTAGAGGAGCTGGAAGAGACGAAATCCTCAGACACTGACGAAATTTCCTAAGGAATCCTAAGGGATTCGTAAGCTCCGTAGAGCTAGCCAGGGTCAGGCTTCACCAAGTATCTACGTGTCCGCTAGCGAAACCTGTACATCCTGCCTCAATCACGGCAGCTTAGTTGCATTTATTAAACATTGTATGAACTCAGAAACACTACGATGATGTCTGTAACATTAATAATCCTGGGTTACTTAGTTTCGCAGCTGGTAAACAGCTGGCCCAGACAACTAGTAATGATTTACGGCATCTCGCTACACAAACTCTACAGTAAATGCCAATGGAAAATAAGAAACGTATGTAGCCTATATTTAAGGGAGAAGTTAAGTTAGATTAGATTTGGTGAGGACAGGATAAATTAGGTTGGGGTTAAGATAGTTTAAGTTAGGTTAGGGTAAGGTAAGTTAGGCTACACTATCCTTACTTGGCCCCTTAGGAAGAGTCATTTTCTTCCTCTTGGGGTGTAGTCACCCCCACAAGTTGATGTGCTGGAACGTTGAAATTTAACTAAATTATATTGTAATGTTTGTTAATGAAGTATTTTAGAAGTAACCATGTTTCCTTTCATCCTCTTAATAAGTAACAGCAAACAATTCTTTGTATAATTTTCAATACCAACTGGCCATCATGATACAATATTATTTACATATTTATGCATGTTGTACCTAATAAACCAAGTTGCGTAACAAGCCGAATTTTTCTGAAATTACATGTTTTTCAAATTGGTTTTCTCATGGAAAGATAAAGCAATATATATGATTTGATTTTTTAATTTGAATTAAAACTAACAAAAATTTGATCAAACCTAAGTCGGTAATTCATGCTCTTGATATTATTATATTAATTGGAATTCATTAATTTGAAAATATTTGAAACTAACTAAAATTACTGGGCCTATTGGGCAAATCTGGCTTTGTCTACTAGGCCAAGTAGTACGGTGCTGGCAATTACATACGACAAATATATTTATTATTTAATAGCAATTTTTTTTTTTTTGCAGGGGAAGGGGGGGGGGCGAGAAGCTCCGGTTACCAACACAGTCTGGACGCTAACGTTGAGTTAACGAACACGCTGCAGTTTCTGGACACCGTAATAGCGATAATGCAGGCAAGGGAACCATGAGTCACATGTGTTCTCCAGACAAGTGACTCCTGGAACGTGACTGGAAGACATGCGATACAGATCCTCATAAGAGGCTTCTATACAAGCTCGAGTTCCAAGCAAGATTATCCTGTAGGGTGATAAACTGGATTAGAGAGTACCCACCGGACAGGAAACAGAGTTACGCTTAGAGTAGAGCATTCAGAGTGGATGAAGGTCACAGGTGAAGTGCCACGAGGGGTCAGCACCACGAGGGGGTCAGCACCACGAGGGGGTCAGCACCACGAGGGGGTCTACACGAACCAATATGAGAAGGTGGAGACGTTCACATCAATGTCAGCGAACGAAGCAATATTGATAAGTGAAGCAGTGACAAGACGATTGTTAAAAATGCACGATAACGTACATATAATATGTATATATAAATATACATACATATATTTATGTATTGCAGAACACTTTATTCTTCATACACCGAGTCATCTCTAAGCGTCGAACACTCGTCTGAAAACAAGTAGAAACTATTTTCAGAGACAAATTACCAAAGGCTTAGAAGTGCACAACGAGGATCGGCCAAGAACTTCAAATATTAAACTACAAAGATAACTACTCCTACTCCTCCCTACTCTCCCTTGCTATCCTCTTCTTATTCCTATCTCCTTCTCATTCGGTGGTTATAATAAGAGCTGCCTCGTATGGGCCAATAGGCCCTCTGCAGCTCTTATTACTATTACTATCCCCTCTACTACACCTTACTTTGCTCCTCAGCTCTCTCTTGCCTATTTATTGCCTGTCTCTACTTCCTCATCACACCCACGGGAGACATCTCCCGTCACGCAGGGTGCAGTCGCACCTCCACAGATCTCCAGTATCAGCTCTTGATACTGGTAATGGCTCAAAAGGGCCACCACTTACGGGCTATTCATGCCCGTGCCACCTTTTGGGTGGCTTAATCTTAATCAATCAATCGACATACAAGATTTTTTTGTGGTATTTTTTACGGTTGATAAAGAGAACATTTGCTTTAGCCATCGCCTGTGCCAGGTGAGTACTACTTTTTGCTTGAAGCGTTTTGTTCCAAGTAGCTGAATCTCAAAACAACAGCAACGAGAACATTTCACACGAGAACATTTGACTCGCGACCAAAGATCACATTCAATGCAAATTTCTATTACTATTGATGCCCGAGCCACCACAAGAGGTGGCTTAATTCTCAACAACAGAACATTTGAGTGTAAAACAAAGCAGACCAAGTTAACACGAATGGAAACTTTAACCTCAGACTAAACAGGACGCCAGGGAGCCCAAGTTTAGCGTCAGGGATGTCAGCAGATGGAACAGCTTCTTGTATTAGAAACCAATACCAAGTAGTAGTTTCAAAAGTAGATCTGACAAGACATAGGAGAACCAGAAGTCACTTGATTAGCATTGGACCACAGACGCACATGTGAGTACATTTTGGAACGTCCTGGTGTACGCCTTCACACACACACACACACACACACACACACACACACACACACACACACACACACACACACACAATGCCGATGATGCAAAAATTATGAGGAGGATTGAAACGGAGGACGATAGTAGGAGGCTACAGGATGACCTAGACAGACTGAGTGAATGGTCCAACAAATGGCTGTTAAAGTTCAACCCGAGTAAATGCAAAGTAATGAAACTAGGCAGTGGAAATAGGAGGCCAGACACAGGATACAGAATAGGAAGTGAAGTACTTAATGAAACGAACAGAGAGAAAGATCTAGGAGTTGATATCGCACCAAACCTGTCTCCTGAAGCCCACATAAAAAGAATAACGTCTGCGGCATATGCAAGGCTGGCTAACATCAGAACAGCGTTCAGGAACCTGTGTAAGGAATCATTCAGAATCTTGTACACCACATATGTAAGACCAATTCTGGAGTATGCGGCCCCAGCATGGAACCCGTACCTTATCAAGCACAAGACGAAGCTGGAAAAAGTCCAAAGGTATGCCACTAGACTAGTCCCAGAACTAAGAGGCATGAGTTACGAGGAAAGGCTGCGGGAAATGCACCTTACGACACTGGAAGACAGAAGAGTAAGGGGAGACATGATCACAACCTACAAAATCCTCAGAGGAATCGACCGGGTAAACAAGGATAAACTATTCAACACTGGCGGGACGCGAACAAGGGGACACAGGTGGAAACTGAGTACCCACATGAGCCACAGAGACGTTAGAAGGAACTTTTTCAGTGTCAGAGTAGTTAACGGATGGAATGCATTAGGCAGTGATGTGGTGGAGGCTGACTCCATACACAGTTTTAAATGTAGATATGATAGAGCCCAGTAGGCTCAGGAATCTGTACACCAGTTGATTGACAGTTGAGAGGCGGGACCAAAGAGCCAAAGCTCAACCCCCGCAAGCACAATTAGGTGAGTACAATTAGGTGAGTGCACACACACACACGTACGTGGACGACACAAACACACGTACGTGGACGACACAAACACACGTATCTATGAACCACACACACACACCTGTGAACCACAAGGCAGCAAGGAAACACCTCAGTGAGAGTGACCAATAACTGACACCAACAAGAAGGGCGGGAAGACACCATGAACGCTAACTCCATTAACAGTTTTAAAGGTAGATATGCTAGGCACTGAGTGAGCTGGGCCGTGGAAGACAAACGACCGTCAGCTGGAAGGCAGGGCTCAAGATCTGAAGCTCGGCCCAGGAATGTCAATATGTGAGCACACGTACCATTCTTGATCAATGTCAATGCCATGAGCGGCGAGAGAGTGTCTTCAATGTCAATAGTGTTATTGATGTTCCAACACGACTTCCCAACCCAGTTGATCAATATTCGACCCTTGTCGAATATGTTCGACAACGGTCGAATATTCGAGCGTTGTCGAGACGACCCGTCGCCTCGGGACGGTTGTCATGTACATCCACCACTCCGGGAGGCGACCCGTCGTCTCCTAAGTCAGTTCTTTTCACCGGACTGGGTTCATTCCCGACCCCCTTGCATGATAATATAACTGGGAGTCTCTCCCTGCGAGAGAATGTATTCTAAAGCAAAAAAAATATTTTGGTGACAAAAAATATATCATATATGAAGATATACTAACTTCTTACCCCCCCCCCTAAAAAATAACAAAAATAAACTAGAAATACATTTTTTAATTGGTGTCATTTGTATTACTTCTTGTGGTATAAGAGAAAATTATAGGCTTCACAAGTGACATTTAAGGGCAATACGACGCGACTAGACCTGAACACATACACACGACAGTCTTCGACGACCACACGACACCTCGACGACACTTCGACGACACTTCGACGACACTTCGACGACCGCGAAGTTCTCTTCGCGGATGAGAAAAAAATGATGAGAAAAATCTCTTAAGAGTAAGATGGGATCGTACCTGCGTCCTGGAAGGTCCCACATACACGCGCCTTAACATCTCTAGACAGTTGACCAGACCACACACTAGAAGGTGAAGGGACGACGACGAATCGACTTGAGAATGGTCCAGGACGGACCGAAACGTCGTTGTCCCTTCACCTTCTAGTGCGTGGTCTGGTCAACTTACTTTAGCCACGTTATTGTGACTCATCGTCTGCATGTCTAACAGTTCCAGAAACCACAACAAGGCTGTAGATATGTACTCACATGTACTCCAGACTCGTAATAGCCACAGTGACCTAATTATGTCTTAGCTCACACATGGCTTTGACCCTTAGTGCTGAACCTCTTACTATATACAAATTGAAAATTTATGCATTTCAGAAGACACGTTGTTTGAATGAATGAAGAAGTAAATAATTGAAATCAAAAATACTTTTAGACATTAAAGAATAACAAAGTTGTATGGCACTATTTGTCGTCTTGTTTTGTTTTGCTTGCGGATGGCAGCGGATTCACAAAAACGGTCTGATTGTTTGCCGGGTTGTGAAGTTGTCGAGGCCGGATTATTAGGGTCATTATTATACACTCTTAGACGCTCACTATCTACAATTACCACCAAGAGAGCGTGAGCCAGCCTCGTTAAGATCCGGAGGGGCTCTAGTCTTACAATCATCTGGAGACGGGGCTCTGGTTCTTACAATCATCTGGAGACGGGGCTCTGGTTCTTACAATCATCTGGAGACGGGCTCTGGTTCTTACAATCATCTGGAGACGGGGCTCTGGTTCTTACAATCATCTGGAGACGGGGCTCTGGTTCTTACAATCATCTGGAGACGGGGCTCTGGTTCTTACAATCATCTGGAGACGGGGCTCTAGTCTTACAATCATCTGGAGACGGGGGTTCTAGTCTTACAATCATCTGGAGACGGGGCTCTGGTTCTTACAATCATCTGGAGACGGGGCTCTGGTTCTTACAATCATCTGGAGACGGGAGCTCTAGTCTTACAATCATCTGGAGACGGGGGCTCTAGTCTTACAATCATCTGGAGACGGGGGCTCTAGTCTTACAATCATCTGGAGACGGGGCTCTGGTTCTTACAATCATCTGGAGACGGGAGCTCTAGTCTTACAATCATTTGGAGACGGGGGCTCTAGTCTTACAATCATCTGGAGACGGGAGCTCTAGTCTTACAATCATCTGGAGACGGGGCTCTGGTTCTTACAATCATCTGGAGACGGGAGCTCTAGTCTTACAATCATCTGGAGACGGGGGCTCTAGCCTTACAATCATCTGGAGACGGGAGCTCTAGTCTTACAATCATTTTGAGACGGGGGCTCTAGTCTTACAATCATCTGGAGACGGGGCTCTGGTTCTTACAATCATCTGAGACGGGAGCTCTAGTCTTACAATCATCTGGAGACGGGGGCTCTAGTCTTACAATCATCTGGAGACGGGGCTCTGGTTCTTACAATCATCTGGAGACGGGGCTCTGGTTCTTACAATCATCTGGAGACGGGAGCTCTAGTCTTACAATCATCTGGAGACGGGGCTCTGGTTCTTACAATCATCTGGAGACGGAAATCTGGTTCTTACAATCATCTCTAACACACACAATCTCTGCCGAGTCGATCACTCCAGGGCCGAGATCACCTCGCATCAGCCTTCCTCTCCCCGGCACCACTTCTCTTCACAATATACAACTTCCAGGATGCCACAACGTTAACCGTGTTTTGTTTTTATCGTTTTCTGGAAACTGGAAACACTTGTGTAGGGAGTTAGGCCTCGGGCGTCACGTTTTCTCTAGAACGCCAGCCTCCAATTGTTGACTAAAGTTCCTATTTAAATTGTACAAAATCTGTATGTATAAAAAATATAAATAAAAGTCTGTATATGTGTTCGAGGTGGGGTTATCTTCTTGAGAGGTTATCTTGAGATGATTTCGAGGCTTAGTGTCCCCGCGGGCCGGTCCTTGACTAGGCCTCCACCACTAGGAAGCAGCCCGTGATAGCTGACTAACTCCCAGGTACCTATTTACTGCTAGGTAACAGGGGCATCAGGGTGAAACAAACTCTGCCCATTGTTTCTCGTCGGCGCCCGGGATCGAACCCGGGACCACAGGATCACGCGTCCAGTGTTCTGTCCACTCAGGCATCGGTTACAGCTTACTCTCGCATTCACACAGCAGTTTGAAGTCAAACTTCCCAACGACCAGATACCAGAGGTTCAATAAACCATGGCGTCTCACATTCACGTATTCTATGTGCGGTCGATAGGTTGGGTTAGGTTCAGTTCAAGCGTCTTAGTACTCTCAGAATGTTTGGTAATATGTTTATTGTTTGTGATGTGTGTATATGTATGTATTAACACGATGTATTGAACGGGGTGAGAATAGCTTGAGCTACCTCATCCCTTTGTGTGTATTTTACCTCAATAAACTTATTTAATTTTCAAGCGTCTTGGTACAGCAGTTTCTGTCCGTTGTGTCCACTGGAGAAGACAGCTCGTGCGGTTAGTCTCGTGCAATGTTCCACGATGATTTGTGACTGTATAGAGAGTATTACAGTGGCTGGGGTCGACGCCCATGTCCCTCCTTAGGTAGGATTGGCTCCTATTCCGATAACCGACTCCTATGGGGTCTGAAATGTGGGTTTTGCCAACAGAGATCTCGTCTGCTATCAGCATGACTACAGCCACCGCCTGACCACAGCATAAATATTACAAACAAGTTTCCCTTAGTCCCACGATTTAAATAACTCCATATTTTTGCTGATCGGTCAGTAATTATTGGAAAGTTAAGAACCAGTAGTTATAGCATTATTCCACACTAATATTGTGTGTGTAAGATTGATAATAGTAATGAAGACCGGTTGATCAAGAGAATGCCAGGGTTGACATTGACATGTGTAAGAGGACATACCTGGAGGTTAGACATGCAGAGGTCCAAAGATATACAATGACCGCTCCTGAGGTGAGGGTCCTGAGTTGCGAGGAAATACTTTAGGGAATTGGACTTCGGTACCCTTGAGGAGGAATAATGAGGACATGACAGCGGCATATAAATTTCTAAGGGGGGAATTTTACAGACAATGTTGAAAGCTAGGACCATCATAAGGAGAGGCCACAGACAGACGAGTCGCAGAGGTATCAGCAAGAACTTCAGTGTTAAGAGTTGTACATTAATGGAATGGGTTAGATAACGAGATAATTGAACTCAATACACAACATTGAGTAAAGATACGATAAGCTTTATATCCAAACAACCCATCAAGACATATCCTCAGCCTCGTTATTGTGACCCTTTTCTTTCCAATATGTGGATGTGTCCAGACATCGTCTGCACGCGAGAAACACGAGGCAGCGAGTCATTGTGGCGTCATAAAGTCTTGAGGAGGCGGGCAAGTGCCGCCCTGCCTGCACCAAGGTGACAAGGGTGACAAGGTCAAGCAGACTAGAGCAGACGATGGGAGCAGACAGCCAGGCAAGTGAGCAACAGGGATAATCTAGAGCATAACTTACAACGTTGTCTGGAGTTGTACGACGAGACAACATTGAACAAAGAGTCCAGTTATTACCTCTGGACAACCGGTGGTTGGAGAGGCGGGGTCCGGGATACATAGCCTCCGACCCTCAAAGGCTGCCACATGCCAATTGATAAGAGGTCTGAGCATTCTACTGTAATCTAGCCCATCAAAGCACACACAACCTGATCATTCTACAGACATTCAGACCATCAGATCAACGAGGCAGTGCACACTGATTATTCTCGTGCGTATACTGATGCATTCTTCACTTAATAATAATAATAATAATAATAATAATAATAATAATAAATTATTATTATTATTATTATTATTATATCTTTCCATGAATATTTTCCATTCACTTTATTTTTCATTTTTCTGTTGGAATTTTTAAGTTTGTATATCATCTAGGAATTATGTATCGTGGGGCTTGGTTTACATTGAGTTGATCCAAGCTCTTGGGCGCCCAAGTGTGGGAGCGGGGCGTTTAATCTTGGGCGCCCAACTGTGGGAGCGGAGCGTCTAATCTTGGGCGCCCAACTGTGGGAGCGGAGCGTCTAATCTTGGGCGCCCAACTGTGGGAGCGGAGCGTCTAATCTTGGGCGCCCAACTGTGGGAGCGGAGCGTCTAATCTTGGGCGCCCAACTGTGGGAGCGGAGCGTCTAATCTTGGGCGCCCAACTGTGGGAGCGGGGCGTCTAATCTTGGGCGCCCAACTGTGGGAGCGGAGCGTCTAATCTTGGGCGCCCAACTGTGGGAGCGGAGCGTCTAATCTTGGGCGCCCAACTGTGGGAGCGGAGCGTCTAATCTTGGGCGCCCAACTGTGGGAGCGGAGCGTCTAATCTTGGGCCCCCAACTGTGGGAGCGGAGCGTCTAATCTTGGGCCCCCAACTGTGGGAGCGGAGCGTCTAATCTTGGGCCCCCAACTGTGGGAGCGGGGCGTCTAATCTTGGGCCCCCAACTGTGGGAGCGGGGCGTCTCATCTTAGGCGCCCAACTGTGGGAGCGGGGCGTCTAATCTTGGGCCCCCAACTGTGGGAGCGGGGCGTCTAATCTTGGGCCCCCAACTGTGGGAGCGGGGCGTCTAATCTTGGGCCACCAACTGTGGGAGCGGGGCGTCTAATCTTGGGCCACCAACTGTGGGAGCGGGGCGTCTAATCTTGGGCCCCCAACTGTGGGAGCGGGGCGTCTCATCGTGGAGTAATCTTTCTAACATTGGGTCTTCTGGCATTTTGATGGTGTTGACCAGACCACACACTAGAAAGTGAAGGGACGACGACGTTTCATTCGTCGACATTCTCATTGACTTGAGAATAGTCCAGGACGGACCGAAACGTCGTCGTCCCTTCACTTTTTAGTGTGTGGTCTGGTCAACATATTTCAGCCACGTTGCGACTCATCGTCTGCATTTTGATGGTGTTGCACACCCTGGCGGCTTGGTGTTGCCGTCTGATGTTGAGTGGTTGTGTGTTCAGAGCAGCATGGAACTTCTCCATTGTTGGGTCATTCAGAGAACGGTGTTCTTCCCAGTGTCTTGTTTTGCATTGCTTGTTTTTGTATGGAGGGTTTCTGCTAGGTGTGTAGAGGTACTGGAGGGTATTGGAAATGTGGCCGGACTAGAGCCTTGTGTAAGTGTGGCTGTGTAGCCTGTGTATTCACCTAGTTGTATTCACCTAGTTGTGCTTGCAGGGGTTGAGCTCTGCTCTTTCGGCCCGCCTTTTAACTGTCAATCAATCAACTGTTACTAACTACAAACTTTTTTTCGCGCACACACACACACACACACACACACACACACACACACACACACACACACACACACACACACACACACACACACGACAAGGAAGTGTGTGAGGAGTTGAATAAGAAATTCCAGGAGGTCTTCACCTTCGAGCAAGGAGAAATTCCAGAGGTAAGAGAGGGAATAGCTAACCAGGAACCACTGGAAGACTTTGAGATTACCAGCGGGGAAGTAAGGAAGTGTTTACTAGAATTGGATGTGACAAAGGCTACAGGCCCAGATGGAATCTCCCCATGGGTTCTAAAGGAAGGAGCGAGAGAACTGTGCCTACCACTCTCCATAGTGTATAAGAAATCACTGGCAACAGGGGAACTGCCAGATATTTGGAAAGCAGCTAACGTAGTCCCGATATACAAGAAAGGGGATAGACAGGAGGCACTGAACTACAGACCAGTGTCCCTAACCTGCATACCATGCAAGCTGATGGAGAAGATTGTGCGAAAAAAACTAGTGGAGCATCTGGAGCGAAGGAACTTTGTAACACAGCATCAACATGGGTTCAGGGATGGCAGGTCCTGCCTCACAGGGTTACTTGAATTCTACGACCAGGCAACAAAAATAAGGCAAGAAAGAGAAGGGTGGGCAGACTGCATATTTTTGGACTGTCAAAAAGCCTTTGATACAGTGCCACACAAGAGGCTAGTGCGAAAGTTGGAGATGCAGGCTGGAGTGAAAGGGAAGGTACTCCGGTGGATAGAGGAGTACCTAAGCAACAGGAGACAACGAGTCTGTGTGAGGGGTGAAGTCTCAGATTGGCGAGACGTTACAAGTGGAGTCCCGCAGGGGTCAGTCCTTGACCTATACTGTTTCAGGTATATGTAAATGATCTCCCAGAGGGTATAGATTCGTTCCTCTCAATGTTTGCCGACGATGCAAAAATTATGAGGAGGATTGAAACAGAGGATGATAGTAGGAGGCTACAAGATGACCTAGATAGACTGAGTGAATGGTCCAACAAATGGCTGTTGAAGTTCAACCCAAGTAATGCAAAGTAATGAAACTAGGCAGTGGAAAGGAGGCCAGACACAGGATACAGAATAGGTGATGAAGTACTTAATGAAACAGACAGAGAGAAAGATCTAAGAGTTGATATCACACCAAACCTGTCTCCTGAAGCCCACATAAAGAGAATAACGTCTGCGGCATATGCGAGGCTGGCTAACATCAGAACGGCGTTCAGGAACCTGTGTAAGGAATCATTCAGAATCTTGTACACCCCATATGTAAGACCAATCCTGGAGTACGCGGCCCCAGCATGGAGCCCGTACCTTGTCAAGCACAAGACGAAGCTGGAAAAAGTCAAAGGTATGCTACTAGACTAGTCCCAGAACTAAGAGGCATGAGTTATGAGGAAAGAAAGGCTGCGGGAAATGCAACTTACGACACTGGAACAGAGGAGTAAGGGGGACATGATCACAACCTACAAAATCCTCAGGGGAATTGACCGGGTAAACAAGGATGAACTATTCAACACTGGAGGGGCGCGAACAAGGGGACACAGGTACCCAAATGAGCCACAGAGACATTAGAAAGAACTTTTTCAGTGTCAGAGTAGTTAGTAATGGAATGCACTAGGAAGTGATGTGGTGGAGGCTGACTCCATACACAGTTTCAAATGTAGATATGATAGAGCCCAGTAGGCTCAGGAATCTGTACACCAGTTGATTGACAGTTGAGAGGCGGGACCAAAGAGCCAAAGCTCAACCCCCGCAAGCACAATTAGGTGAGTACAATTAGGTGAGTACACACACACACACACACACACACACACACACACACACACACACACACACACACACACACACACACACACACACACACACATTTCCTCCAGAGTGCCCAGAGGCTCAGGAACTGTACACCTGTTGATTGACGGTTGAGAGGCGGGACCAGAGCCAGAGCTCAACCCCCGCAAGCACAACTAGGCGAGTACAACTAGGTGAGTACACACACCCAGGAAGCAGCCCGTAACAGCTGTCTAACTCCCAGGTACCTATTTACTGCTAGGCAACAGGGGCATCAAGGTGAAAGAAACTGCCCATTTTGATTCTACCATCACCGGGATCAAACCACGACCCTAGGATTACGAGTCCAGAGCTTTGTCCTCTCCGCTATCAGGCCCCTGTGCATAGGCCCTTGTGTGTGTTCGTGCCAAGGTTACGGGATCTTCTCAGCTTCCTTAAGGTTTCTTTGCTTGGTTTATTCTGTCTGGTTGATACCTGGTTGATGGGTTCTGGGAGTTCTTCTACTCCCCAAGCCCGGCCCGAGGCCAGGCTCGACTTGTGAGCTTGACCGGCTTGGTCTGGGTTGCTGGGAGCCCCGCAGGCCCACCACAGCCCGGTTGATCCGGAACTTCTCTTAGAAAACAGTCCAGTTTCCTCTTGAAGATGTCCACGGGTTGTTCCGGCAATATTTCTTATAGTCGCTGGGAGGACGTTGAACAACCGCGGACCTTTAAGTGAATTCTGTCATTTAAGTGAATGTTCATTCCTGTTTTATTAATCTCGGTGCCATTATTCTGGCCACATTGGTGTGTTGGAGTGGGTGAGGTAAGGTGGGAAAGGGATTAGGGAAAGCGCCAAGCCATTACTACTATAAAGCACTGGAAGGGGGTCAGGATAAGGATTTAGGATGGGACGGGGGAGGGAAGGATGGTGCCCAACCACTTGGACGGTCGGGGAATTGAACGCCGGCCTGCATGAAGCGAGACCGTCGCTCTACAAGTGGTTGTGTGTGAAGGATAAGGGCTCCAGATGTCGGTTCGTAGTGCTTATTGTCTGCAACTTTTATTTGTTGCTACTTATTTTCTATTGCTTCTCAAGTAGTTTATGTGATTTATTGCGTCTTTGTTTTGTTGGCCAAATGCGTCTTTGGTTTTGTTGGTCAAATGTGTCTTTGGTTTTGTTGGCCAAATGCGTCTTTGGTTTTGTTGGCCAAATGCGTCTTTGGTTTTGTTGGCCAATGCGTCTTTTGTTTTGTTGGCCAAATGTGTCTTTGGTTTTGTTGGCCAAATGCGTCTTTGGTTTTGTTGGCCAANCACACACACACAGAAGAGTAAGGAGATATGATCACAACCTACAAAATCCTCAGAGGAATCGACCGGGTAGACAAGGACAAACTATTCAACACTGGGGGGACGCGAACAAGGGGACACAGGTGGAAACTGAGTACCCACATGAGCCACAGAGACGTTAGAAGGAACTTTTTCAGTGTCAGAGTAGTTAACGGATGGAATGCATTAGGCAGTGATGTGGTGGAGGCTGACTCCATACACAGTTTCAAGTGTAGATATGATAGAGCCCAGTAGGCTCAGGAATCTGTACACCAGTTGATTGACAGTTGAGAGGCGGGACCAAAGAGCCAAAGCTCAACCCCCGCAAGCACAAATAGGTGAGTACAAATAGGTGAGTACACACACACACACAGCCCCTCCCAGATCTTCCGATCAGTCAAGCTTTCCTAGAACTTCCGGTTAGCCAAGCTTTCCTGGATCTTCCAGTTAGCCAAGCTTTCATGGATCTTCCAGTTAGCCAAGCTTTCATGGATCTTCCAGTTAGCCAAGCTTTCCTGGATTTTTCGGTTAGCCAAGCTTTCCTGGATCTTCCAGTTAGCCAAGCTTTCCTGGATCTTCCAGTTAGCCAAGCTTTCCTGGATCTTCCAGTTAGCCAAGCTTTCCTGGATCTTCCAGTTAGCCAAGCTTTCCTGGATCTTCCAGTTAGCCAAGCTTTCCTCAAGTCTTCCAGTTAGCCAAGCTTTCCTGGATCTTCCAGTTAGCCAAGCTTTCCTCAAGTCTTCCAGTTAGCCAAGCTTTCCTGGATCTTCCAGTTAGCCAAGCTTTCCTCAAGTCTTCCAGTTAGCCAAGCTTTCCTGGATCTTCCAGTTAGCCAAGCTTTCATGGATCTTCCGGTTAGCCAAGCTTTCCTGGATCTTCCGGTTAGCCAAGCTTTCCTGGATCTTCCGATTAGCCAAGCTTTCCTGGATCTTCCAGTTAGCCAAGCTTTCCTGGATCTTCCAGTTAGCGAAACTTTCCTGGATCTTCCAGTTAGCGAAACTTTCCTGGATCTTCCGGTTAGCCAAGCTTTCCTGGATCTTCCAGTTAGCTAAGCTTTCCTGGATCTTCCAGTTAGCCAAGCTTTCCTGGATCTTCCAGTTAGCCAAGCTTTCCTTGATCTTCCGGTTAGCCAAGCTTTCCTCAAGTCTTCCAGTTAGCCAAGCTTTCCTCAAGTCTTCCAGTTAGCCAAGCTTTCCTCAAGTCTTCCAGTTAGCCAAGCTTTCCTCAAGTCTTCCAGTTAGCCAAGCTTTCCTCAAGTCTTCCAGTTAGCCAAGCTTTCCTCAAGTCTTCCAGTTAGCCAAGCTTTCCTCAAGTCTTCCAGTTAGCCAAGCTTTCCTCAAGTCTTCCAGTTAGCCAAGCTTTCCTGGATCTTCCAGTTAGCCAAGCTTTCCTCAAGTCTTCCAGTTAGCCAAGCTTTCCTCAAGTCTTCCAGTTAGCCAAGCTTTCCTCAAGTCTTCCAGTTAGCCAAGCTTTCCTCAAGTCTTCCAGTTAGCCAAGCTTTCCTCAAGTCTTCCAGTTAGCCAAGCTTTCCTCAAGTCTTCCAGTTAGCCAAGCTTTCCTCAAGCCTTCCAGTTAGCCAAGCTTTCCTCAAGTCTTCCAGTTAGCCAAGCTTTCCTCAAGTCTTCCAGTTAGCCAAGCTTTCCTCAAGTCTTCCAGTTAGCCAAGCTTTCCTCAAGTCTTCCAGTTAGCCAAGCTTTCCTCAAGTCTTCCAGTTAGCCAAGCTTTCCTCAAGTCTTCCAGTTAGCCAAGCTTTCCTCAAGTCTTCCAGTTAGCCAAGCTTTCCTCAAGTCTTCCAGTTAGCCAAGCTTTCCTCAAGTCTTCCAGTTAGCCAAGCTTTCCTCAAGTCTTCCAGTTAGCCAAGCTTTCCTCAAGTCTTCCAGTTAGCCAAGCTTTCCTCAAGTCTTCCAGTTAGCCAAGCTTTCCTCAAGTCTTCCAGTTAGCCAAGCTTTCCTCAAGTCTTCCAGTTAGCCAAGCTTTCCTCAAGTCTTCCAGTTAGCCAAGCTTTCCTCAAGTCTTCCAGTTAGCCAAGCTTTCCTCAAGTCTTCCAGTTAGCCAAGCTTTCCTCAAGTCTTCCAGTTAGCCAAGCTTTCCTCAAGTCTTCCAGTTAGCCAAGCTTTCCTCAAGTCTTCCAGTTATCCAAGCTTTCCTCAAGTCTTCCAGTTATCCAAGCTTTCCTCAAGTCTTCCAGTTTGCCAAGCTTTCCTCAAGTTACACTAGCTCAAGATAAAACAAGTATTTATAGTAAGAAATATTGTTATATGAAAATGATTTAATGAGTCATCACTGCACTATTATCCAGGCCCCTGGGTTATTGTGCTATTTGCCCACCTCTGCAAAAGCACTCAAGACTCGATAAATTGTATATCCAATATTGTACTTTTGCGGTATTTACCACAACACTGCCAGTTTTTTGTTTACTAAAGATTTATTAAGTGCCTAATCTAACCAAAGCTAGAATTGAAATGCCCTAATAGACATTCAATGGTTTTAGCCTTCCTCCATATACAAAAAGAAAAGAAAATGGGTTGCACAGGAAGGATTAGATACCATCATTAATTGAATAAATTTCTTCTAGAATAAAATGTAATTTACATTTCCCAATTCAGAATCTATTACTGCACACTAGTGAGGACAAGTTGGCAATATGTGTCTTAGTTCAATGACAAGAGGATGACTATGGTCTAATGTGGAGATTATGGCCAAATGTGGGTACCTTTGACAACCCACCAGCTTCCTGTCCTCATAGAGGCCGCGAAAGTGTTAGTGGACCTCAGGTAAATTCAGATACGTAAATATAAACCTTTTACACCCGTAAACCTTCCTTAAAATTTTATTTATACTGCAATTGAAAATTAGCAAACTGAAATTTATTCAATGATTTACTTAACACCCCAAAATATTTGGGGGTGTTCCTCGACCCTCGTTAGGGACGGTCGAGGAATGAGGCCCACCCTCGCCAGTGACGAGGGTGGGGAAGTCACCCCATCCTCGACAGTGACGAGGGTGGGGAAGACACCCCACCCTCGCTAGTGACAACGGCGGGGAAGACACCCCACCCTCGCCTGGGACAGTGAGGAAGACACCCCTCCTCGCCAGTGACGAGGGTGAGGAAGACACCCCCACCCTCACCAGTGACAATGGGGAAGTCACCCCACCCTTACCAGTGACGGTGGGGAGACACCCCTACCCTCACCAGTGACGGTGGGGAAGACACCCCTACCCTCACCAGTGACAGTGGGGAAGACACCCCTACCCTCACCAGTGACAGTGGGGAAGACACCCCTACCCTCACCAGTGACAGTGGGGAAGTCACCCCACCCTCACCAGTGACGGTGGGGAAGACACCCCACCCTCGCCAGTGACGGTCGGGAAGACACCCCACCCTCGCCAGTAACGGTGGGGAAGACACCCCTACCCTCACCAGTGACGGTGGGGAAGACACCCCACCCTCGCCAGTGACGGTGGGGAAGACACCCCTACCCTCACCAGTGACGGTGGGGAAGACACCCCTACCCTCACCAGTGACGGTGGGGAAGACACCCCTACCCTCACCAGTGACGGTGGGGAAGACACCCCTACCCTCACCAGTGACGGTGGGGAAGACACCCCTACCCTCACCAGTGACAGTGGGGAAGACACCCCTACCCTCACCAGTGACGGTGGGGAAGACACCCCTACCCTCACCAGTGACAGTGGGGAAGACATCCCTACCCTCACTAGTGACAGTGGGGAAGACACCCTACCCTCACCAGTGACCGTGGGGAAGACACCCCACCCTCGCCAGTGACGGTGGGGAAGACACCCCACCCTCACCAGTGACGGTGGGGAAGACACCCCACCTCACCAGTGACGGTGGGGAAGACGCCCCCACCCTCGCCAGTGACGGTGGGGAAGACACCCCACCCTCGCTAGTGACGGTGGGGAAGACACCCCACCCTCGCCAGTGACGGTGGGGAAGACACCCCACCCTGGCCAGTGACAGTGGGGAAGACACCCCACCCTGGCCAGTGACGGTGGGGAAGACGCCCCCACCCTCGCCAGTGACGGTGGGGAAGATGCCCCACCCTCGCCAGTGACGGTGGGGAAGATGCCCCACCCTGGCCAGTGACGGTGGGGAAGACACCCCACCTCGCCAGTGACGGTGGGGAAGACACCCCTACCCTCAGCAGTGACGGTGGGGAAGACACCCCACCCTCACCAGTGACGGTGGGGAAGACACCCCTACCCTCACCAGTGACAGTGGGGAAGACACCCCTACCCTCACCAGTGACAGTGGGGAAGACACCCCACCCTCACCAGTGACGGTGGGGAAGACACCCCTACCCTCACCAGTGATGGTGGGGAAGACACCCCACCCTGGCCAGTGACGGTGGGGAAGACGCCCCACCCTCGCCAGTGACGTGGGGAAGACGCCCCACCCTCGCCAGTGACAGTGGGGAAGATGCCCCACCCTCGCCAGTGACGGTGGGGAAGATGCCCCACTCTGGCCAGTGACGGTGGGGAAGACACCCCACTCTCGCCAGTGACGGTGGGGAAGATGCCCACCCTGGCCAGTGACGGTGGGGAAGACACCCCACTCTCGCCAGTGTCGGTGGGGAAGATGCCCCACCCTGGCCAGTGACGGTGGGGAAGATGCCCCACCCTGGCCAGTGACGGTGGGAAGATGCCCCACCCTGGCCAGTGACGGTGGGGAAGACGCCCCACCCTCGCCAGTGACGATGAGGTAAGCAAGCTACCCTTACCAGTGAAGATAAGGAAGGCATCTCACCCTCACCAGGTGGTTTCAGTTACCACTTAATGTTTTGCTACGGAATATTGCTCCTCTTATAAAAAAAAAAAAAGTCTGCCTAAAGTTCACATAAAACTAATTGCAATGACTGACACAGCATCACGCGTACGAGATAATGTGCAGACTCAGACATGCAGACATTCTAGATCCAGCAAAACAGCACAAACAAAATAAAGTGTTGGGGAATCGATGGGAACGCCATCATCCCTGCCCAGAAATCCCAGGGACATTTCGCCCAAATGTTAACATCACACCTGATTCCGAACAATACACACACAAAATGTATCTTCTACTAACCTCGACATATCCGGCGGCGTATGACGATGCCCACAGCACACTATGAAGTACAGAATAAAACACAAATAATGTCATTTTGCCCAAATTCTCTAGGTGCTCACCCTCCAACGAGTCACAATGCACTGACTGCTGAAACTCGTCTCCCCAGGTTACTGGAACCTTGTTTATCCGCAGCGCTGCTCTCGTACGCATGTCACAAAGTTGTCGTTTTCTTTTAAATGTTTCCACATGCTCATTTTAAAATAGTTATTTCCTATGTTAGAATTATAACACAGTTATAACTGTAATAATAGTTAGAGTTATTTCCTGTGGTTAATTATATTTGATGTTTCTGATGATTTAGCTAACGGTGTTCGAACAGCACGATACATTTTTCGTACGAATCATCTGGAGAGTTCATTAGAAATACACCAAAAACTCCATATTTTCAGACGTCCTAGATATTTAAATAATTATAATTTTAAGCTCAACAAATGATAATATTTAAGTGCTATAATATACTCAGTAACGTGCGTTGTTAATCTCGTTGTACATCCAAAC
>WNGS01163947.1:12680719-12696700 GCA_020271785.1 Procambarus virginalis | reverse complement strand
TAGGGTGATTAATATTTGTGTGTATGTAATTATAGGGTGATTAATATGCATGTTCATAATTGCAGGATTATTAATATGTACGTATATAATTGCTGGATGATTAACATGTATGTTTATAATTGTAGAATGATTAAAATGTATGCAAGCTTCTGTTTAAGCTCATCTGAAAGTTGATTAGCGTGACTCTTTATTATCCTTTTATTGTCTTGCTTTATTATCCTGTTGTCTGCACACGGTCTTAAAAGTGGGCGAGTGTTTGTTTGTAAAGTTGTCTGCAGCGCTGGGGGGCGTGTTGGCTGGGGGGGGGGGGAGTAGGCTTGTTCAAAGCCGCAATTCAAGATATATATATATATATATATATATATATATATATATATATATATATATATATATATATATATATAAGTTTGGCTTTATACACTCTGCAATAAAACAAAAGAAGTAGATGAAAGCGCTTTATTACATTTCCGCCTATGATGCAAGACTTTACTCACATGCATACAAGCATTTATATATATATATATATATATATATATATATATATATATATATATATATATATATATATATATATTATACCTTATAAGCCAAGTTGCCTACCAAGCCGAATTATTCTGAAATATTCTAGTTTTCACCATTTTTTTATGACGTGATGGAGCTTTCCATTACATTATTATTGATCAGTTTGATCCAACTTAATGTAACTTAACTAAGTCCGTATGTCAGGTTTGTAATATAATATCAACATATTAATTTGAATATGCCAATTTGGAAAGTAATATTTGAAAATAACGAAAGTCACTCTGCTTGTTAGGCAAATCGGGCCTTGCATACTATATATATATATATATATATATATATATATATATATATATATATATATATATATATATATGTCGTACCTAGTAGCCAGAACGCACTTCTCAGCCTACTATGCAAGGCCCGATTTGCCTAATAGGCCAAGTTTTCATGAATTAATTGTTTTTCGACTACCTAACCTACCTAACCTAACCTAACCTAACTTTTTCGGCTACCTAACCTAACCTAAGCAATAAAGATAGGTTAGGTAGGGTTGGTTAGGTTCGGTCATATATCTACGTTAATTTTAACTCCAATAAAAAAAATTGACCTCATACATAATGAAATGGGTAGCTTTATCATTTCATAAGAAAAAAACTAGAGAAAATATATTAATTCAGGAAAACTTGGCTTATTAGGCAAATCGGGCCTTGCATAGTAGGCCAAAAAATGAGTTCTGGCTACTAGGTACGACATATATATATATATATATATATATATATATATATATATATATATATATATATATATATATATGGAATGATAAATAAGGAGAAAACCTCATAGAAGCCTCCGACACCCCTTGTTGACAAGTGTCATTATAAACTAGAGGTTAGCATGTGGTCTGACACAGCTACAGTTTGATGGATCAGTCCAACAACGTTGTAGGACGAATAAAACAAAGCAGAGGAGAAAACTGAGAGGCATGATGGCCCTGGAGTTCCCCAACGTCAAAATTAAAGTGTCCTCTCCTAACCTACCAGACTAAGCCAGAGGACCTAAAACAGAAAACGGGAGAGTCCGTCACTTTTGGATGACTGTGGGGGTGTGGCTTTACCATGGAGAACACAGAGTGGGGGACGACACACAGCCACAACACCCTACAAGTGTTGTGGCTACGGTATACGAGACTGTGTGCTGGCAAGGTACGTGATGCCTCAAGCAGGTGATGGTCCTCCCACCTGCTTTGTCTCCGTGTGCTTCAACAGAGTATATACAGGAATTAACAAAAAACGGTGTTGACATTAATGAAATAATTAACAATTGTCATTAAAGCTGTACATGAGAGAGCGCGAGGCTCACACACACACACACACATATGAGGCATTACTCGTCTCTTAAGGACGAGCACATCTGTCTTTGACGTAGTACGGAGGCCAGTGTTGTGGCAGGTGAAGGGAGGTCAGCAGATGATGACTGATGAAGATTATGCCACCCAAGAGGTGGCACGGGCATGAGTAGCCCGTAAGGTCAGTACTCCTTGCTTGGCTGACCAACCTCTAGCTCCACCTCACTCACACCACCTCCAGGGGCTGGTCTTCTCTGGATGTCTTGTAATAGTGTACCCTGGAGAGGTCAAGTACGCACTGAGGGAGGTATTAGTAAGTTAAGGCTAACACACACACACACACACACACACACACACACACACACACACACACACACACACACACACACACACACACACACACACACACCAGTCATTATAGCGGTGACTTCGCGTTGCGGGTCTTCCACGCAAGCGGAGTCACTTGGGTCTGTAGTGTGCGCTCTACTGACGCCCCAGTCTCCCTGTAACTACTACCACAGCAATAAGTCAATTGGCTAGATCTTGTACACTAAGATCTAGTCTGCACGAGTCTAAGCACAAAAATTGTCGCCATAGTTCACAGGTGAGGCCAAATGGGGACTTTGCAACACCTAGTTGGGCCAAGGTCTTGTGCTTCACCATTGTTCGCAATACCTGTAGCAAGAAACACCTCATTGACACAGTTTTTTCAACTTCCGCCTAAATTCTCTCGGTATTTAATGTGGCCTGGTGTTAAAAATAAACAAGAAACTAAAACTATTTACAGGTCAAACACCTATCTTGCTCGTCACAAGATATTTAATTTTTCAGACTACCACGAGTGAGAGAGGCGCACTAGTCCTACTGGAGGAGCTGGCGGAGAAGTTGGCCATCGCCACCCTGGCGCCGTCTGCGTGTCCAGGCTCCCCCAGCAGCCACCAACGGCTCCTCCAGCAGCCACCAACGGCAGAGGTCGTAGACACGCGCTCACACATCCAGCACGTGATTGAGGTAGGCGATGTAGCAGATGGCCAGGCGAAGGATCTCAATCTTGGAGAGTTTCTTATCCGGAGGCAGTGTCGGCAGGAGCTTCCGCAGCTGCGCGAAGGCAACGTTGAAGGCCTCCACGCGCATGCGCTCTCGACTAGCATGCGCAGTGCGGTACTTGAGGGTAGCCCGCCTGCGCCGCCTTCTCTCCTCCTTCGTCATGGCCAGCACGTGCTCGCGTTCCCTGCAACACAAGACAAAATACACGAACATCAATTCAACCCCACAACACACTGTTATTAAAATAAATACTAATACAATGTATTCAACCTGGAGGCGGGACGATATCCTAGCAAAGCCGCACTCCTTCGAATTTCATTATAGCTAATTCCTGCAGCTTTCACTACTACGTGTATGACCTGTCTTGGTCAGCTTCAGCCCAGTAGTTACGTCCCCTACCTTGACCGTCTGCTGGTGGGAGCGTTAGAGTTGCCCAGGAGAAATGTTGGGTCGTTTTCGATGTCTGACGGACGGTTCTCGTGTCCTCTGACCTCCTCGCGGTGACTAGTTGACCCCTCGTGTGACCTGAGCTCGGCGCGGAGGTCACGGTGTACGAGATCAGCGCGCAGTTCGACGGGCAGAAGGTCAGCCTTGAGGTCGGGTCGGGTGGTGGTGGCGTAGTCTGGCACTGGTCGGTACTCCAGTCGTCGGCTTAGTTCTGACCTGCCCGGAAGGAGTTCACAGGTTAAGCTAACTTATCCAAAGTCACTCTCAAGATATACAGCATCTCTAGCACCACCACATTGACTCACTCTCCACCACCATCATTTTGCGTCACTCTCCAGCACCGCCACATTGCGTCACTCTGCTGCACTCCAGCACCACTCTGCGTCACAGAACACCACCACTGGTTGTGTTACCAGTGAACTGCTGAATCAGTAATACAGGGCGAGCATAAACTCCCTGTGCATGTAACGTAGAAGGTTAATATAGTTCTAAAAACCACTACACATAATTACAAATATATTTCTTATATTTAGGCTACAGAAAATATTAGATAAGAGCACCTAGTGCCTAGTAACACGCATCTACAAGTCTCAACAACTTTATAAAGACTAGCTCCAATTCTATAGCACAGTTTTGAAATTTGCAAAGACTTCCTCGATTTCCAATAGGCTATGAGGACCGTTCTCGTCGACTGCTCATTCCATCAGTCAGTACAGTTCTCAGCTGGTGGTATAGTCCTAGAATATGAGGCCAATCAACCTCGTATGTGACAAGTGTCTCCTTAATCTCTCACCAGATTATAGTCAACCACCAAATGCTGTAGTTTAGGCTGTTTATATAACTTAGATAATTGAAACCGAGACTCTTGGATAAACAGTCACATCCTGAATATGGTAATCACAAGGCAGTAATGCAGTCTCTTGATCATCCTGCAATATTGCACATAGTCCAAGTTGGTGCTCTCAAACTAGGCACTCAGGATTTCTGGAAGAGATTCGAGTGGTAAAGCCTCATAGGTATTCTTCCTGCGCACGGGACGCCTGGCGGGCTGCAGGGAGCATATATATATATATTTTTTTTTGCAGGGAGCACCCCATAAAAGGTGGGGGGGGAGGGGGGGTCACACTTGACGATTTCTTTTATGGGGTCACACTTGACGATTTCTTTTATAGGGGTCACACTTGGTCATGTCAAGTATGCAGTGGTTTCTCGAGGTACAAAACCTGGGCGGCCGCCTCGGGATCTGGCACCCCAGGTGGCACCTCAGTGTTGCCAGGTGGCACCTCAGTGTGGGAGAAACTTGACCAGAAACTTAGGTTACGTTTAATTAAACAATATATTGACGCTAGGGGGGGGGGGTGTCAGGTGCCCGTGTTCAGTCACATTTCACGTTTTTTTAGTATTTATTTAAATGTTTATACTCAAAGGGGGGGGAGGGGGCAGATGGGTGAGTGGACTGCGCTCGGGATTCGTAGTACTAAGGTTCCGGGTTCGATCCCCGGCGAAGGCGGAAACAAATGGGCAGTTCCTTTCACCCTGATGCCCCTGTTCGTCTAGCAGTAAGTAGGTACGTGGGAGTTAGACAGCTGCTGCGGGCTGCTTCCTGGGAGTGTGTAACAAAAAGGAGGCCTGGCCGAGGACCGGGCCGCGGGGACGCTAAACCCGGAAATCATCTCAAGATAACTTCAAGAAGTAGAGGAGCTGTGGCTACCCTTCTTGAGGTTATCTTGAGATGATTTCGGGGCTTCAGTGTCCCCGCGGCCCGGTCCTCGACCAGGCCTCCACCCCCAGGAAGCAGCCCGTGACAGCTGACTAACACCCAGGTACCTATTTTACTGCTAGGTAACAGGGGCATACGGTGAAAGAAACTGTGCCCATTGTTTCTCGCCGGCGCCTGGGATCGAACCCGAGACCACAGGATCACAAGTCCAGTGCGCTGTCCGCTCGGCCGACCGGCTCCCTTCAACACTCTCCTGACTGCTCTTCTGCAAATGAGGGCTTCAGAAGGTATTAATTTGAAAAACAAAATTCTCGCCTCGTCTTTGTTGAGTTATTGTTATTATCACCAAACTCTACTAGATAAGAACACGTTATATGTGTCAAGTTTACCAGTGAACATTTCTGAACAAACACCTTAGCTCACGGAACTGACACTAACTGTACGAGAGTACGCGAGGACACATTATGTAATATGTCTGGTGTGCTTCGTTCCTCATGATGTAGGTACACACCGGCAGCTGTAGTCTACACACTGGCAGTTGTAGTCTACACTGGCAGCTGTAGTCTACACCGGCAGCTGTAGTCTACACCGGCAGCTGTAGTCTACACCGGCAGCTGTAGTCTACACACTGGCAGCTGTAGTCTACACACTGGCAGCTGTAGTCTACACACTGGCAGCTGTAGTCTACACCGGCAGCTGTAGTCTACACCGGCAGCTGTAGTCTACACACTGGCAACTGTAGTCTACACACCGGCAGCTGTAGTCTACACCGGCAACTGTAGTCTACACCGGCAGCTGTAGTCTACACTGGCAGCTGTAGTCTACACACCGGCAGCTGTAGTCTACACCGGCAGCTGTAGTCTACACACTGACAGCTGTAGTCTACACACTGGCAGCTGTAGTCTACACACTGGCAGCTGTAGTCTACACACTGGCAGCTGTAGTCTACACACTGGCAGCTGTAGTCTACACACTGGCAGCTGTAGTCTACACCGGCAGCTGTAGTCTACACACTGACAGCTGTAGTCTACACACTGGCAGCTGTAGTCTACACACTGGCAGCTGTAGTCTACACACTGGTAGCTGTAGTCTACACACTGGCAGCTGTAGTCTACACACTGGCAGCTGTGGTCTACACACTGGCAGCTGTAGTCTACACCGGCAGCTGTAGTCTACACCGGCAGCTGTAGTCTACACACTGGCAGCTGTATTCTACACACTGGCAGCTGTAGTCTACACCGGCAGCTGTAGTCTACACCGGCAGCTGTAGTCTACACACTGGCAGCTGTAGTCTACACACTGGCAGCTGTAGTCTACACCGGCAGCTGTAGTCTACACCGGCAGCTGTAGTCTACACCGGCAGCTGTAGTCTACACACTGGCAGCTGTAGTCTACACCGGCAGCTGTAGTCTACACCGGCAGCTGTAGTCTACACACTGGCAGCTGTAGTCTACACCGGCAGCTGTAGTCTACACCGGCAGCTGTAGTCTACACCGGCAGCTGTAGTCTACACAGGCAGCTGTAGTCTACACACTGGCAGCTATAGTCTACACACTGGCAGCTGTAGTCTACACACTGGCAGCTGTAGTCTACACTGGCAGCTGTAGTCTACACCGGCAGCTGTAGTCTACACTGGCAGCTGTAGTCTACACTGCCAGCTGTAGTCTACACACTGGCAGCTGTAGTCTACACCGGCAGCTGTAGTCTACACCGGCAGCTGTAGTCTACAGCGGCAGCTGTAGTCTACACTGGCAGCTATAGTCTACACACCAACACCTGTAGTCTACACACTGGCAGCTGTAGTCTACACACCAACAGCTGTAGTTTACACACCAACAGCTGTAGTCTACACATCAACAGCTGTAGTCTACACACCAACAGCTGTAGTCTACACATCAACAGCTGTAGTCTACACACCAACACCTGTAGTCTACACACCAACAGCTGTAGTCTACACATCAACAGCTGTAGTAGGTTAGGTTAAGTTAGGTTAGGTTAGGTTAAGTTAGGTTAGGTTAGGTTAAGTTAGGTTAGGTTAGATTAGGTTAGGTTAATTACCTTTGTTAATGGTATTGACTGGAACTATGAATGAGACTCCCGATAATATTTATATCTCACGGTGAACTTATCATCAATCTATCAACCGTTGAATATATATAAACTTGTCACTAATCACTTACAGTGAATTATCACTACTGAAGGTGCATGGGTCACAGAAGAAAACTTAGGTTTGACTCAAGACATTTGGGTGAGTTACCTTGATGAGTCACTAGATGAGTTACCTGTCTACACCTGGGGCCAGAATCACGAAGCAGTTACGCAAGTACTTACGAACGTGTACATCTTTCCTCAATCTTTGACGGCTTTGGTTACATTTATTAAACAGTTTACAAGCATAAAAACTTGCCAATCAACTGTTGATATTGTTATAAACAGCCTCCTGGTGCTTCGGAGCTCATTAACTGTTTAATAATTATAAATAAAGCCGCCAAAGATCGAGAAAAGATGTACAGGTTCGTAAGTGCTTGCGTAACTGCTTCGTGAATCTGGCTCCTGGCTTGCTAGTTTTACTAATTAACTCACCTGTTGTTTACCAAGGTACTATTCCTCTCGTCGCGTTACTCATGCACATGAGTGAGTCCAGATGAGTCAGGTAGCCCACTCGACTCATCTGGATGAGGTTCCTGACTCTCCAGAATGGGGAACTTGACTCACCACGCCGGGATAATTGACTCACCAGGCGTAAGAGACTCACCACGCCGGGATAATTGACTCACCAGGCGTAAGAGACTCACCACGCCGGGATAATTGGCTCACCAGGCGTAAGAGACTCACCACGCCGGGATAATTGACTCACCAGGCGTAAGAGACTCACCATGCCGGGATAATTGACTCACCAGGCGTAAGAGACTCACCACGCCGGGATAATTGACTCACCAGGCGTAAGAGACTCACCACGCCGGGATAATTGACTCACCAGGCGTAAGAGACTCACCACGCCGGGATAATTGGCTCACCAGGCGTAAGAGACTCACCATGCCGGGATAATTGACTCACCAGGCGTAAGAGACTCACCACGCCGGGATAATTAACTCACCAGGCGTAAGAGACTCACCATGCCGGGATAATTGACTCACCAGGCGTAAGAGACTCACCACGCCGGGATAATTGACTCACCAGGCGTAAGAGACTCACCACGCCGGGATAATTGGCTCACCAGGCGTAAGAGACTCACCACGCCGGGATAATTGACTCACCAGGCGTAAGAAGCAAGACTCACCTGGCAATATCGTGTTTGACAGGGAGGTCAGGTCGGGGGCGGCGACCCGGAGCTCGGGGGGCGCCAAGAGACGGGGATCGCGGGTCACCAGGTCAGCCGAGGTCATGTAGCTGCTGGCTGTGTAGTGACCCGCCAGCTGGAAGTCCATGTCCAATCTGAAGACAGGTCAAAGGTCAGGCGGTAGAGGTCATTGGTGTATTGGGCTAGAGGTTATGACCTTCCTAAACGGTGGTGGTGGTGGTGGTGGTGGTGGTTGTGTTCGTGTGGTGGTGGTTGTGGTGGTGGTGGTTGTGTCCGTGTGGTGGTGGTGGTGGTGGTGGTGGTGGTGTGGTGGTGGTGTTGTGTTCGTGTGGTGGTGGTTGTGGTGGTGGTGCTGGTGCTGGTGGTGGTGGTTGTGGTGGTGGTGGTGGTGGTTGTGTCCATGGATTATTGCTCGAGGTTACCACGCCAGGTGGTGCCAGAAGGATAGGGTTACCACGCCAGGTGGTGCCAGAAGGATAGGGGTTACCAAGCCAGGTGGTGCTAGAAGGATAGGGGTTACCACGCCAGGTGGTGCCAGAAGGATAGGGGTTACCAAGCCAGGTGGTGCCAGAAGGATAGGGTTACCACGCCAGGTGGTGCCAGAAGGATAGGGTTACCAAGCCAGGTGGTGCTAGAAGGATAGGGTTACCACGCCAGGTGGTGCCAGAAGGATAGGGTTACCACGCCAGGTGGTGCTAGAAGGATAGGGTTACCAAGCCAGGTGGTGCTAGAAGGATAGGGTTACCAAGCCAGGTGGTGCCAGAAGGATAGGGTTACCAAGCCAGGTGGTGCCAGAAGGATAGGGTTACCAAGCCAGGTGGTGCCAGAAGGATAGGATTACCACGCCAGGTGGTGCTAGAAGGATAGGGTTACCAAGCCAGGTGGTGGTACAAGATGGTGGGGGCCCTCCTGACCCCTGCCACTCACCTGGTACATACAGAGACGAGTCAGTCACCTTGGAACGTCATGGTCAGCCTCCTAGGGGCCTCCCTCACCTCTCCCTCACTCTCCCCTCATCTCCCTCACTCCCCTCACTCCTCCATCTGTAGTAGCTGCAGCGAGATCGACAACGCCGGTGAATTGTGTGGTTTTACAGTTTAGGTGTTGGGTGACTGGCCCAGCCCGTGGGAGGCCACCAGCGTCCTCTGGGGCGACGGTCTCGCGCGTAAATAGTACCGTGTCCTCGCGATGACCAATTTCACAACCGATTTCACCCCCAAGTTTGTTTTGATTCTGTCCGTCACACTAAATTGGCGGAACCGACTGGAGATGAAAGTCAGCATCCCCGCAGCAGCATCCTGGACTCCTCCCCCTCCATCTCCCAGGACACGCCTCTTGGACACATACCGCGATCTCTATTGGTCGTCCAGACCAGCCGCGCGCAGTTGATTGGTAAGTGGGCTGGAGGTCCCGAGGTTCAGTTACTGGCGAGGCTGTGACTGGTGGATGGAATCAGGGGAGTATGGTGTTCCTATGTAAACTGACCACTTATTGGTTTACACATCACTGCATGCGATCTTAAACTCCGTGTAACTGGTTGACTCTCCAGATTTATGGGTTCTATATCACTACGGATTTGTCTCAATCTGACTCCCCTGTTGTATGAAGTTTTACTGTGTGAATTAAGTCGATCCTGTGGTCGACGATGCTTAAAAACAATGTTTTAAATGGTGGTGCTTTGTCTGTCACATCTCTCACCTGGCCCCACCCACGGATGCTGTGGTGCCAGAGAGATACAGACCAACACTTGAAGGCTGCCCCTCTCCTCCTGGGGTATTGATCCCGGGCCATGATGGCGCCGCCCCCCGCCGCACCTTCCTCTCATCCCATATTCCCTGTTATGATACTCCCTAAGCTGGGCCGGTCTCTCTTCATAACTTGTCTTTGCCACCACTAACTAGGTACAACAAACAACCGGATAGTTAGTCCATTTGGCAATTCAGTTATCACACAGGGAGAGATGCTAATCACTCGAGGATTTCCTTAAACCTGCCAGTATTATTTTATAGAAATGCAATATTTGGCCTTGCATGCAAGGCCCGATTTGCTTAACAAGCAAAGTGATTTTCGTTATTTTCAAATATTTCTTTCCAAATTGGTTCATTCCAAGTAATTATACTATATTAATAACATGAATTGCTGGCTTAGTTATGTTAGGTTAGGTTAGATTAGAATAGATTAGGTTAGGAGATACTAGGATAGATATATATATATATATATATATATATATATATATATATATATATATATATATATATATATATATATATATATATATATATATATATATTATATATATATATATATATATATATATATATATATATATATATATATATATATATAGTGGGCCCCAGAGAACAACCATACACTGTGGTGTGTACTTTAAGTTAGTCTCACATGGCTCTCAAAAAGACTGACAAATATTTCTCACGCTAAATAATTCGCGGTGTTTCCATATATTCACTTTTCATATCCGGAGAAGTGATCCTGTAGAGCAGCTTCATCAGAACATCACACAAGAGGGTGAGGAAATACCTTTTAGTGCAAAATTGGTATGGAAACCAAGAGAGTTAAATGGTGAGACACCATGATGATTCTGTAAGGTTTTATTCATCATGATAGTGAAGAGAGTGTTCAACGGGCGGCGGGTCCAAGAGCTGCAGCTCAATTCTCCAGATACTTATAACTAAGTACTCAAGAAATGGAGGATAGAGAAGATTCTATTAATGGAGTGCCAGAAAGCATTTAAGACTGTGATAGAAGATGGTCCTATACAAACTACAGGACCAAGGCAGCTTGTGGAGTGTGCTGTAATGATCTACCTGGTGTGTGAGGAGACTTAATTATTTCATAACTTCACCCTGAAGTTTTAACCTATGAGTTATAATGACACGCACTCTACGCTGTAATGACACGCACTCTACACTGTAACGACACACACTGCATGTCGCAAGGACACACTGCATGTCACAAGGACACACTACATGTTGCAAAGACACTGAACGATGCAAAAAACATGCCGTATACATTGTAAGAGTTGCAGCCCGTCCTCCAAAAATGGGGTGGTAAATGTAAGGAGACAAATAAGTGCAATAATGTACTATTCATAGCAGTTAGGAATTGTACTTATTTTCACTTAGTATTAAATCGTAGTCAAATATATTGTGAATATTTGAGTTTACCTGAAAATCTGAATAGAAAACCACAACCTCACCTAACCGTCTTAGTTTTTGAAGATAATAATTTTATTGCTTCTTAATTACAATTAGTACTTAACCTATAGCTATATTGATATTACAGTTTTATAAAACAAATAAAACAAAACTAAAATATGTCAATAAATTGTAAAAAAACTCAGGATATTTAAAATTTTGTATAAAATCTATATTGTTTAATAAACCTGAAAAAGAAATTCTTGATATTTAAAACGTGTGTATTGCAACCTGAAGTTGAAAACTTCATCCTAAAATTCTGAGTGTTTTAACAGAAAACGAGGAGAATTAAATCGGGGGAGGGAGTTGGGTAAATGTAACAGCCCCATAAGTGCAATTATGCACTGTTTATGACAGTAAGAAAGTGTACTTATTACACTTAGTATTAAATCGTACTTTCAATTCGGAGGACTTGACAGTCACCCCGCCACACTTCCAGGTCCCGACACTTTAGGCTTCAACTCGTCGCACAATTAATATATTACATAATTATTATGTGTTTATACAAGACAAGATGTGGTACCCGGTGGTGCCCGGGTCCCCCAAAAAGATTGCACCATTTAAGTGTTGCAAGCCCCCAGAATGGAAATCTGCCGCTAGAGCGTACAATGTTATGAACAGCTGAAAATTATCCGGACACAAAATTTATTCAAACTTCAGAGAGACACGATGAGAGCCTATAACAGTCCCCTACCTCACTTCAGTCACCCTGAAAAGTTGAGTGGGACTATCCCCAAAGAGTCTGGCCTCCATCCTTCGACAACAAACATAAATCCTGTATTGATATAGTTGAAATAAGCAACAAGTTACGTAAGCTAGTCTATGAAGCATATAACCTCAACTAGCACCACTAACGTAGCCAAACAACGGGGGTCTCACTTTAGTTCTGTTGTGTTTTAAATGGACGTCCTCCAGGCAGGACTCTTGCTGACCGTCGTCCCAATGTAGGGCATACGTAAATCTGTGTATCTATGTATTTACGTAGGTAGGTTAGCTTAGCATTTTAAAAGCACCGAATCACCTTCAGTGGTTGATTGTTCAATAAATCCCTGAACTATATGTTTAACACATCTCTCACCCTGTCCATGGAGGACAGAAGAAAATGTATATATGCTGGTTAGCATTGTAAATGTGTGGCCACGTCTGTGGTAGAAAATAATATTAATAATAAAAAAAAACTCTGAGGTGGCTTCGTGGTGCTGATAAGGTTTACCCTCACTACCACACATATACTTTGATTATTTTTGTTAATGCTTTAATTAAAGTGAACCTGCTTCATACCTGGTTGATGGGGTTCTGGGAGTTCTTCCTCTCCCCAAGCCCGGCCCGAGGCTAGGCTTGACTTGTGAGAGCTTGGTCCACCAGGCTGTTGCTTGAAAGCCATAAAAGCAATTTACTTTAAATGATTTTTAAATGATTCCCATCCTTGACGAGCTAATAACGAGGTATGCTGACACGCTGTGAGGTTCAAGGTATGCAGGGAACCACTCTAGAAAAACAACCTTATTCATTTTTGCGCCTATTGATAATTAGAAGAAATAAGATATATATTGCATGCACAATGAAATCAAAATAATATGATGTATATATATGATAAAATATTGAAGCAATGGGATGAGGAGTGAAGGGATGCGAGGTCCAGCTTATTGCATTTTCGCGTCATGCAGTTCGGCGTTCAATCCCCGACCGTCCAAATGGTTGGGTACCATTCCTTCCCCCCGTCCATCCCAAATCTTCATCCTGATCCCTTCCCCCAGTGCTATTTAGTCGTAATGGCTTGACGCTTTCTCCTGAGAGTTCCCTCCCCCTTCCTTAACATTTTCTCTAAGCACAGTTAATGGATTCTTTCTGTAAGGTTTAATTACATATAGTTCCTTAAAGATGGTTGCTAATGCGTCACCGTTTTCTGCCGACACCTTAAACTGCCTTACTGCTCATTAGGGATCTAAGAAATCATCAGAGACACTAACACAACCAGAGCTAATTACCCAAAGCAATTCAAAGCCTCATAGCATTATATAAGCAATGAAGAACTATGACATATTTACTCACTATAATGTTGGTGTTGAATGTAGAACATAACAAAAAAATTTACTCAGAAATAATATAATTTTATAGCGAAATTGGACGAAACTTGGAGGCAGGTGACGCCACAGGAAGTCGACGATCCAAGCGACAGTGTTGAGGCTTTGGGTAATTAGATGGACCAAATTTCGTTATAAAATGATATTATTTCAGAGTAAAAATATGTTTGTTCACGTTCCACATTCAGCACCAACATTATAGTGAGTAAATGTCATATTTCTTCATTACTTACGTAATGCTAGGTAGCTTTGGGTAGCTTTGGGTAATTACAGGGACCGGAACCTGGAGCCAGATTCACGAAGCAGTTACGCAAGCACTTACGAACCTGTACATCTTTTCTCAATCTTTGGCGGCTTTGTTTACAATTATTAAACAGTTAATGAGCTCCGAAGCACCAGGAGGCTGTTTATAGCAATAACAACAGTTGATTGGCAAGTTTTCATGCTTGTAAACTGTTCAATAAATGTAACTAAAGGCGTCAAAGATTGAGAAAAGATGTACACGTTCGTAAGTACTTGCGTAACTGCTTCGGGGATCTGACCCCAGAGCGGTGGGTCATTTTCTCAATATGACAGACAACAATAAACATGACAACACCTGTAATAAAGTCACTATAGGGACTGTGCACATCATATAGTCACCTTAGGGACTGTGCACATCATAAAGTCACTATAGGGACTGTGCACATAATAGTCACTATAGGGACTGTGCACATCATAAAGTCACTATAGGGACTGTGCACATAATAGTCACTATAGGGACTGTGCACATAATAAAGTCACTATAGGGACTGTGCACATAATAGTCACTATAGGGACTGTGCACATCATAAAGTCACTATAGGGACTGTGCACATCATATAGTCACCTTAGGGACTATGCACATCATAAAGTCACTATAGGGACTGTGCACATCATAAAGTCACTATAGGGACTGTGCACATAATAGTCACTATAGGGACTGTGCACATCATAAAGTCACTATAGGGACTGTGCACATCATAAAGTCACTATAGGGACTGTGCACATAATAAAGTCACTATAGGGACTGTGCACATAATAGTCACTATAGGGACTGTGCACATCATAAAGTCACTATAGTGACTGTGCACATAATAGTCACTATAGGGACTGTGCACATCATAAAGTCACTATAGGGACTGTGCACATCATAAAGTCACTATAGGGACTGTGCACATAATAAAGTCACTATAGGGACTGTGCACATAATAAAGTCACTATAGGGACTGTGCACATTATAAAGTCACTATAGGGACTGTGCACATTATAAAGTCACTATAGGGACTGTGCACAAGATATCTCCAATCAAAACTGTTATCAGATACAGAATAATGAACTACAGAGTAACTACAGCACCGCTGTTTACTCTATCCTGTAGAGTTGTGGGAGGTTATCTTGAGATGATTTCGGGGCGTAGTGTCCCCGCGGCCCGGTCCTCGACCTGGCCTCCACCCCCAGGAAGCAGCCCGTGACAGCTGACTAACACCCAGGTACCTATTTACTGCTAGGTAACAGGGCATCAGGGTGAAAGAACCTCTGCCCATTGTTTCTCTCCGGCGCCCGGGATCGGACCACAGGATCACGCGTCCAGTGTTCTGTCCGCTCAGCCGCCGGCTCCCCTACCCTAGGTTGTGAGAGGTTATCCCTGGGTGAACGCTCCCGACGCTTGGCTCGAAGGAACTACGTCAGTCCGTCCTCCTAAAGTTTCCCAACGTCAAGAAACTGTCGTATTAAAGTGCCCTTATCCTAACCTACCAGAGGACCCAAAACAGAAAACGGGACAGTGGGTCAATTTCGCGAGCCGCTCCCATTTTCTAATAGGACGATTTTTTGACCTTAGGTAGAGCATACGTCAAAATTCGACGTGCTATTAGGACATGTTGAACACGTAGTATAGAGTAGTGAGGATAACACCAGCGGCACTATTGTCCCACTCAGCTACGTGGAGGAACACCGCGTGAACCTTCACACCTGAACAAAATGTTCACTTTAAAATGAACCAAAATGAGCGAAGCCAAAAACTTTAGGAGACAATGTATCTACCGTCGTCTGACCTGCTTCACTATCTAACACAATGTTGGCAGATGGAACATTTATCATCTTGTCATATTAATAAGTAATGTAAATTGTAGTGGACAGTGCAGCTAACGCCTGGAGAAATATATATTATATATATATATATATATATATATATATATATATATATATATATATATATAATATATATAAGTATATATATATATATATATATATATATATATATATATATATATATATAT
>WNGS01163947.1:12647538-12662449 GCA_020271785.1 Procambarus virginalis | reverse complement strand
ATATATATTTGACAATATTTACAATATTTTACCATAATTACCTCCATCACTTTGAAATTTTTTTTATACATTTTCGTGTGGTCCGGAGATAGTTTTATCTTTCTCTATCTTTTATCTTTATCCTTTATCATATATTTTGGCTGTTGAGAGCAGGCCAGCACCAGCCGGGGGGTGTGGTGGTCGCTGGTGGTGTCTGTCTCAGCTGGTGCTCGGCCCCTGCTCGGCTGGTCTGCCTCAGCTGGTGCTCGGCCGCTGGTAGTGTCTGCCTCAGCTGGTGCTCGGCCGCTGGTGGTGTCTGTCTCAGCTGGTGCTCGGCCCCTGCTGGTGTCTGCCTCAGCTGGTGCTCGGCCGCTGGTGGTGTCTGCCTCAGCTGGTGCTCGGCCCCTGCTGGTGTCTGCCTCAGCTGGTGCTCGGCCGCTGGTAGTGTCTGCCTCAGCTGGTGCTCGGCCGCTGGTAGTGTCTGCCTCAGCTGGTGCTCGGCCGCTGGTGGTGTCTGTCTCAGCTGGTGCTCGGCCGCTGGTGGTGTCTGTCTCAGCTGGTGCTCGGCCCCTGCTGGTGTCTGCCTCAGCTGGTGCTCGGCCGCTGGTAGTGTCTGCCTCAGCTGGTGCTCGGCCGCTGGTGGTGTCTGTCTCAGCTGGTGCTCGGCCCCTGCTGGTGTCTGCCTCAGCTGGTGCTCGGCCGCTGGTGGTGTCTGCCTCAGCTGGTGCTCGGCCCCTGCTGGTGTCTGCCTCAGCTGGTGCTCGGCCGCTGGTAGTGTCTGCCTCAGCTGGTGCTCGGCCGCTGGTAGTGTCTGCCTCAGCTGGTGCTCGGCCGCTGGTGGTGTCTGTCTCAGCTGGTGCTCGGCCGCTGGTGGTGTCTGTCTCAGCTGGTGCTCGGCCCCTGCTGGTGTCTGCCTCAGCTGATGGGGTTTGTGTTGCCACACTTCATGAATCTCCTGCAGCAGATCATTGAACAAGTGGTCCTTCTAGTATTTACAGCAGACAATAGCCTAGCAGCTATTGGCTCTAATATTTACAGCAGACAATAGCCTAGCAGCTATTGGCTCTAGTATTTACAGCAGACAATAGCCTAGCAGCTATTGGCTCTAATATTTACAGCAGACAATAGCCTAGCAGCTATTGGCTCTAATATTTACAGCAGACAATAGCCTAGCAGCTATTGGCTCTAGTATTTACAGCAGACAATAGCCTAGCAGCTGTTGGCTCTAGTATTTACAGCAGACAATAGCCTAGCAGCTGTTGGCTCTAGTATTTACAGCAGACAATAGCCTAGCAGCTATTGGCTCTAGTATTTACACCAGACAATAGCCTAGCAGCTGTTGGCGCTAGTATTTACAGCAGACAATAGCCTGGCAGCTATTGGCTCTAGTATTTACACCAGACAATAGCCTAGCAGCTGTTGGCTCTAGTATTTACAGCAGACAATAGCCTGGCAGCTATTGGCTAGCTATCAACCAGTTTTAAAGCACCTTCGCCTTGATTGACATTATAGTTGCCAATTTAGGGCGTCTATAATTTTCTGATGTGTTATAAAAATTATGAAGAACAATAACGGGCTCACCATAGCCCGTGTTACTTGGAACATTTTGTTCCAGGTAACGAATCTTTAACAACACAAATGAAGAACACTCTGGTATTATTTATCTTGGTGACTTGACATGGAGTGTCTTGTGTGGCTGAATTCATTAAATGTCTCCCCCCAGAGGGAGAGTTTCATGGGCAGGGTCAGTCATTGTGTGAGCGAGCGCACCGTTGTGCCCATCTGAGACATTTGTAGTGTCTTATATGGGCACAATCCTTCTGGTAGTGGGCCAAACGATGTCTTTCACTCGTGCTGCAAGTTTTGTAACTTCACTGCTTAGCTGTTGTATCCACTCGTAATCTCGTCATGGGTACTTGCAGCCAAGACGAATACTTGTAATTACCGAGTCCCTCCTTCGGCCGCCACCGCTTTTCGTCCATAATGCTAGAGAAAACTTGATAGTTTTCTTCAAGGAGTGCCGGACCAACCGGGCTGTGGTGGGTGTGCGGGCCTGCGGGCCGCTCCAAGCAACAGCCTGGTGGACCAAACTCTCACAAGTCAAGCCTGGCCTCGGGCCGGGCATGGGGAGTAGATGAACTCCCAGAACCCCATCAAACAGGTATCAACCAGGTATGAGATTGTCGGCTGTGATTCAGAGACTTACTCATCTATTCTCTTTTCCTCGGTTACCTTGTTATGGTGATTTCTGATGAAACCCCTTGATTCGGGATCTTGGAAATGAAGTATTCCTGATAGTCTCCTTCAACACCCCGTCGGCAGCCACCACATCTGCTCCTCTGTTTTTACACATGTCAACATGAGAGGGAATCCATTGGAACTTGGTCACACTTTCCTAGCTCGATATCACTTTACTCCGCGGCGAAACTGTACACAGTATCAGGCACGAAGGCTGTTGTTGTTGTTGTTTAAATTTCAGGAATGAAATTCCTGATATTTAAAACCTGTGTATAGCAAACTGAACTTTAAAATTTCCTCCTAAAATTTTGAGTGTCTTAACAGAAAACGAGGGGAATGGGGAGGTAAATGTAACAGCCCCATAAGTGCAATTATGTACTATGTATGACAGTCAGGAAATGTACTTATTACACTTAGTATTAAAAGGTACTGTCAGTTCGGAGGATGAGTTGCTGATGCACAACATACACTTGGACGCCCGGCCTCATTGTCAGTTTAAACTAAAACATTTAACAACTTATAATTCTGATCATTTGACAACACATTACTTCTACAAACTGTGCAACCCGTCCTCGCAAATTCGTATAGTCAATATTGACTTATTAGTTACCTGCATTGGTGACATACTAAACATAATAGTTTCCCTTGAAAAACTTCATAGCTTCACCGACCTTACCTAACCTACTTAGTATGTTAAAATAAGCATCTTATAGCTTCGTAATTACAATTATTACTTAACCTATTATAGGTAAAGGTTAGGTAATAATTGTAATTAAGAAGCAATAAGATGCTTATCTTAACATACTAAGTAGGTTAGGTAAGGTCGGTGTTTTCTATGAAGCTTTTCAAGGGAAACTATTATGTTAAGTATGTCACCTATGCACTTATTTAATAAGTCAATATTGACTATACGAATTTGCGAGGACGGGTTGCAACTGTGGCCCTCCCCAAAGACACATTCATAATATTTTCTTTACTGTGTAATAAACATTTTCTGACGAGCAAATTATACATTATAAATGTTTTACATAATTAGGCCTAGGGTAGGCTTAGGCGTTTTACTTTGATTGGCAATTGTTTGCATTTAACATAGGAACGTAATAAAGGGAGCTGCAGAAAGCCTATTGACTTAACGAGACAGCTCCTATTTGTATCCACCCAAACATTCATACACATGTCCAACCTACGCTTGAAACAATCCATTGATCCCACCTCTTATTTTACCCGGTAATGTGTTCCACAACTCTAACGGTGTTCCTAATGTTCACAACTTGTCACCAACGGTGTTCCTAATGTTCACAACTTGTCACCAACGGTGTTCCTAATGTTCACAACTTGTCACCAACGGTGTTCTCTATGTTTACAACTTGTCACCAACGGTGTTCTCTGTGTTTACAACTTGTCACCAACGGTGTTCTCTATGTTTACAACTTGTCACCAACGGTGTTCTCTATGTTCACAACTTGTCACCAACGGTGTTCCTAATGTTCACAACTTGTCACCAACGGTGTTCCTAATGTTCACAACTTGTCACCAACGGTGTTCTCTATGTTTACAACTTGTCACCAACGGTGTTCTCTATGTTTACAACTTGTCACCAACGGTGTTCTCTGTGTTTACAACTTGTCACCAACGGTGTTCTCTATGTTTACAACTTGTCACCAACGGTGTTCTCTATGTTTACACCTTGTCACCAACGGTGTTCGCTATGTTCACACCTTGTCACCAACGGTGGAGTATTGATCAGATGTCTATATTACCCTGCTGGTGTGGCGGGGCAGTATTCTTGCGTTGTTTACAGTCTTCAGTGTGACATAGGTCTACGGGCTCACCATAGCCCGTGCTACTTGGAACTCATTGTTCCTGGTAGCGAATCTTAAACAACAACAATAACAGTGTGACATAATGGTCATTACACTGACCGTCTGCTGGCGTAATGTAACGGGATTGTTTTAAAATATATTGTTTATGTACAACCTGTTGGTAGATGTTCGATTCAAAATTAGACGTTGAAGTGAATTTATTTTGATTAAACTGATTTGTCAGCTTGGATGTGCTGGCTTTATGCCTGCTTTGCTTCCTGTCTGCCTTCATGTCTGCCTTACTGTCTGCCTTACTTCCTGTCTATCTTACTGTCTGTCTTACTTCTTGTCTACCTTACTGTCTGCCTTACTTCCTGTCTGCCTTTGTCTACCTTATTTCCTGTCTGCCTTACTTCCTGTCTGCCTTTGTCTGCCTTACTTCCTGTCCTCCTTTTCCGCCTTACTTCCTGTCTGCCTTGCTTCCTGTCTTCCTTACTTTCTGTCTTTCATGTCCGCCACACTTCCCGCCTGCCCCACACAGCGTGCGGGTGAGGCGAGGTGGCTGGCGTGGTGGTGGTGGTGATGGTGGCCGCGGGCGGGCAAGAGTTGAGCCACACTTGTTAGTAATCTGGTGGCCAAGTTGGGCGCCTCCCTCCTCTAGCCTCGCCCTCACGGCTTGATTGGACGGCCGCTTGTTTGTTCCCGTTAGCTAACGCTGCTCGTTTGTTTCCGACACGATGATCGGAGAGGCGGCCCGGGAGGAATGTGTCACTTGTTTTCAACGTATCTGGTACATACAATCACTTGGCGGGCGGCTACAATCCACGAGGGGGGGGGAGAAAAAGAAATTACAATGGCCCATAAACACAATCCTTCTTGCTCAATATAATCCCATCTCCAAAGGAATGTAATCCCATAAGGCGGAGTGTCCAGCTGTGGAGGGGATTTAGATTCTCCTCTCTCGCGCCTCGGCGTCCCCAGGGAGGAGGGAGTTGGGAGGTCGGCAGGGAAGGTTTACCCGCTTATACTATTACCTTCGACCCAAGCACCTCACCAATACTAAATTTACCTCCGGATGTCCCCATTTCTTGGCCGGATTTTATATGTATTAACAGATGTTTATGTATATAACTTACATGTAATTTTGTCTTGGGACTGCCCGTGTCCATATTAGGATTTTAATGAGTAAAAACTAAATTTATGCGGGTTTTGGGTTATGAAGATGTGAGTGTGTGAAGGGCTCGAACGTGTGTGGTGGGCCGCGCACGTCGTGAAATGCCACATATGTGCAATTAAATCCCATTACGGGTCCAATACCTTGCCGCAGCCACATTTGTCACGAGTGTCGGGTTCCAATTGGTTTCGAATTCGGTTTAAATCACAGGGGGAGAGACAGAGATCCGGACGGATTTCAGTATCTATTAATTTTGGCGTTCCGTATCGAGGTCTCGGGATGCGGTTTTTTTTTGTATTTTTTTTGGAGGCGTTTTATGTTGAAGTTGACACGGGTTGATGGGGGAAGTTGCGTGTCTGTCTTGCCTGTTCCTTCTCCTGGTCCAATTTGACTATCCATTTGTCTCCTATCCGGGAATTCGTCCCTATGGCCGCCTTCAATTTTTAGAAGCGTGCGTCATTTTTGTCGGCCGTGGTATAGGAGGGTGCGTGCGTGCGTGCGTGCGTGCGTCTGCTGGTCATGAGTCCTCTCTCTTTCCTGGTCACGTGTAGTGACCTGGCCACGTGTAGTGGCCTGGCCACGGGTAGTGGTCTGGCCACGTGTAGTGGTCTGGCCACGGGTAGTGGTCTGGCCACGGGTAGTGGTCTGGCCACGTGTAGTGACCTGGTCACGTGTAGTGGCCTGGTCACGTGTAGTGACCTGGCCACGTGTAGTGACCTGGCCACGTGTAGTGACCTGGCCACGTGTAGTGACCTGGCCACGTGTAGTGACCTGGCCACGTGTAGTGACCTGGCCACGTGTAGTGACCTGGCCACGTGTAGTGACCTGGCCACGTGTAGTGACCTGGTCACGTGTAGTGGCCTGGTCACGTGTAGTGACCTGGCCACGTGTAGTGACCTGGCCACGTGTAGTGACCTGGCCACGTGTAGTGACCTGGCCACGTGTAGTGACCTGGCCACGTGTAGTGACCTGGCCACGTGTAGTGGCCTGGTCACGTGTAGTGACCTGGCCACGTGTAGTGACCTGGCCACGTGTAGTGACCTGGCCACGTGTAGTGACCTGGCCACGGGGTAGTGGCCTGGCCACGTGTAGTGACCTGGCCACGTGTAGTGACCTGGCCACGTGTAGTGACCTGGCCACGTGTAGTGACCTGGCCACGTGTAGTGGCCTGGTCACGTGTAGTGACCTGGCCACGGGGTAGTGGCCTGGCCACGTGTAGTGACCTGGCCACGTGTAGTGACCTGGCCACGTGTAGTGGCCTGGCCACGTGTAGTGACCTGGCCACGTGTAGTGGCCTGGCCACGTGTAGTGACCTGGCCACGTGTAGTGGTCTGGCCACGTGTAGTGGTCTGGCCACGTGTAGTGACCTGGTCACGTGTAGTGGCCTGGCCACGTGTAGTGACCTGGCCACGTGTAGTGACCTGGCCACGTGTAGTGACCTGACCACGTGTAGTGACCTGGCCACGGGGTAGTGGCCTGGCCACGTGTAGTGACCTGGCCACGTGTAGTGACCTGGCCACGTGTAGTGACCTGGCCACGTGTAGTGACCTGGCCACGTGTAGTGACCTGGCCACGTGTAGTGACCTGGCCACGTGTAGTGACCTGGCCACGTGTAGTGGCCTGGTCACGTGTAGTGACCTGGCCACGTGTAGTGACCTGGCCACGTGTAGTGACCTGGCCACGTGTAGTGACCTGGCCACGTGTAGTGACCTGGCCACGTGTAGTGACCTGGCCACGTGTAGTGGCCTGGCCACGTGTAGTGACCTGGCCACGTGTAGTGACCTGGCCACGTGTAGTGACCTGGCCACGTGTAGTGGTCTGGCCACGTGTAGTGGTCTGGCCACGTGTAGTGGTCTGGCCACGTGTAGTGATCTGGCCACGTGTAGTGGTCTGGCCACGTGTAGTGGTCTGGCCACGTGTAGTGACCTGGCCACGTGTAGTGACCTGGCCACGTGTAGTGGTCTGGCCACGTGTAGTGGTCTGGCCACGTGTAGTGACCTGGCCACGTGTAGTGACCTGGTCACGTGTAGTGGTCTGGCCACGTGTAGTGACCTGGCCACGTGTAGTGGTCTGGCCACGTGTAGTGACCTGGCCACGTGTAGTGGTCTGGCCACGTGTAGTGACCTGGCCACGTGTAGTGGTCTGGCCACGTGTAGTGACCTGGCCACGTGTAGTGGTCTGGCCACGTGTAGTGGTCTGGCCACGTGTAGTGACCTGGCCACGTGTAGTGGTCTGGCCACGTGTAGTGACCTGGCCACGTGTAGTGGTCTGGCCACGTGTAGTGACCTGGCCACGTGTAGTGGCCTGGCCACGTGTAGTGACCTGGTCACGTGTAGTGGTCTGGCCACGTGTAGTGACCTGGTCACGTGTAGTGGTCTGGCCACGTGTAGTGACCTGGCCACGTGTAGTGACCTGGCCACGTGTAGTGGTCTGGCCACGTGTAGTGACCTGGCCACGTGTAGTGACCTGGCCACGTGTAGTGGCCTGGCCACGTGTAGTGACCTGGTCACGTGTAGTGGTCTGGCCACGTGTAGTGACCTGGCCACGTGTAGTGACCTGGCCACGTGTAGTGGTCTGGCCACGTGTAGTGGTCTGGCCACGTGTAGTGGTCTGGCCACGTGTAGTGGTCTGGCCACGTGTAGTGACCTGGCCACGTGTAGTGGTCTGGCCACGTGTAGTGGTCTGGCCACGTGTAGTGACCTGGCCACGTGTAGTGGTCTGGCCACGTGTAGTGGTCTGGCCACGTGTAGTGACCTGGCCACGTGTAGTGACCTGGTCACGTGTAGTGACCTGGCCACGTGTAGTGACCTGGCCACGTGTAGTGGTCTGGCCACGTGTAGTGGTCTGGCCACGTGTAGTGGTCTGGCCACGTGTAGTGGTCTGGCCACGTGTAGTGACCTGGCCACGTGTAGTGGTCTGGCCACGTGTAGTGGTCTGGCCACGTGTAGTGGTCTGGCCACGTGTAGTGACCTGGCCACGTGTAGTGGTCTGGCCACGTGTAGTGACCTGGCCACGTGTAGTGACCTGGTCACGTGTAGTGGTCTGGCCACGTGTAGTGACCTGGCCACGTGTAGTGGTCTGGTCACGTGTAGTGGCCTGGCCACGTGTAGTGACCTGGTCACGTGTAGTGGTCTGGCCACGTGTAGTGACCTGGCCACGTGTAGTGACCTGGCCACGTGTAGTGGTCTGGCCACGTGTAGTGGTCTGGCCACGTGTAGTGGTCTGGCCACGTGTAGTGACCTGGCCACGTGTAGTGACCTGGCCACGTGTAGTGATCTGGCCACGTGTAGTGGTCTGGCCACGTGTAGTGGCCTGGCCACGTGTAGTGGTCTGGCCACGTGTAGTGGTCTGGTCACGTGTAGTGGTCTGGCCACGTGTAGTGGTCTGGCCACGTGTAGTGGTCTGGTCACGTGTAGTGGTCTGGCCACGTGTAGTGATCTGGTCACGTGTAGTGGTCTGGCCACGTGTAGTGGTCTGGTCACGTGTAGTGATCTGGCCACGTGTAGTGGTCTGGCCACGTGTAGTGACCTGGCCACGTGTAGTGACCTGGCCACGTGTAGTGGTCTGGCCACGTGTAGTGACCTGGCCACGTGTAGTGACCTGGCCACGTGTAGTGGTCTGGCCACGTGTAGTGATCTGGCCACGTGTAGTGGTCTGGCCACGTGTAGTGGCCTGGCCACGTGTAGTGGTCTGGCCACGTGTAGTGATCTGGCCACGTGTAGTGGTCTGGCCACGTGTAGTGGTCTGGCCACGTGTAGTGGTCTGGTCACGTGTAGTGGTCTGGCCACGTGTAGTGGTCTGGTCACGTGTAGTGGTCTGGTCACGTGTAGTGACCTGGCCACGTGTAGTGACCTGGCCACGTGTAGTGGTCTGGCCACGTGTAGTGATCTGGCCACGTGTAGTGGTCTGGCCACGTGTAGTGGTCTGGCCACGTGTAGTGGTCTGGTCACGTGTAGTGACCTGGTCACGGGTAGTGGTCTGGCCACGTGTAGTGACCTGGCCACGTGTAGTGGTCTGGCCACGTGTAGTGACCTGGCCACGTGTAGTGACCTGGTCACGGGTAGTGGTCTGGCCACGTGTAGTGACCTGGCCACGTGTAGTGGTCTGGCCACGTGTAGTGACCTGGTCACGTGTAGTGGTCTGGTCACGTGTAGTGGCCTGGCCACGTGTAGTGGTCTGGCCACGTGTAGTGGCCTGGCCACGTGTAGTGGTCTGGCCACGTGTAGTGACCTGGTCACGTGTAGTGGCCTGGTCACGTGTAGTGGCCTGGCCACGTGTAGTGACCTGGCCACGTGTAGTGGTCTGGCCACGTGTAGTGGTCTGGCCACGTGTAGTGGTCTGGCCACGTGTAGTGGTCTGGTCACGTGTAGTGGTCTGGTCACGTGTAGTGGCCTGGCCACGTGTAGTGGTCTGGTCACGTGTAGTGACCTGGCCACGTGTAGTGACCTGGTCACGTGTAGTGGTCTGGTCACGTGTAGTGGCCTGGCCACGTGTAGTGACCTGGCCACGTGTAGTGACCTGGCCACGTGTAGTGACCTGGTCACGTGTAGTGGTCTGGTCACGTGTAGTGGTCTGGTCACGTGTAGTGGCCTGGCCACGTGTAGTGGCCTGGCCACGTGTAGTGGTCTGGTCACGTGTAGTGGCCTGGCCACGTGTAGTGACCTGGTCACGTGTAGTGGTCTGGCCACGTGTAGTGGTCTGGCCACGTGTAGTGGTTTGGCCACGTGTAGTGATCTGGCCACGTGTAGTGGTCTGACCACGTGTAGTGGCCTGGCCACGTGTAGTGGTCTGGCCACGTGTAGTGGTCTGGCCACGTGTAGTGGTCTGGCCACGTGTAGTGGTCTGGCCGCGTGTAGTGGTCTGGCCACGTGTAGTGGCCTGGCCACGTGTAGTGGTCTGGCCACGTGTAGTGGTCTGGCCACGTGTAGTGGTCTGGCCACGTGTAGTGATCTGGCCACGTGTAGTGATCTGGCCACGTGTAGTGGTCTGGTCATGTGTAGTGGCCTGGCCACGTGTAGTGACCTGGCCACGTGTATTGGCCTGGCCACGGGTAGTGGCCTGGCCACGCAGAGTGACCTGGCCACGCAGAGTGACCTGGCCACGCAGAGTGACCTTGCTACGTATAGTGACCTTGCTACGTATAGTGACCTTGAATACACCTGCGAGTCTTTATTTAAATCAAACGTGGCGGGAGAATTCCATAGGCTCTGAAAGTCAATTATTTAACCCATATTTTGCGTTCTTGAGACCATCCCCGGAGTGCACTCCAAGTGTGTGTGAGTGCTGACTAATGCCCTTCATTCCCTGTATGCCCCCGGGGGTCACGCCTCATAGGGGTCATAGCCCCCATATAGTTGACCAGACCACACACTAGAAAATGAAGGGACGACGAAGTTTCGGTCCGTCCTGGACCATTCTCAAGTCCACTGTGTCTCACAATTTCGACGTCTCACAATCGACTTGAGAATGGTCCAGGACGGACCGAAACGTCGTCGTCCCTTCATTTTCTAGCGTGTGGTCTGGTCAACATACTTCAGCCACGTTATTGTGACCCATCGCCCACAGAGCTTCCCACATAAGCTGTTAAGCTTCATATAGCGTATTTATAAAGCTTCATACAGTGTAGAAGAGAGACAGGAATTTCTTCTCAGGGCAAATCCCTGCCCTTGTGTGGCAGTGCACAGTAGAAAGTTGTTCTCACATATCCATACATTAAAACATTGATTGTAACCATGATATATATGTGCTTCAGCCTACAGTTTAGACCTATTGTCTTATGTATGACCCTCTGTCCTGCGTGACAGTGAATACCAGCATTATCCTCACTTTAATAAGACTATCAAAATCCTCAGATTAGGCAAAATTGTAATTAATTTTGTCAATAAAGATGTTAATAATAATAAGTGGCTGGTTAGCTCATTGGTTTTGTTATTTCGACGACATGTGCTTATAAAATATTGGTTCTTTTAATAAGTATTTGCTCGAAGGTACCAATATGTATTGTTGGGTCCAAACCACGTTTTCTACCATTGTACTAATTTTATAGAGAACGAGAAAAACTAAAAGGCAAACTATAATATTCCTACGAATGGTATAGCACATGTGTATTATATTAGGCCTACGAGCGTACATTAGGCCTAGGTTTGCTTAGAATAGGTTAGGTTCTTTACTTACATTTCCCAATTTCGAAAATTCCATTTAGGCTAATTCAACAAAAATCCATAAATCAAATGTTAAGAGGACTTAGCTCTGTAATATTCTCACATATGAACAATTTGAACACTAAAAGTGGAATTAAGTAACTGTGGATTGTGTCTAGATATTCAGCTGTGACTCAAACTTCAGGTGAAGCGTATGATATTATGGCACCGAGTGTGTATACCTAATTAAGGGGTAAAAAATATACTCTTTTTTTTACCTGCCATGTGTTGCGTGGGGTAGGCCCCCCCCCCTGCACTAGGTGGGCCTTCTGCAGGTGATAGGTCTACTGCAGTAGGTAGATCTACTGTGTCAACCTCCCCTGCACCGTGTAAGGCCGCTGGCACATGGTCTCTCTCTCCACCCCCCCACCACCAAACAAAAATGAGGACAAAATGAAAACAGAATAGGTAAGTGTGATGGGGAAAATGTTGTGTGGAGCGTGAAGGGGAGACCGAAGAGTGGGACGTCCCCCCGGGGCGAGGCTGGCGGCCCCTCGCCACCTCCCAAGGCGACCCTCTAAGGTCATTGAAGATGTGCGTCCAGTCTCATGTAATTGTCTGTCTGGGGAGGCGCTCATGGGCCTCTGCTGCCCCCCACGCCACTCCTCATCCTCCACTGCTGCACGGACCGACCTGAGCACGCCGCCTCTACCTTCTTGTACCACCCTTCATCCTCGCCAGCACACACACACACACACACACACACACACACACAACACACACACACACACCACACACACACACACACACACACACACACACACACACACACACACACACAGTTGAGTGTGTTGTGTGTGTCCCGCCTTACAGTTGAGAGTCCCGCCTTACAGTTGAGAGGCGGGACCAANAGGCTGAGAAGTGCGTTCTGGCTACTAGGTACGACATATATATATATATATAATATATATTATTATATATATATATATATATATATAATATATATATATATATATATATATATATATATATATATATATGCTACGTCTACTGGAGGTCCTTCGTTATGTAGTTGGTTACAGTTTCCCAAAAAATGTGAGGTTTGTAAGAGAGGATTTAGTTGTAACAAAACCATGTATTGATTTTACCCACGTTTATTTCCTATTGTCGGAGACGGGAGGCCCGTTAGCCCTTCCCAAGGGAGTAACCGACAAATTATTTGATATTTCTGACAAATTGTTTTCTAGCATTCGCAGTTTAATATTGAGAAAATTTACACATAGTAGTTTTAATTTGGTGTGGCTGCGGGACTGGTACGAGTCGGGCCGAGTATAAAGAGCTATATATGACATGTTTAGAAGGAGAATTATATGTACGGGCAGCATAAAACATCCATTAGACAGTGTGACATTGTAATTGCCAGAATTTGGCTGGGGTATTGATATCTATGGCAGGTGGCTGCAGGTAATGAACTCCTCCCCCACCCAATGTTGAACATTCCAATTGTAAACTATGTGAACAAGAGCTGTGAACTATATCTGTGATTATGCTGTTATCAGTGATTTTCTGACCAAATAGTATGAGGTACTTTGAGCTCTATAATTACTTCAAACACTCAGGAATATTGGAAAATATTCTTGTGCTGCACCCAGATTTTGCCAGTGGAGGCTAATACATCAGTTTTACATTTCATGTTCTCTCCTGATTCCATGTATGACTGGCCGTCCTGTGAGATGGGGATATTGGATGAACTTATAGCTAGTTTTTTATCTTCACTGCATAGCCTTCCCGGTTTGGTGTCTTCTTTTGATAATTACTTACTTATCTACACTGTGTAATTTTTCATACAGAATAGGGCAACAGCACACTCTTTGGGCCCAGCAAGCTTGTTAATACAAAAAGGGGTAAAACATCACTCACACGTTACTGGCATTTCTGCCGAAAACGTCTTTTTTTATTAATACATGAGGTACATCTGCATTTGTGCAGCTACCCTAGACTATATGCAGTGGAGTACAGTGTGTCAAAAAAGCTAACTACGTGATGCTAAAAAATCCCCATCACACAGGATGGTACGTTAGTCATACAGAGGCATGTGATAGGCAATCTACACAGGCAGTGCATTTTGAGGATATCATCAACACAAGAGTGAATACAGTAGCAGTGGTAATAAAAGTCCCCATCTCGCAGGATGGTTAGTCATACAGGGCCATATGTTCAGTAGCCTGCACTGGCAAATTTTGGGTACACTGTGAGGATATCTTCAAGAACACTAGAGTGAATAAAGTAATTGCAAAGCTCCAGGTACCTCATGCCAACTGGTCTGAAAGGTCTAATAACTGGGCATTTGGCGATGTAATGTGGGAGATCATGCCGCAGTTCCTGCTCACAGAGTTTGCACCTGGAGTGCTCAGGATTGGGAGATCCGCCACCTGTAGCCTATTGCTTATTTTCTCTCATTTTAATGGTTATCAATATAAATACCAAATGTCACTTATTTTAGCGAGGAAATATCACTGACAATAATGGACAAATGTGGTTAGTACGATTTAATTATGTATCAGATTTATTTACTGCTAGGTAACAGGAGCATCAGGGTAAAAGAAACTCTGCCCTTTGTTTCTCTACCTGCCTCTGTAGATGATTTTCGGGTAAATAGTAACATGTATAACAACGAGGTACAAATGGTTGGGCACGTTTCCTTTCATATGATGTAACTGTTCACCTAACAATAAATGGATAAGTTAGGCAACTGTTGTACTAATCTAGTTGTGTTTGAGGGAATTGAGCTTCGGCTCTTTGGTCCCGCCTCTCTACCACCAATAAATTGTCTTGCATGTTCTAGAGCCGTCGACCTAGGGGGACCTTAATAAAGCCTAAGTATCTAGGCTTCCTGTCCGCGATAACGGGAATGATAAATCAACACATAATACATTCCTTTATTAACTGGAGTTATAGAATATATAACCTCCCCCCCTCCCCCAGTGTTCTGGGCGGCACTATTTACCCATTTACCTATAGAACCTATTAGTTCAGGTTCGAACTGTTGGAACCGTAAGTTTATTATGGCTTCGTAATTATTTCTTGCCCAACATCAGGTGAACATGTTATGTTGACGGAGAAACAATAAATTTCAACAGAGCAGTACAAATGCTGGTTGGCGCGTTTCCTATCACCTAATGCCCTGTTCACTAGCAGTAGGTACCCAGGAGTTATAGGGTTGAATCATGGGGGGTCAGTAATGCAACAAAACCTTGGGGGGGGGTTAGAGAACATCGATATAAGCCCACCATATATGTATATACACACGAGATGATAAATATTATAAATAATTCCATCACGGTAGAGCGTTTGTGCGTAGTGGTGTAGGGCGTTGGGTCAAGGAGCATAGTGTATGTATAATGGGTCAAGGAGCATAGTGTATGCATAACGTGGCCCGTCGCTGACTGCCGGCCCCTCGCTTGTGTACTGACAACACACACCAACCTCTCCCAATCCCTGCCTCTGGACTTGGCTTCGCACTGGATATAGTCCATATAAAAGTATATTGAAGAATTATTTTCTATTCTTAAATAGTA